>JAOWCC010000577.1:113983822-114495925 GCA_030867875.1 Actinernus sp. WN-2022
GAGAAAATTTACAATGTTTGACCCACAAACACCAAATTTGTCAGTTGTCAGTTATTTTTCGGTTGTCAGTTGTCAGTAAAAAAATCGTCATTTGTCAGTTGTCAGTTATTTTTAAGGCCGTTTGTCAGTAGACAGTTAACCCCATTCAGACCCTCCTCAAGGGCACCCAACGAAGTTTTCGGTTAAAAAGCTGTTCGGGAGAGTAAGTTAGCCTAAAACTTTCGGATTTGAAAAAAATGTCCCTAGAAAATTGTTTTCTGAAATACTGGCTAGAAAATTTGTTTTCAATCCCTACAAAATTATAGAACAAAAGAGAGACTAAAAGGTTTCCCCTAAAAAATTCGTACCTCCACAAAACTTTGCAACATGAAGTTACTTGGTCTAGAAAATTCGTAGGCCGGGAATATTTTTCCATAGTATTTTCGGTTGACACGATTTCCACCTAGAAAATCCGAACAGCTAATAGCTTTCTAGAATACGTCAAAAGACATAAGGGACCGGCCATTTATTAGAGGGGGGGGTGGGCTGGTGCATTTTCATTTTCCTTAACATAATTTCAAGTGGCCCTGCTCATGTCACTGCATAAAATAATGTGGCCCCCCAAGAGAGTGCACATGAAATGACATGACCCACCCTAAATCACAATAACATTTATAATAGAGTGAAGGACTGTTATACACCAGATTTTGTTGTTTTGTTATATCATTTTTGATAATAAATTTGATTGTGGTTGATCCCTTCAGGACTGTTTTCTTTAGTAGAAAGGAAAATGGAATGCACAAAATTACATGGCCCCTCAGAAATGGTTGCAGAATTTTGTGCAGCCCCCCATTATTTGGTGCACAAAAAGGTATGACCCCCTCCCCATTTGCACCAGCCCACCCCCCCCCCCCCCCCCCTCTAATAAATGGCCGGTCCCTAATAGGCGCCTTAAAATGGCTAGATGAGCCGCAGACAACTGGTTTCAAACGAATTTCAAAAAGTACTCGTTGGGTGCCCTTGGAGACTCAAATCTTATTGGTAATTTTGCGAGCTTCAAACCGAACTCGCAAAACAATGGCAAACCACGAGCTTTTCCAAGACAAACTTGGCAACATACTGAATCGTAAGATAATGTTTAATACAGAAACTACCTCCTAAAATTGTTGTTTTATTAAGGATATCGACTTCTGATATCGCCTCTTTCTTAGTTGCAAAACATTATTTGTTTGTATTTGTTGGAGCCGGAAGAAAATGCCCCCTCCCCCCTCAGAAGATGAGGCCTCTCAGTATTTTCCCTCCTCTTTATACACCACCCCCACCCACCCACCCCAATCGACGTAATAAGCGAACAGTCCAGCCCTCAGTTGCGACGTTAATATAATTTAATTGACAGGAAAAATGGGTGAGACAGCTGTTGAAATCGATGACGTCATTAGGAGAGATATTTTGGCCAGTGATGAGACAGATATCCTCGTGTGGCGCGTAAAGGTTAGTGGGTATTCTAATATTGCTTACATATGTTTGCAATGTTGGCCGTTAGAAGCTGTTAATTTATCTTTTTTACCAGAAAATCGAACTGCTCTGCAATGTGTGCTTGATTTTTACTGGTAATACTTCACTGACTGCTTTGCTATAAAACGACGGTAAATAGACCAATTCGCGGTTATTTTAATTCCGACATTTTGAAAGGGTGCAAACATGGCGCGAAATACAGTGTTTGTATGGGAATACTGACGATGCCAAATAATTTCCGTAAAATCGAATTTCTGAAATAGTTCAGATACAAATTTAAGATACCAGGTAAAATATTAACTAATCAAATTTTGAGGGATATACCTGTGCTGAGAAGCTTGTAATTGTGTTTTCAGTTTTCCATACATTGGTCTGTAAAAACGAGTCAAAGCCGGACCGCGGGAAATATTTTTATTCCCATGAAGTTGTCCATCAATCATCAACTGAACATATTCTCAAATATTCTACACTATATAGACCTGGAAGGCATCCGGTTTGCTCAGTGGGTGCAGGGGCACTGTCAATCCCGAAATGATAAACTTTCTCATAGCAAAAGACCAAAATAACTACTCAGACTTGCAGTGTGGGGTGTTGACAAAACACTGACCCCCAGTCCATGGACTACCCCCAAAAATACTATTCTAGGCAAGTAACAGCTCATATAATATTCATGATTTGCCATCATTGTAGCTCGTATAACACCGGTACTCGTGATTTGCTATCTTGTATAACCACAGGCATCCCAAACTCTACTTTCATATTTCGGGTTGCCTGTGGTCGTCACGGCTTGGTTTCACAGGCGATTAGAAAAATACAAAATACATAAATAGAGTCAAAGTACAACTCAATCAACTACATACAGTATTGTTCTTTTATTTCTGAAGATATTTGTTACATGTTATGAGGAAAATACATTTACAGAGCGCATACACCTATTTCAAGGTTGTCTGGGGGTTATGGAATAGGTCATTAGGGAATAGGGTGCTAGGGTATAAGCAGGAGGCATTACCAGGAGCGTGCATCTCCCAGATTAGGTATGTCCAACAGCATAACAGATGATGTAGCTATTTTTAGCTTTGTGTTTCCCGCTAATTTAGACAAAGGATACCTGCACTAAACCAATCACACGACGAAACGTCACTTGTCATTATGCATTCACGCAGCTATTTTCCTATGCAGGGGAGCGCGCATTGTCCGCAGCGCAAGCAACCATGGCAACATTTTATTTCGCGGGAATCGGATATCTAAAATAGCCACATCGTCTAGTGTGCTGTGGGCGCTACCCATCACATAGGTACGCTCCTGGTAATGAACTCCTGCAGGAACCCAAACCTAGGAGCGTCCATATCTTCTTGATAGTTGTCACCGCGTTTTCACAAGTTGGGTTATTTTTAGATTATTTTCCCCGCCAATTGGTAGATTGCACCGTGGCGGAACAAAAGATGCCTCATTAGCTACTTTTGTTATACCGAACAACATGGATGCTACGCTTTTGTGATTTGATTCCCTTAGGAATAATTGCAACTCAACAATAGCGGGAAACCATTCTAAAAATACCCTAACTTAATTGTAAAAACGCTGTGACATAGGCCTAGTATGTGGGATGGACGCTCCTGGCTTCTGGTATATATATTGAATTATCAGGTTACGAGTTATACGACCTGACCGAAAATTAACTTACGGTTTATTTATCCATTTTTAGCCTGGTACAACCGTCCGACATTTTTAAAATAAACTTGAGAAACGGCAAAGAACCGTGGACGAAAATTCTGCTGGTTGCTACGTTGGATCTAAGTCAGATCTAATCAGCCAAAATGAAAATGAATACGAAGTGCAAGGACTACGGCAAAGCTGACACAACGTAGGATTTTATATCGAATATTACAATATTTCGGCTGGCCAAACCAGACTTATTCAGGTACTAGATTCATTTTTAAAATGCTTTATTCCCTAATACCATATTCTCTATCTCCCAGACAACATTAGTATATGAACTCTTCTCAGGTATGACCACAGGTAACCCAACATGCAAAAGTAGAGCTTGGGATGCCTGTGGTTATACCAAATGGATGCGGAACGATGGCAGATCATGAATACCGGTATTATACGAGCTACAATGATGGCAATCATGAATATTATATGAGCGTCAGCACAAAGAAGGTATGATACAAGCTCCTTAAAGCAATTACTTGCCCAGAATGGTATTTTTTGGGGTAGTCCATTTGGGTAGTCCATAGGGTAGTCCATAGGGTAGTCCATGGATTGGGGATCAGTGTTTTGTCCACTCCCTGCAGTGTGTGCTTTCCAGAATCGACACAATTTTGATGAAGGATAGCAAAGATCCGAGTGGATGAAAAATGCTGCTTTTAAGAGAAATTTATTGCAACTTGAAATCGGCGGTTCACTGTAACCGAAATGAAGTTTCTAGAATAAGCTTTGTAATCCACTTTAATCTTTGCCATCATCGAAAAAGTTTGAAAAGCATATCAGGACATTCGCATGGCATTTCTTTTCTCTCTCAGAGTAATACAGTACCGCTCGAAATCTGTATTCTGATTGCTTCCATTATACTGTAGCTCTATTATTTTTGTACTACACGTTCTAAAGGTTAGGGTGTTTTGTAATGTTGTTGAACATGTTGTGGCTCGTTTCTATCGATACAGGCCGGCTGCTTTCTCAAGGTAGTAGTTTTTTGTTTTTAAAGAAACTTGAAGGTTCAATTTGACTTTGACAGTGCCCCCGGCTTAAAGCGCCGGTATGTTGGGCGGGAGATCGAGGCTTCGCTGAAAACTCTCGCCGGACCAACACCCAGGGTCTTAACGACATAAGTGAGTAGAAGGTGCTGTCTTTGTAAATTGACAATCTCGTTCTCGAACTGCAAATGGTTAGACCTTCGGATGAGGACTTAAAATCGTAGGTCCTACGTCGGCCTTAAATTTACCAATCTCGCCGGACTGTTACTAGTTCAGTAGCCTGCGTAGCCCGGCGCTGAGGGGGAAAGGGCCGGCGGAACAAGTTCAGTACCAGCCTCAACTGGTTACGTTACTTTTATCTTTGTCTTTACTATACATTATTTAATGTCTGTTCTCTTGTTTGTCAGTCAGTAATTTGATGAATATTTCAGTTTTCCGGTTCTGATATTGTTTGTTTTAGAATATGAAGATGGAATCGGTACCTAGTGAGGACTATAATAAGGGATTCTATCAAGGAGACGTCTATCTCATCCTCAATGTAAGTATGTAAGTTTTAGCCTTTGCCATAAAATATGCTGTGAATAAAATGAAGAAAAGAAGGATGGTATCAGGTAGCCGACATGTACATACTTGCCAAACATCCCGAATTCTGCGGGACAGCTCCGGATTTGAGTAATTTGTCCCGCGTCCCGCGCTGTCGTGAAAAGTCCCGGTTTTTCGTTTCCGCGTAACGTTTTTACTTATTATTGTATTATTTTTTGGTTTCTGTTCCGCATATCCCTTGTCGCGGCTTTTTTTGGAGGGTTGCAGAGACAAATGAGAGAACACGTTAAAATGGCGGCACCGATTCCTTCAATCACTTTAACCGCCTCCCGGTTAGCTCAGTGGTTAAGTGCCGGTCTGTCGTGCGGGAGGTCGCGGGTTCAAACCTCTGCCGGACCAACACTCTGCAGGGTCTTAAAATAACTGAGTAGAAGGTGTTGCCTTAGCATAGTCCAACAGTAAACGGAGAAAACCGTAAAACCGTAGGACTAAATCAACAGAGGGCCATGTGGAAGATTACTGAGCTACATGTTAGCGGTAAACCTGTTACCCTCTACAAATAAAGTGCCTTTGCTTTACTTTTACTTTACTTTGACGACGTTTTTCTGTTGTTCGATTCTGGCAGAATCCACCTTACGGAAAAAGATGGTACATTTAACCAAAATCCCTTGCGAACCGTTTTTTTCGTTTTTTTCAATGACAGTA
Organism: Actinernus sp. WN-2022; assembly: GCA_030867875.1. Classification (NCBI taxonomy): domain Eukaryota; kingdom Metazoa; phylum Cnidaria; class Anthozoa; order Actiniaria; family Actinernidae; genus Actinernus; species Actinernus sp. WN-2022. The sequence goes on from JAOWCC010000577.1 coordinate 113,989,258, forward strand.
TGTTGCATCACGTGTACTGGCTTGTTTTTAAAACAGATTTAAAACCCTTTTAACGGATTTAAAGATTTTCGTGCGCAAAGGATTGTGGGTAAACTGACAAACTGCCATCTTTTTCGTTAGGTGGATAGGCGAACATTAAATACAGGCTATGACACAGAAAGTTGTGTAATACGGTTGGGTACTATTTTACGAGTCGCTTTTATCAGCCGATAATCTGCCGACATCAAAGAAAACATTTGTTTGCTCCGATGAAAAAAAATCAACAAATTGTTGCATGGTCTGAAGATGGGATCCAAGATGGCGGCCGCATACAAACTACTGTAAGATTGTCGTGCATTCATTGGCCCACAGCTCCGTTAGGAAATAATCTAATGCACAAAAATTGGAGTTATAAGTAGTTCTTCAAGGACCAAGATGTTCTATTTGAATTTTTCAATGTAAACCAATCTTGCGATCGCGTGTCATAGAGCGGTTTTCAGTTGAGTATAGTGAAACTAAACGCAAATTACCCACAGCCAGCCAATCATAGGAGCGAGTAATCACAAGTAAGTGAACGCATAAATGGCTTCTCTGTGAGCCAATGACAAACCAAAGCAAAAGCAAAACCAATTTGCGTTTGGTTTTACTTTGGATTCTGATTGGTTGGTTTACTTTCTCAGCCAATAGGAGAGCTTAGTAAACGCAAAACCAAAACACTTCCGACACTCAATTGAAATCCGCTCTAACGATGAAAATCACCAATACGTGATTTATGGGAACTGAGTGATATTTTGAAAGTTCTAATAATTGTACGAGCCCTGGCTTTAGGCGTGTGCAATTCGAGACTCTCAACAAATCACTCGGTGCCCATAAATCACGTGTAGCACGCGCTGGAGTTCATGCGATTTATTGTGTTTATAAAGAGAGCATGCGACTGTGCACTCGATGCACCCGTTATAGTCATGTAATAATAAGCAAGTGTTGGACGAGGCTGAGGCTCTCAGTTACTTTCCGATGCCAAAATATAACATTACCTACAGAGTTTCAAACTGGAACTTAGACGGAGTCACCCTGTTGGTGACTTTACTGCAGTAAAGCTCGAGCTTTACTGCAGTAAAGCTCGAACTTTTACATCATCAGTGTCAAAAAGTTAAATCCAGGGGGGTGCAGCCGATATGTTTTACTATCCCCATTTTCATTAAATCATGTTAAATTTTCAATATCATGTTTGATTATCGTTAGCGGTATCCACTTGTAATAATAATAATAATGTTTAATCACGGTGCTGTCATCACCGAAGCATTTTTCAGAGGCCCTGTAAAAAGAAAACAAGTAAACTAACTAGCTAAATAGACTAAGTAAATATAAGAGTTACACATAGAATGTTGTTTGAACATTAAGTATAAAACTGTGAAGTCTTTAGGTTAAAAAGTAGAATCGAAAAAGAAATATATACGCGTGTATGGTTAGAGTATGAAACGATCAATTGATCGTCTAATGATATCTAATTATTATTTTCAGCCACGTTTAAAGTCCCAGAATGCCTTGATTCACATTCTTCAGGGAATTGATAGTACTGAGGTAACTGCATCTCCTATTTGTTTATGACGATGTTGTTGATTTTTTGTCATTTCTCGAGAGAGCACGCAAGACGTTTGGTTATTATGGAAAGAAAATATCGTTTCTTAATTGGCAAAATTTATATAATAAGCAACTTATTAGCCGGCTAAGCAACTAATACGGCTGTGTATTTACTCGTCATTCGAATTTTCGCTCGCCTAGGGTTAGGGTTGCTGGCAAGGGCGTATCTAGCCTATAGGCCCGTAGGCCTGGGCCTACACATTTTACAGCCTACTTGTCTTATTACAAGTGAATGTTGGGCCTGAGGAGCTGTCGAAATGCACAAAACATGACCTGAAAGTGCAGCAGAAGGCATTTGCGAAAGTCTAAATCTAAAAATTTCCCAGAGCATGCTCCCGGACCCCTCAAGAAGCGACCCTTACGGAGTGGTTGTTTGGGCCTACAAATTCTAAAAATCTGGCTACGCCACTGGCTGGTATTAGTGTGCCACAGTCGCTGGTATTAAATGCTAGCTAATAACCTCTATTTGCCCTGAAAGATGATTAACTTATCCATAAATGTATAGGACGAGAAGTTCTACGGAGCCATCCAGTCGGTTCAGCTCGATTCACTTCTTGGAGGATCTCCCCGTCAAATCGCTGAGGTAAAATAAATCTGAAGCGGTTGCTCGGTAAACCGAATCATCGATTCTAAATCAGTAACAGTTTACTTACGACTTGTTTTGATATGATTGTTCGTTTAGGTCCAAGGCCACGAGAGTTCTGAGTTCAAGACTATGTTTGATGGTGTAAATGGACCGTGTTTAAGGTACAGCATGCACGATCCGATAATTTTAAAAAGAGCCATTCTTTAAATTTTAGACCTTTATAATTGCAGCTTTTGCAAGGATTAATAATGGTGCTTTTTAATTTTCATTTCTTTGTAGGTGGAAGAAAGGAGGTTATAAAACTTCATTAACATCAACAAAGAAGCAGGAAGTAGTACAACTTTTCGAAGTCAAGGGCAAGAAGAATGTTCGGGCGACTGAGGTAACGGCAAGATGTAACCTTCCTAAGTTCTACGAAAACCTGTACGAAAACTCGTATAAACCCTGTACGAAAACTCGTATAAACCCCGTACGAAACTCCTGTCTAGAGTTTTAACTTTATCCAACTTCTCTTCTATAAATAGCTATCATTCTCACCAGTTTGCGATGGATGTTACTAAACGAGGTATGGATGGGGAATAGGAATCTGGTCATTACAAATTAGTGGAAAACACTGACAATAATTAGTACCTAGGGTTAGAAAACATATTATCCGAAAGACATTAGACTGAATGGAACGAAAACCCCAACCCTAATAAACCATATACACTAATTCTTGTGTTTTGCACTAATTTGTAATTTCCAGACCCCCATTCCGGAATCTCGAATCCCCGATGCGGGTTCCACGTTTGAGTAACATCCGTTGAGACTGATGATGTTGTTTGCACGTTCACCAAAACATAAAACGTAAACAGCTGCTCTTAAATTGGAAGAACGCTTTAACATCTTTGTTTGAGGGTTGTTTTTGTTTCATCAGGTGGAATTGAGCGAAAGTTCTATGAACTCGGGTGATTCCTACGTTCTCGATGCTGGAAACAAGATTTACGTCATCTGTGGCAAGGAGGCGAATATGTACGAAGCAAGAAAGGTAACATTCTTCTCCCCCCACCCACTCCCCCCTCCATTTGTCATTCAATCCCAGGTCTCAAGCACGCTCGGCCAATATGGCGGCCGTTTCGATGATGCCGCTGTTTTCTGCGCGAAAAAACACCCTCTACCGCCTGCAAGCAGGCTATCCATGTTCTAAAAAAATGCAAGTCTCGAAAAGTTAGGATGGACTGTTCAAAAACCTTTATTTATCACAAGCTAAGAGAACCGCTGTGGTTTCATCCAATTTGGTACTATATCCCAGGGTAGGCTAGAAAGCGGGGTAGATATATCCGGCGTAGGCCGCTCCAGAGACGGAAAAAGCAGCTATAAATGAAAACCTGGTTTGCCATGCTTTGTTTTCATTTATCCGCATTCAAGTAAAAATTGACCTGGATTTTCACATAAACCGGATCGGAAAAAACCGGATCGTCACACATCTATGATATGCTTGGCAGATGAGTGTTGCCTCGGTGTATGATGGTATGATGAAATTTGATTGCAGGCGTAGCTAGGGATTCGGGTAATTGCACGTGAATGGCTGTCCAATGAGAATGAGTTCCAAACCGCGCGCCACTTGATACCAGAACTACAGCAGTCCTTATAGGTTCTGCTGCAAGTATACTTCTCCCTTCTGCTTACTGTGTCGAGTGTTAATGGGAGAAGTATCACGCCTCAGATTCACTTTAATATTGATAAGAACATTCTAGTGTTTCCAAATAAATACATGCCTTACATATGGGATAAAACCACAAGCATCCGTAAAACTACTCTATCGCACTGCGGCTATATCACAACTATACTTTTATTTTTCAACCTTGGTCAAACGGTCTCGACATCTGGTTACATTGTCTAACAATGTTTCATTATGTTTTGCGATGTTTTACTCAGTTAATATATAAATATGTAAGAACTTCTGTAAAATATAGCAATACATATTTAAAGATAAAACTAGTAATGACTAGCTGGGGTGTAACTACAGCTTACTCATCATGGTTCGCACGGGCATTGAAAAGTCATGAAATACTGCCAGGTCCTTGTCATGAAAAGACCTTGAATTTTGGCATACAGTCAACTCTCTCGTAAGCGGACACCCTCGGGAATAGAAAACAGTTTTCGTTAGTAGAGCTGTCCGCTTACGAGAATTATTCCCATAAGCGGACACCAAAGAAAAATAGGGTGGATGCCCGCTTACAGGAGAGTTAATTAGCGGGTGTTAATTATGTTTTATTAGGTAGACAAAAATAGCAACTGAAGATATAAAGCGAAACTCTTTATTGATGTCAAATGTTAAAACTCGAAAAAAAAAATACTTTAGTATAACTCTTCTATATTTAACAAAAAGTTAAACGGGACTTATTGCTGCCGTCCATACATGTAACTTTGATGCTTCTTAAAAACATCCCATTAACAAACAAATACATATCGTGACCAGAGAAGGTTTGCTTGGTCCGCGTCCGCTTACGAGAGTGTCCGCTTACGGGAATGTGTAAATACAGAGTTTGACTGGGAGGTAAAACGGGGATTTGAAAAGGCGTCCGTAAGTAGAGCTGTCCGCTTACGAGAGTGTCCGTTAGCGGAGAGTTGACTGTATTAGGTTTTATCCTTGAAAAGTCCTTTGAATGTTGTTGAAACCTCCTTGGATGTTTGAGAAGACAGTGAAAGAGCCTCATTTTTGCCTCCAAAAGATTGTTAGAACAGCACTGAATGATTCATCGTGCAACCAAGTCAAAGAAAGGGTCTTACACTGAGTCTAAGTTTTGTACAAGTTGCGTACAAAGTCGTTAATGTGTGAATCTGTAGAAAACAAGTCATTGAAAAATGTGGATTGTCCTTGATAAGTCCTTGAAGAAAAAGTTCTGAATTTTGTATGAACCATGGTTGTCTTATTACAAATGAATGTTAGGCTTGCATGAAGAGCTGTCGAAATACACAAAACATGACAAAGTGCAGCAGAAGGCATTTGCGAAAGCATAAATCTAAACATTTCTGCTCCTCAAGATCCTTCAAGAAGCGACCCTTGCGGAGCAGTTGTTTGAGCCTACAAATTTTAAATACCTGGCTACGCCACTGACTAGTGTATATAAAGTTCCGATCAACTGAAACGGTTTCAACATCTCTTCAACATCGGTTCGACATTAATTTTGTTGAAGCATTGTCATTTGAAGGATATTGAAAGGATGCGTGTCAAACGATTTCAATATCGCTTCAACATTGTTGACTAAATAAGTATTATAGTTGCGAGAGACGTGGGAATGAGAACCAGACTTCTCTCGTCCGTCCTGCCGCCATAGCTGCGGATTCTCCGATTCCGGCAACAAATCAAAGCGCGGTCAAATACGGTTTTGACATGATTCAACGTTTCCGAGAACAATAGAAGTTAATGAAATGTTAGGGAGATGTCGAATCAAAGTTTAAACGAAGTCAAACTCAGGATTGCCATGCACGGTCAGGGAAAAGTCAGGGAATTTGCATCTACTCAGGGAAATTCTAAATTTGTTTTCAAAGTCAGAAGATAAAAAATCAGGTTGCCACGACGGCCCCTCATGCTTCAAAGCGTCTGCGAGGGGAGGCTACAGGTTTTGATTAATGACTTTTGTTTTGGACGAGGGAATGTCCTTTACTAGCTTATTATGATCAGTCTTATTATGATCAGTAAAAACAATTTTCTGGTCAGTGAAAAGTCAGGGAAATTTTGTTCTTAATGGATGGAACCCTGATTAGCTCTATGCAACATGCTTTCAACATCTTTCAACCATGTTGAAAGGCCGGGTGAAACGGTCTCAACAAACTGTTGTACCGATGTTGAAACAGTTTGATTTGATTTTGATTTGAGACATTTGGATCAGAGCCTGACACAGGAGTACAAACAATAGGACTCGAGGTCCCTTCTAGGCCTGCCTCCGTCAGTGGACCTACGATTTTACGTCCTTATCCGAGAAGACGTGAAGGTCTAACCATTTGCAGTTGTTTCACAAAGGCAGCACCTTCTACTCAGTTATTTTAAGACCCTGAGTGTTCGTCCGGCCGGGGTTTGAACCCGCGACCTCCCGCTCAACAGACCGGAGCTTAACCATTGAGCTAACCGTAAGGCAGTTTGATCATGTAAAGAATGTGATGTAAAGTGGTAAGCTGTAGTGCTAAGTGTGCACGCCCTACGAGGGAAAGAGAAAAAATCTCTGACCCAAGTGGGACTCGAACCCAACGACCTCCAGGTTGCATGTCTGGCGCTCTACCAACTGAGCTATCAAGTCAGATGAGAGCAATCGTGGGTATTGGTGCGTTTTTTATGGGGTCACGGCGATTATATATGTATATGTAGTTATGATATGAAATCATGTTTGCCGCGTAGCACTAGTAAGTTTGATCATGCACAATGTTCATGTCTTTTGTTTTAACTGGCGTGCCACCTATTGTCTATAACATCTGCCCTCCAAATAAACAGAGGATTTGTACAACTGCGCATGCTCCTGAAACTGGTCTATTTACTAATTAATAATATACATGAAAAAAATGCTCAATTCTGATTGGTTGAGGGCAATGCAATTTGAAGGAAACACATTGCAGAAAAAAGGAAACATAGTGCCGAAAAGAGGAAATACGATGCAAATTTCTTTGGAAAGCAATGAAACATTTCCTTTCGACTTCTGAAAACAATTTGAATGAATTTGAAAGTGTGAACTATTATGGTTTGTTGACTGAATAAATTACTTTGTCACATGACTCGCCAACGTCACTTCCTGACAAATTTTTCATGTATATTATTAATAAGTAATCATACGATTTTCTCGTTTTTTCATGTATATTATTAATAAGTAATCATACGGTTTTCTCGTGCAATTTGGGATTAATTTTCACTCGTGTGTTTTTCAAAGAGCTCAAATTGCACTCGCTCTGCGGGCTCGTGCAATTTTGATACCCTTTGAAAAACCCACTCGTGCAAATTAATCCCAAATTGCACTCGAAACCGTATGATTACCTATACTAACATCACATCCTTGCGCCTAGGCGATACTTGTAGCCAATAACATCCGGGACTATGAAAGAGCAGGAAAAGCCCATGTCACGATTGTTGGTATGTTTGTTAGTGTTAACGGAACATACAGCGATATTTCATTATTATTCATTTTAGTCACAATCTCCATTCTGATTGGCTGAAAGTTACGTGCGAATTCTCGACAGCGGCGCGCGGCCACAAAGCTGAATAACTAGGGCGCATGCGCGAGTTGACGCGATAATCGGTAGGAATTTTGCCGTGAACATATCTCCTGCCAGCAGGAGCCCATTACCAGGAGCGTCCATCTTCCCCACTGTGTCTGTACCCCAGCACAGAGGTAGATGAGGCTATTTTTAGCATTGCGTTTCGCGCGAAAAAAGAACAAAGGTAGGCTATTCTTAGCCAATCAGATAGCTAACGTTACTTCTCATTATCATTCTTCTCACTTTCAACGCGGGAATTCGAATTGCTGGTTTTCACCCAATCCCCAGAGATTCAAATGTTGGTGCCCCAACAAAAGAAGCTAACGAGGGATCTATTGTTTAAGGGCACCAACATGGCGGCGACCTCTTTTCGCGGGAATTTCGAATCTAAAAATAGCCTCATCTACCTCTGTGCCGGGGACCCAACCCATAACAGAGGAACGCTCCTGGTAATGGGCTCCTGCTGCCAGACAATGTCTTGAATATGTTGGGAATTGTATCCCAGTGTTCAATGACACAAAACTCTTATTCTTCGAAGAAAACGTGAAGATTTTAAAATTTCAGCCATATATATATATATATAATATAGATACGATAGTACGCGTGCTCTGATTGGCCAAAAAGCCATGTTTTATCAGAGTATATAACATGGTTTGCTGTGTCATATTGTTTTCAACTGGTGGTTTCCTTTCATAGCGCGTGTAAATCTATATTATAAACCAGATAAAGAAGCCTTAAATCCATGTTTTATACTATCATAAAACACTCTGGTCATTTGAGAACACTCGAAAAATGTTGAAAGCACGCGCCTTCGGCTTGTGCTTTAACATTTCTCTCATGTTCTTAATTGCCCATCGTGTTTTATGTACTGTTTAATAAACAAGCAGCGGTATTTTATCAGATTTAAAACACGAGGGTGCAGCCCGAGTGTTTTAGATCTGAGACGTCTAGACGTATAGAGTCATGTAATTCAATTATTTTGGCGATACGACCTGTTTCGGTGGAGAAAATCCAAGTTAAAGTTTATGTAAATTAGGATGAAATATTTATCACATTTAAAGTGCCTATGAAGCTTATTTTTTTATTTTAGATATCAATTCTACATCAAGTGAATAGTAGAATGGTACAATATATATTGTTTTGCATGCTGTGCCGCTGAGTTAAGGAGGTTTTAATATCCAAAATGCTGATTACATGACGTCAGGGGAGGCATCTATTATTATACAATTATTTTTGTTACAATTAAACATATTTTTTTAATTACCGGTGTTATACCCATGGTTGAAATAAAATGATTTTAGAAATTTGTTTTCCTATATCAGTAGAAACGCCCATTCACAACCACTAAGAAGTGATTGCAGATACCTACCCTGACGTCATGTAATTAGCATTTTGGATATTAAAACCTCCTTAACTCAGCGGCACAGCATTCAAAGCAAGATATATTGTACCATTCTACTATTCACTTGATGTAGAATTGATATCTGAAATAAAAAAATAAGCTTCATAGGCACTTTAAAGATCGCTTCTCGCTCGTTGAGTTCCTTTGTTTTTGCTTCATGAATTATTCATGATTTTATAGTATAAAACATGGCTAAGGCTTCTTTATTTGTTAAATATATGTGTATATATATATATATAAATAGTATAAAATGAAGTAACTTGACGAACTCCTCACTGGTCCATAAATTTAATGAAACTTATGACCACCTATGACGATTTTATGGTACACCTTTTGAGTCACGCAATTGTTTTCCAATGCAGAGGAAAACGATTTGAACACAGAGGATCCATCCGCCCTTGCAGTTCGCAAGTATCTTAAAAGCGGCACCACTCGATTCATACAACTACGACCTGCGACGTCGGACGAAGCGCAAGAAAAGAAATATCTCCAGAACACGGTCCTGCACAAGTAAGTCTCTTTTTTGCATCATGTTAACAAAAATACTTTGAAAAAAGGAGGGGCAGTGGATTTAATTAGTCGTCTTCACGTGACGTCATTGATGCCATATTGGAGGCACACCGCGGTAAAACGTCACGCGCATGCGCTTATGATGAGACCATCGCGCGCGCGTCTTCCCAGTTTCTCGCCGAAACTAAAAGAAAACGGAGGCAATCACCCCTGTTTCTAATTTTAAGTAAAAAGCTACTTAAAAGCTAAGCCTAAGACCTTAACTGGTTGAAGCTTTCTTAATTTGTAATTCACTGTGAGTTTACCAAGTTATAAAATTATTTACGTAAAACGTTTAAGTCCTAGGAAACTTGTATCTCAACTCCAGAGCCTTCGTTCTTTCGGCCAGCGGAGCATAACTTTTCGCCGAAGGTGTCACATTTCTATTGCTGATTGGTTGAAAGGTTTGTGATGAAATTTGCTAGCACAAATCTTCGATGATAAGTAAGGTCATTGAAGAAGTGAATCAAATTAATTTTTCAAACCATTTGCGTAACGCCATCAGAACTGCTAAAGAAAATAATTTAGATATATAATAATGAGACACAGATCGGTTTAATAAGAACACCAGTTACCGGCGTTTGGTTTCAATTGGGACTATAAGATACGACGACTACGGACTACGACTACGGACGCGCGCCAATAAAGGACTGGAACGAGACACTCGTGTTGGTTTCATTACACCGTAGCGAGTCGACGACGGTGAGAAATCAGCGTGTTTTTCGTAACCACCACAATAGAATACGTATATACGTTTATTAGTGGTAGTAGTAGTGGTAGTCTTTCTTTTCCTCTCCACTATTCACTTGTGTGGTATATACTAATGTAGGATATTCCGAGTTACAATAGCCAATCAGAGCGCGCGAAAGGTACTACTATTCAGTTGGGTGGTATAAACTAATGATATATAGATAGATACATAGATAGACAGACCGACAGATCTAGATAGATAGATAAACACACAGATAGATAGATACATAGATAGATAGACAGACAGATAGATACATAGATAGACAGACCGATATATCTAGATATCTAGATAGATAGATATAGATACACAGATAGATAGACAGACAGACAGATAGATACATAGATAGACAGACAGACAGATAGATACATAGATAGACAGACAGACAGATACATAGATAGACAGACAGACAGATACATACATAGATAGACAGACAGACAGATATATAGATAGATAGATACGTACATACATACATACATAGATACATAGATAGATAGACAGACAGATACATAGATAGACAGATAGATAGATAGATAGATATATAGACAATTACCGTTTTTAACTGAGAAGCCAACTTGAAGGTTTTAAAAGTTGAGAATTAAGGTTTTTAACTAAGACTGAGTACCGTTTTAAAACCGATAAATTACTGTTTGCAGTTGATAATTTCAGAAGTAACGTTTTAAACTGGCGAATTATATTACCATTTTCTTGTAAGAATTACTCAGTTAATTGAGAAGATAGAATGGATAGATGGATGACAGATATAATCTACAAAATTAAAATCTAATACTCTCTAATCTAGAAATTATTTTCCAGGATCTCTGACGCGGAAGGTTCAATTAAGATCAAAGAGCTCGATGGACCACTTAGCATGAAGCAACTAGATACGAATGTAAGTCCAGAATCATACTCTATTAGAGTGGTTTTCAATTAAGTGTCGTAAAACCAAAGTAATGACAGACCCAATCACGAGCAAGTAAACACCCAATGAGCCAATCACGAGCAAGTAAACACCCAATGAGCCAATCACGAGCAAGTAAACACCCAATGAGCCAATCACGAACAAGAAACACCCAATGAGCCAATCACGAAATGAAGTAATTCATGATTGGCTTTACTTGAACCAATCACGAGGCAAAGTAAACGCAATCGTGGATAACTCTTGCTACATCGAAAATTGATTGCCTGACGGACCAAAACAATCTTTGTTTTTTTGTTTAGAACATGATTGACTGATAATTACAAAACATTTTCCACAGCTAGAGCGGTTTTAAATTGAGTGTCGTAAAACAAAAACCAGTGAGCCAATCACAGGAGCAAGTAAAAATATCAATGAACCAATCACGAACCGAAGTAATTCACGATTGGTTTTACTTGAACCGATCACGAGGAAAAGTAAACACACTTGTAGATAACTCTGGCTAAAATGAAAATTGATTGCTTGACGCGGACTAAAACAATCTTTGGTTTTAGTTTAGAACTACTAGAACTTGATTGGCTGGTAATTACAAAACATTTTCACAGCCAACAACTGGAAGTGCTAAGCAAACGCAAAACTAAATCCATAATTTATTACTCTCGACACTCATTCAAATCTAATAGAGATGAACAGAGTATTACCAGAGCTGAGTACTGTCTGTTTATCTCAATGAACACCTTTTTTAACTTACGCCAGTTAGTATAATTTTCTATAATGTTTGTTGTAGTACATTGTCTGTTTTTTTTGGCCACGAGGAAAATAAATTAAGTAACATTTGACCGGCATTATTTTGTAGGTTTTTTGTTTCATTGGAACAATTGTATTGTTTCGATGCCTTTGACGTTGTTGTGTTGTTATTTCTTGTTATTTCAGTGACGATTTTAAATATGTATTTATTGGAGCAAATGTATCATATCTATACCACTTCAGTAAACTGATATAATCATGGAGTCGCTCTCCTGTAGATCTGATTTGCATTAAAATGATGGGGAGTGCCAGAATTCGTTAAGAAATACTTTTTTTAACAAATTCATCTGTGTTTTAAGTTAAACCAAAGAATATATGTGACCTGCGTGACATGTCACGTACTCACGTCACGCTACCCAGATTGTTAAAATATGTGCTCCAAAAGTCAGAATTCTAAACCTATTTAAAATAAAAATTATTTAATAACGGTTGTTGGCCATTGGAGTTCTTTTTGAATCCACACCTGGATAATTTTACCTCTATAACATTGAGACGGCGGACTGGGTCGAACATTAAAACGCTAAAATCTATCGTTTGAGTAAAATATCCAGATATGGCTAGATACAAAGAGACGCTAAGTCTTAATGATTCTATCTTTTAAACAGAAGATTATAATAAGAGAAAGAACAAAATAAGAGTTGACCCATACCTTAATCAACTAAGCTTATTAACCCCATGGGTAGTTGCCACTGGATGAAGTATGGAATTAGGAACTGCAGAAGAAACTAAATGGGAAATAGGGTTCCGAATTTGGTCGGGTCAAAAAAGGGTGTCACCAATTCTGGTCTGAAATAGCAACACATCCTACCTAATGTTTATAGTATTCCACTATGGCGCGTTTCTCCTCTTTGAAAATCATATCAAAATCATTTCCCACAGAAGAGGGCATTTGGTATTGGTGATCGCTTTGAAGTAATGCGATTTTATTCGAGAGAGAGAGAACAACTTCAGTGACATTATAAGTTTATAATGTACAATACCTGTTGATTCCGTTACTGTAACTATACGAAGTGGAATTCTGTCCTGTCGTTTGGAGTCTCAAGAATCGATCTCTTCTTCTGGAGCCTACCGCCATACCAAAGGTCAACACAAGAGAAAGAGTAAGAATTGGAACTTTAACAGCGATTTGCAATAACATCAAAATGCTGGAAATATATTCTCCTGTTTGACTCTGACGGTACGAAGTCAGTTCAGACATGCGTATTAAAGCTAAACCCAGCTTTTCTCTGCTTTGTGGTTCATAAACCAGTAACCTACGCAAGCAAATTTGCCATATCGAAATCTTAACATAATCACTCCAAACCAGTCGCAGATTAGATGTTACTTAACGTAGACTCGAGGGTAAGAAGTTATGAATCATTTTATTTGTTTTAGAAGGCAACATAGCTCCCAAAACCATGTATTTTCGAGTGAGATGTGAGCCGATACCGGAAGTCAGTAACCGGATATCGATATGTACGCAATGACTTTGATATGGTCCACAAAATGAGTTGAATTGTTCGGTATAACCTCAATTTTTTACCCTCCATGTAGGATTGCTTTCTTCTTGAAACTGGTGGTAACATCTACCTTTGGAGGGGAAGAAATTCAAACATGAGAGAGAGAAGGGAGTCCTTCCGCATCGCCGAGGTTCGTACGTTTGTGCATTTACGTTTGTGCATTTTAGGCAGGAATAACATAAATCAAGGTAAAATAAAGGAAAGAGAGGGAGTCTCGGGGCGTTGGCTGGGATATCTTAATCTGACTAAAGTTATTTTTAGAAACCGGAATTATTTTCCTTTACGTCCGCATTTCCGGTCCCGGGTTGCGATTTTGCGGCTTCGGATTATCGACGGGAACAATTTCTTTCTTTGGATTTATTCCAACGACCCACTCCGGAGACAGACGTCTGTAAATTTAGTAAAGAACATTACTGTAATTAATGAGAAAAGACCATACGAAGGTTCATGCCAGTGTAGAATTTATTATTTTGAAGGCACTGATAAGTTACCCACAAACATTCTTGTTCAGAGAGGGGAAGGAATTCCCAAGGAATCTCTGTCTAGCAGGGTAAGTTGTTCCGAAAACGAAGCCCGGAAAACTTATAGCAAACGGCAACGCTTGGTTAAAAATAGAGACCACTTTAAATTGCATTACAATGCCGTGACTCAGGTCTGATAGATCATTGATAAGAACTTTTACAGATTTTAAATAGCTTAGGTCCATTAGACGATCTTGTTGTTAACGGTCACAACATATTTGCAATCGATTTTTTTATTTTCATTCTGAAGGCCGGTGAACGGTGAACGTGTTCAATATCCCACTTTCAAATGCTTTTCTTGTCACGCACAAAGGTGCGTGAATACCATATGCCAGCACTTTCCGCGGAAAATGACTGGAAACGACACATGATCGCGGAACTGGTTCCTTTTACGTCCACATATCCGGTTTCTAAAAATGACTTTAGTGAGATTAAGATGTCCCAAGGGCCCAACCAGGAGACTCCCTCTCAGTCCTTTATTTTGTATAAATGCATTCTATATACATGCGACGTTAGAGCCTATTCACAGGCTAGTGAAGTCATCAGTCATACATACACAAACTGGATATCAGCTATCAAGCTATTTGATTGGTTAAAAATGTGTAATTGCAAGCTGCTAGTAGAGGAGTTTCGGATTTGTTTTCATATCCAGTGAATTTGTTTATAACATCTCGAACTAGTCCGATGAATTACTTGAAGATTTAGTACTTTTGTTGATATTTTGCTAAGTTATAAATAGCGCGCGTAGTCTACAGTGGTGATTCCACTCTGAATCACCACTCCGTCTCAGCCAATCAGCGTCTGATTTCGCAAATGCACCGTGCGATTCAGCTTTGGCTATGCGATTCTCAATCAAATATCTCGTTTTATACTACACTCACTTCATATAATTATTCAGCTATCGAGTTTTGTGATTGCTACCATTACCCTTGTGGATATCAGCTATCCTACCATGAGAGAACGTTTTGCCAATACGATACGATAAAATTTAGTGTTTTTTTTATAGTTCATATCCAGTTGTGTGTGTATGATAAATGTATCATTCCACTCGTTGTCGTCGTAATGAGCTCGCACTGCAGTCAACTCCATTCTTCAACTCGTTAAGTATGAGCTCATGTAAGGATCGAGTTGGTGGAATAAGTATAAATTAAAGAAACACAAAAAATAACAAGTTACAGATACACTAGAGTTCAATGGGTTGTGTCGTGGGACAGGCCTTTATATTCGCTGTCCCCACAGTTATTTTCAACGATTTTCATATGAACTGACGAACCTCGCGCACACATGTGAGATGGTAAAAATCAAAGCAAATATGAAAACAATTGCTAACAAACTGTGTATAGGTGTATAGTCTTGAACTATTGCGTATCATTTCGATCAAGTACTGAGGGAGGAGATTTTAACCGTTTCAGAAAACAATCACGTGCTGATATATTACTTCAATAGCCAATTAATTGAGCTCGTGATCCCATAGGAAAGGCTTTCTGGAGGACAAATAATCTTAAAAAAATGCAGTTTTAGAAAGATCGACAATCGATTGGAGGTGGAAAATAACATTTACCACTCGGTTTTGCTAATAATACCACCGATCTCGTACAAGTGCAGTGTTCAAATAAATGAAGTCAGATATTTTTGTCGCCCAGTACAATGACGTGATTATCTCGTGCCGAAAGGCTCATTAACCTGCTACCAATCGAACATTGTACATGAGCAACACTAGCTATAACATAGCCCCTTTCAAAACAAAATCGCACTAACGAAAATGTGTACATCTTCTTAAAGAGTTTTAAAAAGGAGAAGAATCTTCCTTCCTGGCTGACGGTGGAAGTCCTTAATGAGTTTTCCGAGCACGCTGCCTTCAGATCCTGCTTCCCAGACTGGGTAGATAGAAACGCCCAGCAAGGCCTTGGAAAAGCTTATACGAACAATAACATCGGTGAGTAGGGAGTTATATACATATACGGTATTGGAAAGCTACGTCCATGTTGCACAGTATCCTACTTCCCGTATTAGTGTAAATGAAGAACATCAGCCTTTTCCGCCATGTTGGTTTTGAATTTTCCTGAGTAAATGTCGACGTTTTGGGGACTATAGCATCAGTAACTAAAGGGCGGAGCTAATTTGCGGCAGTGAAATTACGAAGACAATAATAATAATAATAATAAAATATTTATATAGCGCTATTTCCAAAATGTCCAAGAGCGCTTTACAATGTTTGGCTAAATAAATGAATATATAGAACTATAATCTAAAACCACACTAACTAATGTTAAAAATTGATGCTAAAATTTGTAAGTTAAGAAATGGTGATTGATAAAAATTTGATAAATGATATGCTTGTCAATAATGACTAAAGGTACGGAAGTTTCCTAAATTATTGCGCACAATATTGTCAGCAATTGATTAAGATGGTTCAATATTTCCTGAAAGGAAGGCGTTGCGTAAATAGAGGATATTATATATAATTTCATAGCTGGAGATACGGAATTTTTCTTCGAGTTTTTAGTTTGATAACCCACGAGTGAGCGCAGCGAACGATTGAGTTATCAAGTTAAACACGAGAAAATAAATTATGAGAAGTCATATCCCACACGTGTTAATAACAATGATATCCCCACAATGGAGGAAGTGTGATATCAGTTTTACGATTTTGCTACCAGCCGGTATACCACTGACTAACACGTGTTAGTATAAACCAACTAGTGGACTATTACAAACCCTGCATTCTGATTGGCTACGTTACTATAGGTCTATTTGTGATAGCCCATGGTAGAGAAAAACCGCACGCATTTTCACGAAATAATAACATTTTTTCAACTTCAATTTGTTTCTTTCTATTATTTCTACTGTCCGACTAGTTAGTTTATACTAAAACAATTAGACCTCTCGCCCTCATGGGCTACGAGTTAAATAGCCCATTCGGCTGCGCCTCATGGGCTATTGACTCGTAGCCCATTCGGACTGCGGGTCTAATTGTTAAATAATGGACATTTTACAGCGAAGAGATACACCAAGCAAGTTGATGTGAAGAAATTCCATGGAACCACCGTCCAGAGTGTTATTGATCCATACAGCAATGACGACGGAAGCAGTCAGGCGGTTAGGATCTATCGCGTAAATAATCGGGGTGGACTCGTTGAATGGCCAATAAGAATGAAGGGGATTTTCTACTCTGGTGACTCTTACGTCATTACGTACGAGTACGGAACCACAAGTAAAAAGTGCATAATCTACTACTGGCAGGTTAGTGTGTTGTGTCGATTGTGATCCAATGCTCTTGTAGTCAACCTCAACCTTGTGAATAATCTAATCGTAGCCAATACAAGGACGTTTAGTCCTGGGCTTGACCTTATGGTAACCTGAGTATCAGTCCCTCTCCCCCTTCCTTTCCAGAGGAGGGGTGGTGAAAAGGGAGGGAGGGACTGATACTCAGGTTGACCTCATGGCTAAACCCCCAGCAAAGATGTAACGTTTTCTTGTCTTACTTTTCTGGTAGTTACTATTTTTCAATTATAACTTAATTTTTGGGGAGTTTTGACTTCGTAAACTGTTCCCTATGGTAACCACGTCATCGATTACGTCATAAATGAGAGAAACAAGCGACAAAGGATGGGGCCACGAGTTTTATACATCGAAAAAATATTGATCATGAAAATGAAAATATATTGAATATGGACCCGGAGCGGCCACGTGTCATATATTCGTGCTGCAGAGTTTTCCTTTATTTTTAGATTTCATTTCTCGTTGTTCGCTTTCATCGTGACATGTTGTTAACAAAGGATGCCTCGTTAGCTTCTCTTGTTTGGTCAACCAACATGGCTGCAACATTAATTATTTGAATAAAAATTACGCAAACGCTTGTGATTGGCTAGCAGCAAGCCAATCGCGGGAAACACATTCTAAAGATAACTCTATAAAAACGCTGCATCAGAGACGTAGTACGGGAGATGGACACTCCGGGTAATGGGCTCCTGGCCTAAGTCAGTTGTCAAAAATTAACAAATGAAATTATAGATTGCATTTTTCCTGAATAAGCCTAAGCGAGTTTGGACAAACGGGGCATCGTATGCGATTTTCAAACATTACGTAAGCAAAGCCGCAATTTTTCTGTTGGTTGGATTTGGTTCCAAGAAAACATCGTTGCCGATGACGTCACAGACAAACATACCTCCTCATTCTCCAATGCGAGCTTTCTCCATTTTTCTAGGGTAATGACAGTGATGTGGTTGAAAAAGGAGCAGCAGCGAAAATGGCCAGTGCAATTGATGACAAGGAATATGCACAGAACGCAGTGCAGGTACGTTAACTTCTTGGGCTATGACTGGACAGTTTGCGGACCATAACCTCCAATACGGACCGCATAATCTCATTAAACTCGCTTTCTCAGTCTGTACCGTAAATTATGGATTATCGTTTTCCTCATTTGTGTAGCCCGCACGAGCACGGGCCATAAAGAAGGAAAAAACCTAAGTCCATAACTTACGGTACGGACCGGGTCCATAACTTACGGTACGGACGGAATCCATAACGTACGGTACGGACCGGATCCATAACGTACGGTACGGATCGGGCCCATAACGTACGGTACGGACCGGATCCATAACTTACGATACGGAGCGGGTCCATAACTTACGGTACGGACCGGGTCCATAACGTACGGTACGGACCGGATCCATAACGTACGGTACGGACGGGTCCATAACTTACGGTACGGACCTCGTGCCCGTTTAACAAGAGGTATTTATCAAACACCCCGTACGGCTCCGTGCGCGCATTCTTGCAATACTACTACTACTACTACTACTAATAATAATAATGGTTTATTAACAGTACTTCCATTGGGTGGCTCTTCGCCTGTTAATCTAAATAATGTAAAATATAAAATGTTGATAAAATATGACTAAGATATAACTGAGATGTAATGATAACCGTACTAAGGATTAAAATATGGCTATACTATTTTGCAAGTCACATGACGGGAGCCGTACGTGTTTGACGTGACCGAGCCGGAAAAAGTCGTACGACCCTGCTCGAATTTTTCTTGTTTTTTTTGGCGGGTTATGTGGTAAAATCTGACTGAGTTCAGTGCGCTCGGTCCGTACGAAGTCGAGCCGTATATTTTCCCGTCCGGCCCTCCCACTCAGTCAATAAGTACGTAATTATTGTGCACAGTACTACAAGTAAGATATCCAAATTTGTTTATACTATTTGATTATAAAATCCTCCCATTATATCAGTAATGTGCTCTTCCAAATACTATAAAAAACATTCTTAAATCTCTATTTTCTAGGAGCGTGTTATCGAAGGGAAGGAGCCTCCACATTTCCTTCGTATTTTTGATGGAAAGCTTATCGTATACCAGGTAACTAGCGCCACCTACCAACATACTATTAACACCAATCAAAATGCATAGCATTATCAGAATCTTTGATGGCTGTGATCTATAGCGAGGCTGAGGGTTTTGTGGTTATGCCATGCTGATGAGTCCTAGTAAGACGAAACATCTGTCCGTGGCTATCACTCCACGGGTAATATGATGTGCGCATGCGTGTGGGTTGTAGCTACGTCGTGGCATGTATATATAGGTAGCGCCATGCATACATTGCTTGGTTTGAACATATTTTTAGACAAACTTAGGCAAAGATGAAAGTTTTTTATTTGTTTCTATTGTTAGGGAGATCATGAGAAGTGTCTGACTGAAAACACTCGAATTCGCCTCTTTCACGTTCGAGGAAAGAGGGAGAGAGAAGCAAGAGCTGTGGAGGTTTGTGATGACAGAGCCAATCACAGGAGCAAGTAAAATCCCATTGAACCAATCACAAACTAATTTGGATTGGTTTTAGCCAATCACGAACTGAAC
Source organism: Actinernus sp. WN-2022 (assembly GCA_030867875.1). NCBI lineage: Eukaryota > Metazoa > Cnidaria > Anthozoa > Actiniaria > Actinernidae > Actinernus > Actinernus sp. WN-2022. The sequence continues at coordinate 114,008,995 of JAOWCC010000577.1, forward strand.
TAATTCACGATTGTTCTTACTTCAACCAATCACGAAGCAAAGTAAACGCAATCGTGAATAACTAACCAATCAAATTCAAAAGCAATCACCTAACTGACGTCTCGACACTCAATTAAAAACCGCTCTATTTGAACCAATCACGAGGCAAAGTAAACGCAAGCGGGAATAACACTCGCTACATAGAACATTGATTGCATGCCGGACCAAAACAGTGTTTGGTTTTAGTTGATTGGCTGATAATAACAAAACATTTTACACAGCCAATAGAAAAGCCGCTAAGCAAACGTAAAACAAAATCAAATATTTATTACTTTCGATACTGCTCTATAAACTAAGAGGATTTAATTGATTGATTTTTCGTATTTTCGTCTTCTTGCTCCTCCTTGTCCAATCTTGGACAAAATTATTGACACATTTTCCATTTTGGTAAATATGTGACAATTTTCTACCCACCCCTCCCCTAGAGATTAAAAGGTGATTTTCTTCCGTTTTTAAGTTCGAATTGGATGTGTCAACCAATTTTGTCCAAGATTGTACCGGTACTGATATAATTATCGTCAGTGATTTTTTGACAAATCTCCTGTAGCTCGCCATCTTTGCAGTTTACAATTATTCAACATTTGAACGACTGCAAACGCGACGTCATCAATAGTTTCACTAGTGAAGATATGGAAAATACGGCACTCAATAACCGGAATTGAACCGCAGTTTCGTTTAAGTTGTACGGGTGGTAGATTTCCTAGTAAAACTTTCCTGTTCATGTAGTAATGAACAATTATTCATCGAAGTGGAGGTGAATAGTGGTGGATATTTACCTCCGCTTCGGTGAATAATTGTTTTAGTATATCCCACACAAGTGAATAGCCAGCACCAAATAGTTACTTTATTTTATGTCAAATGTACAACATATCGCGCGAGGCGATCGCTGCTACGCTCAGAGGTAAATAGCAAAGGATATTCACCCCCAGAGTGCTAATAAGAGCGCGCGAAAACCACTATTCATGATCACTTGTGTGGTATATTGTAAATACATTTATCCAACAGTCGTAAGCTTTTAACGTCGTAATTATCAAATCAAAATTAAAGATTTACTTTTTGTACGTCTATGGAAACCTGCGAACCATGTAGCACTGCTGTATGTCACTGTCCTCCTACAAGTCTCAATTATACATCAGCCCTAAAAGCATCTTAGAACCCAGGCCATCCGCGCACATGGAAGTCATTTTGTATAAAATGTAATTCTGTCCGCAGCCCACTCAGTTCTTTAACTAGTTGTTTTTAGTTTACCTTCAGTTGTTACTGTAAAATCTTGTATGACTATTTATATATTTAGTTTCATGGGCATGGCCTTTTATCATTTTGTTTCTACATCATTGTAATTTTTGAATACTATCGTTCGTGGTATCATTTCTGTTATGATGCATTTTTTCTTCAGGCGAAGCTTAATAAAACAATCATGTCTCCGTTGGGCTTTTTTTTTTTCAAGGTTGCCCCTGTTGCCACGAATCTTAACAGCAGTGATACTTTCGTACTTGACATGACCGATAAAGTTATATTATGGTATGGCCGTGGAAGCACTGGAGACGAGCGCCAAATTGCCCAGGATGCAGCTCTGCACATCAACCCCAAGCATGGTGGAGATTACAGTTATGTATACGAAGGTGAAGAGAATAACGAGTTCTGGAATGGTATCGGCGGGAAGAAGCCATATGCAAGTCAGCAATTGGACGTACTTCAGGTACGGGATTAGAATAAGCTGAGTCCGTTTTGACCGCTATTTGCGAACAACATGACCGTAAAATACAGTTTTTTTTTTTTTTTCAGAATTTGAGCCACTAGTTAAATAAATGCTAATATCTGCTCTTGGTCACTGTCTTTATCGCAGGTAGATGCACCTGCTCATGAACCTCGCCTCTTTCATTGCTTCAACAAACGTGGCTCTCTTGAAGTAGAAGAGATTCATGAGTTCAATGAGGAAGATTTGATTAGCGATGACGTCATGTTCCTGGATGCCTATCACCGTGTCTATATTTGGATCGGCGTAGAAGCCAAGAAAAACGAGCTCAAGGAAACGATTGACTTCATTCAGGTCTGTTACTCGTTATAGACTTGTTGTGGAGGGAAACTCCGGCCAAACTTAAGGCCTGCGTAAACGAGGAAACTGCTTCTGAGAATGTTTCTAATGTTTTACAGCCTCTAGAAACATTTCACGAGAACCAAATGATGGCGCATGCGCCTCAATCATGCTAGGAAGTTTGCGCATGCACGACATATGTAGCGCAGTCCTGGGATCTAGTCAACAGGGTCGTGTCCATTCGTTTATCCACTCAGCTCCCCTTGAACAGGAGACGCTGCATCTTTCCTTACCAATCCCTGGTCAGGAAAAGTTTCGCCCCTGCCGACTTTGAATTTTCCACTCCGATAATTTACATACCAGCCGGATTGTTGTGGAAAAAGATCGCATGTTTTTCAGATTTCCGTCTTTGTTTCTGCGACAACCGATTTATACCAACTAAGGATAAAATTAATCAAATAATTGGTCTATTGTCTTCTACAGATGCTGCTAGTACACCCCTCCCTATGGCGTCTTGCTAGTTTCTTTACCATGTCTTACCTCGTTTAAGCTTTTAAAGTATAGTTTGAACTGTAGCCTGATCTAGAACCTTTAATTTTCCTCAGAAATACATAAAGTCCGACCCAACTCCTCGCACCGATGTCTCCACTCTGTCCGTTATCAAGCAGGGACACGAACCAGATCACTTTAAAGCATTCTTTGGGGTGTGGGAGGGCAAGACGAAAACAGACGAGACCTTGAAACAGATGAAACATCGTGTCCATGATTCCAACAAGGAGATTCAACTGGTAAATAGGTGTCTACGTCTAGGATGACGACATGATACCGTAACGTGCCTATAAGCCCAATTTGTTTTATCATTAAACTTAAATCGATACTACTTCAAGTAAACAGGTGAGTAGAAAAATCTTTCTTGATGTGAGTGTTCCGTCTATAAGTTATAGAGGTTTCTATTTCCAGTATGCTAATGATGTGACGTCACAGGATATGCTAATGATGTGACGTCACAGGAGGTCAACAAAAGGTCATTTCTTTCTCCTTGTGAATGAAACAATTTCTGATTTATAAAAAATATTTGGTAAAATCACTGATATAAGGTCCAAATATAACATAGATGTGTAGAATATAATATTTATCTCTGCCAGCACGTTTTTGTATAATAAATGAGGCCTCCTGTGACGTCACATAACTAGCATATTGGAAATAGAAACCTCTAGAACTCATAGACGCAACGCTCAAATCAAGAAATATTTTACAATTCAACTATTTACTTGATGGAGAATCGATTTTAATAATTTAAAAAATTAGGCACTGTATGCCGCATTTCTTTTTCTCACACATGTGGTGCAGTTTTTCTTTGTCTGTGTATGGCATGAATAGAAATGACAATGAAATATCGAAGTGTTCATATATCGTTCTCTCTGGATATTTATAGTTTAGTCAAGTGGAACCGGCCAAGCTGTATAAACTGTCAGAGTTAACCGTTCCTACCGACGATCTTCCGGAAGACGTCGAACATCACTGTCGAGAGGTTTGTGCTTTTTCCTCCAGACCCCAGGTCTTCAAAAAGTGTCAACGAGCTTAATTTATCCACTGGATAAGGATTTATTCGGTGGATATTACCCCTAACCTCGTTTACTCGGTCCGTACCGTAAGTTATAGACCGAGTTTTCCCCCATTTTTATGGCTCAAGCGCAAAGCGCGAGATGTTTATTATATGGCTTTTTCATTTTGACACCGTAAGTGGGCGGAAGGTCCGCACGAGATGTTATAGACCGCATGTTGGCCAATCACAGCTTGCGAAATTACTTAGCTATATAATAGAGCAAGTTATCCACTTTTGAACAACCCGGGGCCTGATGACAAGATCATGTATGTATATAGTTTACGGCATCGTGTTTGTCGTCATGTCGTCTTCAGCCGATCCTCGGATACTCATGGGCAGTTAGTAGGCGACGGGCAAAAAGGGACGGAGGGGGAGGGGACAGGGGGAAAGGGAAAGAAGAGCCGCTGGGTACACTTATTGTAAAGACCAGTTCTAAGAAACCTTAACTGGATTGCATGCATGCATGAGTAACTGCGTGACATTCAAACTATAAAGCTCAATGGGCTTTTATCGCACGGCGGCCATGTTGAGTCCCAGGAGAATAAAAACCTTTGTTTTCGTCCGGTAAACTCGTTCTGAAACCAACCAGTGCGAGGCTACCGGGGCCAAAACTATTGTTTTATCCAAGATGGCCGAACTGCGATAATAGCCCATGAAACATTATTATCCGATCAGATAAGGATAAAACAGAGCTAACAAAACAAAAAGCGTAGGTATTATATTTCTAGAGAAACGAAATATTTCAATTTTTGAAAAGGTTTTAAATAAAAAGCTGAGTGAGAAAGGTGGGATAGCCCCTTTATCTGTCTGCAGTACCTGCAAATATCGAATCCGTGGCAAGGCTTATACGGGAGAGGTTAAAACTCACAAGACATTGTAAAATAACTGCGAAATGCTGCAGCGAATGCACGGTATCTCCCCATTGATTATAAAGGAAGGAATCAAAACGTCTCCGATTCCCATCAAATCGCGATAAGTCCTGCATGATCCAGGTTTAGTATTGGTCCCCTCAACTATCAGTATTTTTAAATACGAAATCGGTTGGACCATTAGCCTGGTTCCAGAAGTTTTCTCTAATTTTTAAGCGACGGTTAAGTCGCGAAGCGGCGACAGAGAAAGAGAAGAGAAAGTGGTCATGAATCTCACTTCCATACTGTTGACAGCTGGCAAACATATTACTTCAGTAATCACACTATTGACCAATTACCGAGTAGTTATCACGTGGTGGAACCAATCAGGTTTCTTGTTTATCCAATTAAAATTTCCTCCAATCAGGAACGAGGGTCTTATTCTGACCCTAGTTTAAATCTATTGGTGCGGCACGATTAGTCGAATGATGACTTTAACCAGAGGTTTTCTCTTCCTTCTCGCAGTCCGCTGGCGCCGCTTCGAGGCTTAACCATTGCTTAACAATTAGAGAGAACCTCTGGAACAGGGTATTGGACCATAAAAGCCAGCTGTGACAAACCATGGTTCGCTAATAACTGTCAATATATTGCGACTGCCAAGTAACTTATACTACAGTCTCCAATCATTGCCTACGGGCAAAAATGTTCTTCCAACGGCATTGCATCAGCCTTTAAGTACTGTTTAAAACACGAACAGCAGTGTTTTATCAAGTTTAAAAATTTGAGGGCGAAGCCCGAGAATTTTTAGACTTGATAAAACACGTGCTGTGAGTGTTTTAAACAGCTTCAAAAACGCTTTAAGAATGCAATGAAAGAAAGACGCACATCTCAAGGGAATGGTTACTTAATGAACCATTGAACCTTTGTATTCACAACGCCATGCAAAACATTCGAGTAATCACCGCCTGCAATTACGAACATCTCAAGGGAATGACATGAAGAAATTACCATACTATGTTGTTTGAAGCGGCATTTCGCAATACAAGAAGAATCTGCACTTGAAGGATTTGGTGTCGTGGCTTACCTCGATAAAGTTCAAGACTTGGAAAGCGATGTGACTGACATGACGGCAGACTCTAAATTTTTGACTCCGGCACAAAATATGTAAGTTTAATGCACGTTTTTATAATTTTACGGCTTTGAGTTTGGTTTAATAATTGGAACTAAACAGTGGCTCGGTAAACAAGTAATGGTAGTTGGATAACTTCATTTTAAAAATATTATCTGTGTATCTCGGTAGTCTGCTGATATTAGTAAATTTAGTGCAAAATTTATATCTAGGTACCTTATGTTCCGTGTACTTTTTGCTATCTTTGGGTCTTTATCAGTGAATTCTTAATTAGGATGAAACTTTATATAAAATTTCATGTTCATTAATATTCTTTATATAAAAAGTTCATCCTAATTAGCAATTCAGTGAGAAAGCTGAAACATCAATAGAAATTCCATTGTCTCAATCATTAACCCCGTTTCCCTCTGGGACAGAATTCAAATCCCTCCGCGGGCCTTTTAGAATGATGAGATTTTATCAGGTATAAAGGAGCATGCACGTTACTGATTTGCTTCATCTGATTGGACAAAATGCTCATTAATTATTCATGAGTTTTTGAAGCTGGTTTAATAGATTCATGCAGAAGCTCCGGCTTGCCGCTGTTGAAGTACGTGTTTTCCTCGACATTCAAGCAATAACAACAGTAGCCGCTAAAAGTTAAAACTGCAAGATCTACTGGTACGTACTCAAATGTTGTCTTCAATTAATCCGGTTGGTAGCTCGCCAAAAACATCTCTTCTTCCAACGACATTCTCGATTATTAATCTTTGCTTAGGTTTAAGCTCGTTAACATTGGGAAACGCTTGCCGAACTTGTCTCCAAAGCACTAAAAATATCTTCATCATCTACCATCTTGATCGAATGGACGACCGAAGTCCTGCAAAAAAAAAAACACTACGACAGGACTTAGCCTGCTATGCAGATGTATTTTTTCACTCTCATAAATTCGAAGAAAAAGGTAACGTCTGCTTACCCGAGCGCTTAATTAGTTTCCAATATGCACACCTCATCTTGTTATGGACCAATCAGATTTTACCTTCCATATCTTGGAATGTGACGTAATGTTACATTTAAAAGGTTCAGACAATACATTTGCCATTGACCAATCATAGGATAGTGTTCACTGGCGCGCCAATTCACTAAAATTCTAACAATGGCTTTCATTGGGCAGAAAAATAAAACAAACCAGCTGACGTCATGCTTGCATATTGGAAACTAATTAAGCGCTCGGGTAAGCAGAGTGAAAAAATACGTCTGCATAGCAGGCTAGACAGGACTCGACAGAATTCCAAATACTTATTGTTTTGTGTGGGAAAAGGCGATATATTACAACGTTGCTTATTGGACACAAATTGGAATGTGGTTCCACATTCCAATTTGTGGCCAATCACAGCGAGACACAGTAAGTGTCCCCAGGGGCTATTCTATCCCCTTCCTCTTTTCCTTGTCCCCCTCCCCCTCCGTCCCTTTTTGCCCGTCGCCTACTAACTGCCCCTGGGTATCCCAGGGTATTTTAAGCCCCGTGTACACGACATTCAGTTTGGGCACCGTACTCTTAAATTTGGGCCCGGCGGCCGATAATTTTGGGACCGGCACTGTACTCTTGATTGACAAGGCAAAATTCAGGACTGCTGGTCCCAAACTTATCGGCGCGTGGGCCCAAGTTTAAGAGTGCCGTGGCTGAAATGCTTGTCGTTTAAATCGGGCTATAGTATGCATTCCAAATATATCTCGATAAATATTACTGCTAATCTAGAGCCCATGCTGAAGATAATTATCAGATACACCAGTGGAATTCAGTTTTGTAAAACCAAAGGAGGGTGCACTGTTCTTCAATTTGTTGCGCGTCGGTGAAAAGTTGAAGAACTAATGAAAAATAAATACTTCAAACCCTTTCAAAAATTTAGTACGTGTAGTCCGTATCGTGAGGTAATTCTGTGCGCGCGTAAATTATTCCCAGGCTGCTGTTTCCAGATTCAATATTTTGACTTCTTGCTATTTTTTCTTTAAAGGAGTTTCTCGACGATGACGATTTCTGTAAAATTTTCAAAATGACAAAAGCGGATTTCAGAAAGAAGCCAAGCTGGAAGAAAGACCAGCTGAAGAAGGACGCTGATCTGTTCTAAATACAGCACTCCACGTGGGGGCCCAAGGCAACATGTTTACCTTGGTGACTCGTATTAATAACTGATATTACAATTGAATAGGCCTTTTGCAGGAAACAGTCACGTGCTGATATAATACTTCGTTAACGAATGAATTGAGCTCGTGATCCCCATGGAAAAGGCGTTGCCATGGATGCTGGACGACAAGCTATCTTTAAAAACGCTGTTTTAGAAAGATCGACAATCGATTGGAGGTGGAAAATAGCATTTACAAACAGGTTTAGCTGGTAACACTACCGATCTCGTACAAGTGCATTTAAATAAATGAAGTCAGATTTTTTTGCCACCAGTACAACCACGTGATCGTATCCTGCAAAAGGCCATTACTGAGTCCACGAATAGCAGTGTCAGCGGCATTGACCCGAACGCCTCACTTCGGCGTAATGAGCACTATTCAAGAATGATGGTTTCTATGGCGCTTCATTACATCGAAGAGAGGCGTTCTGGTCAATACCAACGGTCAATACCGCTGAATCTGATATTCGTAGACTCAACCGTAATAATAGTTAGTTTTAGTAGGACATTTGGATAATGGTGTCATTTTACTACAAGAATACTTTTCAAATTCTTTTTCTCATTCAAATTTATCAACTCCTTTGAGAATTCCAAGACAATGGTCCAAAGTAAAAAAAGGCATTCATTTATAAAGCGCAAATTCTTATGAATATTCAAATGTGCTTCACAAGGTTATTTTTGTGATACGGACTGCTATTGTGGCGCAATGCGCTGCCGTGCAGTTTACAATCATGAGTGATTGTTAGTACCTCGGAATACCTGGCTGTTGTGTCGGGAGACAATAGAATCCCCTACTCTTTCACAATGTCCCTCTCGTATACATTAGAAGAGGAAGAAGACAAGGACAACTACTTATACCTCCGTACCCAAGGACGCGGCTGGGATTCGAACCCCCGACCTCCCGCACTCTAGACCGTGCTCTACCAACTGAGCGGTTAAATCAGTGAGGCGGTTAGAGGAATAAAAAGATCCGCGCAAATAGTTCTGGTAGTTGTATGTGACGGCATCATTCAGATATCGTACTATCCAATAATGTTTACCTGGCCGCCTTTATCACTCACGATAACGAGGCTGATTCAGTCCACATTTAGCCTATTTGATAAAATCAGTATCACCATTTCTGAGAGCATGTCATAGTATGAAACAGAGTGAAGCTTCATAGCGTGGACTTAAATTGCTGCAAAGATAAAAACTAGAAGAAGAAAATAGGCTGGTCAGTCCACATTACAAACCTATGTAAATTTAGATCTCAATATCTTAGCCCCAGTTTACATTATCACAACCAAACACCCTTGGTTTACTCTTTAATATGAAATACATTCAACTACATTCTAGTTTTAGGAAATCGCCATTTGTGCATAAGGTTCATTAATAGTAGTTTTAAAGTTGCAGGTGCAAGCTTTTTACCTTTTTTACATAATACATTTAGTGGTATGTCAAGTAATTTTAAGGTAGCTTTCTGTATTTTTATTTCGGTCGTTTTTTTTCGGATTGGGTTACCTGTAGTGCGCGGTCAACATGGAATAGGTGGTGATGGGCTCCTGAGGTAACCCAATCCGGAAAAAACTTGATCGAAAAAATAACAGAAGAGCCGTCAAGCAGGCTAATTTTAAGGGGAAAATGATCATAATAATAGGCCAAATAATAATTCCAAGGTACTATTAGATAGGTACTTATTCAATTATAATAGCATTAGAATTACTTAAAAGAACATTGGTCTATATCTGAAGCATGTTAAAACATGGCTCAGCTAGGCTCGTTAGACTCCCTCAAATAATAAACGTTTCTCTTAACACTCCGGGGTCACGGGGTGGTTCATACTAGAAATTAAACTCATCTGTGTATAAGCCTGGTTCGCATCATGGTTAATAGTTATTATAGGTCTTTGTTCGCTTTTTTCAACTGTGACCGTGCACAAAACACAATATATATTGGAATATGTTAATCAATCAGCCAATAGAAACGTGTGAGTTCAATCGTTCAGGGGACGCTAATGAGCTATGACCGTGCACAATCTTTTGACTTACCCCCTTCCAACCTAAATCGCAGCGCCTTTGTTAGCCCCTTTGACGTTTGCCGGGTTTCCTAACCATTCCACTCTATTAACTATGTTAGCACTTGCGACATAAGCACAAGCAACATGCGCAGACGCAGTGTGTAATGGGCCGTTTGCAGGAATGCAATCACGTGGTTGTGCTGCATGGCAAAACAAATCTGGCTTCATTTATTTAAAGCCACTCAGGGATCGGTCATTAAATATGGAGGGGGGCTGGAGGAGAAAGTAAGGGGGTCTCGAGTTTTCTCCTTTATTGTGAGGGGGGTTTCCAAAAAAATATCTTATGGAAAGGGAAGTCCTCAAATTGTTCATCAGGCTGCAGAAGGAGGGGACACCTCTTACATGATCTGACAAGGCCCTTCAGATTTGATAAACTAACAAACATTTCACAATATTATTATAACTGATTTCCATAATCTTATCCTGCTATGAAAACCACTACATCCACGGAGAGCTTTTAATGGAATTTATTAAGGGTGCATGGATGCAACTGGTGAACTCTGTGAATACTGCCAAGTGAATGGGTGTATAGGAGACAAAATGTCTCACATCCCTCAGCCAGTACCCGATCCACAAATACCTGGTCATTACTTGTTCGTATTTGAAACACCTCATTTAAATGAACAAGCTGGGGACCCCAGAGAACCTGATGATTGGCAGCCAAGAGCACAGATTAAAAAATGTTTTTGGAAAGGTGAAATAACTGGCAAAGCAGAAGAAAATTACTGCATTTGCGCAAAGGGATTGTGTTGAAGAAGCCCTAGTTAAAAATATTTTGAAATCTAATGCACCTATCAATGTTAAGCCCGAGGGAGGGGGAGGCGAGCAAGGGGTGGGGATTTGACATTTGCTCCCAAAAAATCAAATTCCTCACCCTCCGACAACACGTTTGGTCAAAAATATCAAATATCTGTCCTGTCTTCCTTATGTTTCCTATAAATAATGCGGGTATCAGCGGCCATCCCGAGGGGGCGGCCCCCGGGCACCCAGGGGCATTTGTCACAGCAGCCATGACAAATACATGCTAAAACCCCTCGGGTGGGGCAGAAATTGTGACAAAAACCCATACCCCTGGGGCAACCTGGGCAACATAAGTATGAGAAGCTACTCCGTTTTAGAAGTGTCAAAAATCTTAATAGTTTTATACAAATATTATCCTTTATTTCTTTGTTCTGTCTTCCGACAGTGGATGGCTTAATTTAATCTCTTAATTTGAATGATAATGATATGACTTACCTCGAGGACAAAGACATCGAAGTCCTGTGGCGAAAACCGCTGAACGTTGAGACAGCAGATTACGTGCAAACCCCGTGGGTATGTCACCGGGGTATTTTGACGAAAACGCAAAAGCGCTCTAATGCCCCGCGTGTGGGGCATGCTTTTGCTACAAATCCCCTGCTAAGCCCCTCGGTTGCCCGTGGGTTGCCCGGTGGCCGCCCCCTCGGGATAGCCGCTGATACCCGCATAACCCCACCCTGGGCAGGCAGCGTATGTCGACATCCCCACCCTCGGGGTAACCCAGCCTGTCAAAACCCCCCGCCCCCTCCCCTCGGGCTCAACATTGATAGGTGCATTAGGTCGCGTTCAAGGAAAGAAGAAAGGAAAGCGCACAGAGAGAGAAAGAGTATGGCCAGTATGATTGGTTAAAACTAGCTATGGATGGTTTCAGTTTTTTATTGTTTCGCACTGTTTATAATAGTGTGCATATTACATATATTAAATGTTATTAAAAAGGCAAAAAGGATTTATAACTAATTAAAGAAAAACTTCAGAACATGTGCACAGTGACCAAAGTAGCATATACTTTTGAGTTGGTCACTGTCTATGTTGAATTGAAATGGTAACGGAGTCGATGAATGATTTAGGGAACACGAGGCATTTAAAAGTGCTAGAACTTAATAAATACCTGGATGCAAACGGATTAACAAAAGCGGGGGAAAAGGAGGACAAAATTAAGGCCATTATCTGCCACATAATCCGCGCAAATACAAACGCCGTAATGCTGGAAAGACAAACATTGAGCAAAACCTGAAGTCGATTGAAGGTAAAGAAGATTCGGATACTACTGATACCTCTGATGACGACGAATTGTTTGCAATGCTGTCGGAGAATACATCTGAAACTAACGAAGAAGCCTAGGGTCTGTTAGGCATTCATCTGATGATGAATTTCAGAAGTCGATAGTCACAAGAATTATAAGCAGGAGAGTTCCTGGTACATGGAAAACTTCATTCGTTAATAACTGAAGTAAGTGGAAAGGAGTCTTCTATAGTCCAGGGTTGCCATTAGAATTCGAAGCCGGCAAACAGCGGAATTCGCTGGCTGTCAGGTTAAAAGTAGATGCCTGTTTTGCCCAAATTTATTTTTTCTTGTAGCCGCTTGTGAAACACTGTGTATAGCCCCTCGTTTCAACCCTTATAATAGGGTATTCCGTAACAAATAGAGATTTTGAGCTTTTTAAAATATGAGGGGGTCGGGGGGGGGGGGGGGGGGGAGTATTGAGATTGTTAAAATTTTCAAGGGGGAGGGGCTTTAAAATTATTTTCCATTTAAGAGGGGGCCCAGAAAATGTCCCCAAAAAAATGAATTTCTCTTCAAACCTACCCCCCCCCCCCCCCCAATATTTAATGACCGGTCCCTTATACGAGATCGGTAGTGTTATTAGCAAAATCTGTTTGTAAATGCTATTTTCCATCTCCAATCAATTGTCGATCTTTCTAAATCAGCGTTTTAAAGTTTGTTTGCCATGCATTACAGCCTTTCCCCTGGGATCACTAGTGCAATTGCCGACTTGCACGTTACGTCTTCGCCGCCATGTTGATGGACGTTAACGCAATACTCTTGTTAGTTCCACCAACATGGCTGCCACGGCTTTGTTATTTGAATCGCAAGTCAAGAATAGCTGACATTACAGCTAAGTCCACGAATAGCAGTTTCAGCGGAATTGAACCGAAGGCCTCACTTCGACGTAATGAAACACCTGAGAGCGACCTACGGATATGTACTCCATGGTAGTGTTTCGTTCCATATAGTCTCCCTGCATAATACTGTATGGAACGAAACACTACCATGAAGTATATACCGACCTACGATTAAATCCGAGAAGACGTAGAAGGCAGCACGTACCTTGACTCGGTTCTCTTTCATTAATTACCCTGACTGTTGGTCCAGCTGCAGTGTAAATATGCGACCTTCCGCACGTTAATCCATTGCTTAAACAAGAAGTTCCGGTGTAAATTTGAATTTCGCGCGATAAGCAATCGGTAGGGAGCACTCGAGTGGAGAATCTCCACAAAGGTTGAGTGACAACTAAAGGTGTCAGTCGTCTGGTCATGGCCCCTGTTACCGGAACTTCCTGTTTAACTACTTATCTCTCCCGATAGCAGCTTAGCTGTGAATCAGACGAAACATAGTAGTTGTTGACGCAGCAGTTCCTTTGTAGTATAACTAACCAAGTTTTCTACATTTGTTATTGAACCAACACTAGGACCCCTATGCTACATGTACTATATCAAGGGCACCCAACGAAGTTTTCGGTTAAAAAGCTGTTCGGGAGAGTAAGTTAGCCTAAAACTTTCGGATTTGAAAAAATTGGCCCTAGAAAATTGTTTTCTGAAATACTGGCTAGAAAATTTGTTTTCAATCCCTACAAAATTATAGAACAAAAGAGAGACTAAAAGGTTTCCCCTAAAATATTCGTACGTCCAATTCGTCTGATCAATAGAGTCAGAACGATCCAAAAGAACCCCTAAAAAATTCGTACCTCCACAAAACTTTGCAACATGAAGTTACTTGGGCTAGAAAATTATTGTTATGTTCTAGACTACTAACAAATTCGTAGGCCGGGAATATTTTGCCATAGTATTTTCGGTTGACGCGATTTCCACCTAGAAAATCCGAACAGCTAATAGCTTTCTAGAATATGTCAAAAGATATAGTAGGCGCCTTAAAATGGCTAGATAAGCTGCAGACAACTGGTTTCAAACGAATTTCAAAAAGTACTCGTTGGGTTCCCTTGCTATATACGTACTAGACGATGGGCCTGTTGCAGTTAGGCAAATGAAAATCTTCATTTCTTTACAGGCACTTGTACGAGATCAGTAGTGTTATTAGCAAAACCTGTTCGTAAGTGCTATTTTCCACCTCCAATCGATTGCCGATCTTTCGATTCTGAAACAGGGTTTTAAGGTGTTTGCTTGCCAGTGAAGTCTTTCCCATGGGATCACGAGCGCAATTGATTAGTTATTGAAGCGATATATCAACACGTGACTGTTAGCTGCAAAAGGCCTATTGCTGTTACAAAGTGTTGTTGAGTTGCTACAATAGAGCAACTATTGGCTGAGAAAGTAAACCAACTAATCAGAATCCAAAGTAAAACCAAACGCAAATTGATTTTGGTTTTGCTTTGGTTTGTCATTGGCTCACAGGGAAGCCATTTATGAGTTACTCGTGATTACTCGCTCCTGTGATTGGCTGGCTAAAATAATGAGCCTTTTTCAGGAATGCAATCATGTGGTTGTACTGGGTGACAAAAATAGTTGGAATAGTTGGCGGAATAGTTGGCGATGTGTAGTAACTGGTCCTCGTGCATTGGCGCCATTGTTCTCTCTGCACTATATACGAATGCAACCAGCGCACTTTAATTTTATTACATAACTATTGCAGACAAAACTTGTTGACTTGCTGCACTCTTATTAATGTCAGTCAGAAAATTATCGACATTTGAATGTGAATCCCTTTCTATAATCTTTAATTACTCACTACTTGAGGGTGTGTGCCAGATGTTCTAAAAAATTATAAAGTTACACGGGTTGATAAAGGTGGTGAGATAACTGACTTAACTAACTTTCGTCCTTTTTCTATATACTATCCTCTTTTACACAGATTTTTGAGAAGCTCGTGTATAAGCAGCTTATAAATTATACATTGAGAAGTATGAGATTCTTTTTGAGTTTCAGTTTGGATTTAGGAAAGGACACACTACAGCACATTCAAGCAGTTACCGAAATTACTGACAACTTAAGGAAAGCTATTGATAAGAACCTGTTTACTTGTGCTGTTTTCTTGGACTTTTCAAAAGCATTTCATATCGTAAACCATGAAACTGATTTTATAAAAAAAACTGGTTTCGCATGACATAAGAGGAACACCCCTAACGTGGTTCACTGACTACTTTCCTTAATTGGAAAGCACTGATTCATCTAAACAGACAATGATCTGCGGGATTCCACCGGGTAGCTGCCTTGGTCCTTTCCTTTTCTTGATTTATATATATAAATGACTTGCCAAATTGTTCCAATGCGCTATCTTTTAGAATATTCGCAGTACAGATGATACCAACGTATTTCCACTATGAACAACGAATTAAAGAAAGTGAAGGAATGGTGTGACATCAACAATTGAAAGTATCTATTAATTTCAAAAAAACGAAACGTTATGTTTATAAAATCACCAAGGAAAAAAGGTGCCGTAATATTGATATAATTATATAAAACTGACAAACACAGATGGTACCAGTCTTTCACTAGAAAGGAAAGATCACATGAAATATCTTGATTGATCGATAGTTCAATCTCATGGAAATATCATATTTCCTATTTATGTTGCAAGAGATATTCAAGACTGATCTCCGGGGCAGAGGCCTTGGGTTTTTCAGGCTCAAACAACAGCTGTAAAGTTAGAAATGATGATTGTAGTGGGGTTGCTTAGTTACTGAGTTTAGTGCTGAAGCACGGTGTATGTAAGATAGGTTTATATTGCTGGACATGCAGCATTCATAACCTGAGAGATGCCGGGTGCATGGTAGGTGTCAAGTTTGCTCGGGTGCTTATTATATACTGTCAAAATGGCGGGAAATCACTTCGACAGCGGAAGCGCGCGTCCCGATTTAATACACACGGCGGCAAAACGTCACGCGCATGCACTGTTGATGAGCCGTACGCGTCTGGTCTCCCTAGTTTCCCGCCGAAACTAAACGAAAACAGAGGCAATCACCCTACATGAAATGTTTCAAAAATAAGAAAACTACTTAAACGATAAGCCTAAGACTTTAACAGGTTGAATTTTTCTTAATTTGTAATTCACTGTGAATTTATTATAAGTAAAAGCATGAAATGAGGGAATGTCATGCTATTAGATTGTAATATTATGATCTAAATACATACATACATAAGATTTTATTTTAATACGCTGAGCCATTACAACCCTCAACTTCAAATTTACAAGTAGAAGGCTGATTTCCAAATGGGGCGTATGAAAACAAATTATATATGTTAACAATAAAAATAGAAATTGTAAATTCATTTTGCAATTGTATAAAAAATGAGGGCTTAAAAACTGTGCAAAGCCTTTTAAAAACAGTAGTCAGCGTTACTTAGCATCAGGTAATAAAGCAACTTTACTTTTAAATTGTCGAAGCGTGCTAGCATTTTTAGCCGCTTCCGGAAGATTATTCCAGAGCACGGCACTACTGTACTTAAAGCTACGCTTGACGAAATTAGTTTTCGGCCTTGGAAGTGCTAAGTCAGTTTGTAAATTTCTAAGGTTATAGTTTATGCCACTATCAGAAGGTTCTTAGATTTGGGGCAAATTGCTTATTAAGAATTTTATAAATCATTGATGCTTTTATTTCCTGGCGCCTTACATGAAGGATCTTCCAGTTTAGGGTGTCGAGGATATCAGCGGATCGAGTATTATAATCAGCCCAGGTTATAGCTCTCGCCGCACGGGATTGGGCTTTTTGTAATTTATCTTGCAGGACCTTGCCACAGGTATCCCACAAGGGTGAGCAATAATCGAAATAAGGCTGGACTAAGGCTTTGTATATTTTTACCAGTGAATCAAATGGGACGAAGGGTTTTATTCGTTTAATGGCGCCAATACCCGCACTAGCTTTTTTGCAAATTTTCTCTATGACTCTCAAATGAAAGTTTTTCATCGAGTTCCACTCCTATTGGTATTTATGGGATGAAACTTGCGAAACTTTAGTTTTGTTGATAAACACAGTACTAGATAAGTCACCAGCTTCATTGGTAAGGAAGAGGAAGAGAACTAATCTGCGAGAAGTTTGGTTCTCTCTGGAAGAAGTAAACACGTCAAAATTGAGTGGCTTTCGAAAACGTTTTGTTATTATACTTGATTGAGCGCAATAGATTGAATGAGCCTGACTTCCTCTGGGTGTTGTTTTTGAGAAGAATAGCACTTAAAACACAATGTAATTATGTGCTTGACTAAATATTCAAAGCCATACGTATATGGTTTTAAGCATCCCACATGGAAGACGGCGGTGTAAGGAATCAAGAGCCTTCGTTCTTTCGCGTACACATTAATCAACAGAGGGCGCAGAGTTAGATGACATAGTACTCGCCCAGTACTCACTCTAACCCGATGCGGTCATGGGATTTTGATGTCTCCTCGCCAGCGCGCATGCTCTCCTAAGTTCTCTCTTGCATGGTGAATGAGGGAGATTTAGGAAAAGTATGCATGCTGATGAGGGATATTCGAGATTAATTGTTCCTGAACAAACGAAGGAAAGTGAGGGGATCATACTAAGTTATAAAATGATTATTTACTAAAAAAGTTTAAAGTGCCCCTACGATCAAATTTTGACATATCAATGTTTTTGCATATTCATAAAGTAGAGTTCATATATTATTACCAGTTCAAATTGTTTTTCGATACAACGACAGGAAGTCTTATTTTTTTAGCTCCGAATATTGAATCTACACGTCCGCCATTACTGGAAGCCGTGCCCTTTGTTCAGCTTTAAACAAAGGTTTATTCACCGGAAATGATGTCATACACTGAACGCTCGCCTGCAGAACACAACGCCTGGAGGCATATTTCTACTAAAAACGTCTTCACGTACATAAGAAGAAAGTTATATTTATCTTTGCGAGGTTGGCTACTTTTTTATGCACGCTATTTCGCGCCACGAGGTTGTCGTGTTAAGTGTATGACATCACTTCCGGTGAATAAACCTTTGTTTAAAGCTGAACAAAGGGCACGGCTTCCAGCAATGGCGGACAGGATTTTACCGGTAAACTCTCCTAAAATTTGTGGTTTAAGATGCCCATTTGGGAATATTTTTTACTATTTCGGATATTTCTAATACTGATTGACCTATAGACACTGAAAAAGTGGCAAATCGAAATGGTAAATTTTCGTCGTAGTGGCACTTTAAAACCTCGGAAACTTGTATTTGAACTCCAGAGCCTTCGTTCTTTTGGCCAGCGGAGTGTAACGTTTTCTCGCGGTGTGTATTTAATATTACTGGAAATCAGCAAATATAGATCAACATATAAATTACATATTTAAAATACTTTATTCAGCATATATAAATTACATTTCTTATTAGCCTGGCACGCTTATAGCGGAACTAATTTCAGACTGGTTCAACATTAGGAGAGGTTCGATCCATTTAGTGTCTTATTCAGACATTTTAACGATCATCATTCCTGTACTCTTTTCTCGTGTTTTACAGCTTTAATACAGTCGAGTTATTGTCAGAGTACAGAACACACCAAACCCTGTTGCATGTATTTGTTAAATATTACACGCTGAAGGACTTAACCGCTGTGAGTGGATGCACGACCCGAACGCGACTGCATTTACCAGCTTTTCGAGACCTCGAAAGCGCATTATTTTGTTATAGGACATAGGGGAACCATCTTTTATTTGTTTTATAATATAGAACTCGATCTATGGGGAAAGAAATTCTCGAGCGTGCATTATTCCGGGGCATTATTTAAGGGACAGGTGTGCGTGTTGTACTGACAAATACACGCATGCGCTTACTGTACGATGAACGAAAAATAATGAATACTGCATGAAGTCAATTGCAATATGAAGAAATAATGATCTATGTAAAAAGTACGATAAAATCCATTGTTCTGCGGTATCGAGCCTCCCTCACATGGGATTTTTGTGTTTTAGACTACGAAAACACTGGGTGATAATTATGAATATTCCGAAATAAAAGTAGTAAAATGTCTTAGTTTCATTCCATTTTTATGAACAAACTCTTGTCCAACCAATAGGAACATCCAAAACAATAGCTACGAAACAAGCACGATTGATGAGGTTTCGAACATACGATTTGCTTTATAAACGACATTTAATTTGGAACCGCAGTGCAAATCGTAGTTTTAATATTTTGAAAAGTTGGAGGAAATCAGACGTCTTCCTAACCGTTAAGGCGATTTTCATGTTTCAACCAATGAGATCAAGAATTTGCACAATACAAAATTAACACCTTGCCATCTGAATGCCGTTCGGTGCCGTACTTCTTACACGAATCATTCCTCAATTTTAGTTCACCGTACAGTCACTAAGTGCCTGTATTTGTCAATAAAACATAAACATAAAGTCTCTAACTTTTAATATTCCAACTGAGCGGACAGCGTGCTGTGATCACCAATAAAGCACTGTCATTAGCCAATCACCTGCTGGGATGTCACTGTCATTAGCCAATCACCTGCTTGGATGTCACTGTCATTAGCCAATCACCTGCTTGGATGTCACTGTCATTAGCCAATCACCTGCTGGGATGTCACTGTCATTAGCCAATCACATGCTTGGATGTCACTGTCATTAGCCAATCACCTGCTTGGATGTCACTGTCATTAGCCAATCACCTGCTTGGATGTCACTGTCATTAGCCAATCACCTGCTTGGATGTCACTGTCATTAGCCAATCACCTGCTGGGATGTCACTGTCATTAGCCAATCACCTGCTGGGATGTCACTGTCATTAGCCAATCACCTGCTGGGATTTGTACTGTATACGAAGTTGGAATATTAATTTCTTAAAAATGCACACTCGAGCATTTGTTTTTAATATGTAGAGAGAGTATTATAATATAAAATAAGAGTGGTTTCCTATGTTCTATAAAAAATACCACACTTTCGAGGTCTTGAATAGCTGCTAAATTCACTCGCCTTACAGCTTCCGCAGCTTTTAAGACCTCGAGCGTGCATTATTTCTTATAGAACACCGAGAACCATCTTCTATTTGTTAAATAGGATAGACAGAAAAAACATTTTTGTTTTATTTAACAAATAAAGAAGCTTTAGCCATGTTTTATACTATCTTAATGTTCAAATTTCGTGCATTGTACAAAATCCAAGCATGTGATTGGCTAATGAGCGTGCATTATTGGTGACCACAGCACTCGACCCAGACCCTCTCTTACCTAAGGAAAGGGAGACCTAGTCCTTCGCTTAGTTACGTGTTTGGACGGCTTGGAAAACCTCATTACAATCGCATATTAAATAGTGAAAATGCAGACAATTACTAGAAAGGTAACGGCTGGATTGAACTCTGTTGCCTGTGTGACAGAAGATATATATTTTGAGGCGAACATTTGCATAATCGCTCGTTGGAAATGGCTGATTTGCGAGTGCTGGAAGTACAACTTTACGAGTCAACATGTGTCCGAGTGAACAAAGGTTTCTACAACACTCTAGTAGTCTTACTTAAGAAATGGATTTTATTTCCTAGACCTTACTCTGTCAATAAGAGGAGAACATTAAGCGAGAATTCAGTGGATGTTTCGGCGAAAACCCAGAATTTTTGATTTGGAAAATGTTTGCATCGGAGCCGAGCACATGGCCGGAGGCCGGTTTCAAGTAAAGATTTCAATTCAATGCCCCACTGGAATCTGCAGGTTAGTTATTTTCGAATGAAAGAAACTATTAAAGAAAGCAGACTATCTAGGAGTTAAGCCCGCTAAAAAATTGATATTTGAATATATGGCTCCAAGAGAAACGTTTTCGAGTTAAATGTACAATCATACTATTCGCCTCACATTATGTTTTGAGGCAACATTTGCATAATCGTTCGTTAGAAATGGCTGATTTGCAAGCGCTGGAAGTACAACAACTAACAAGTCAACATAAGTCCGAGTAAACAAAAGTTTCTATAACACTCTAGCAGTCTTACTGAAGAAGTGGATTTTATTTCCGGCGAGACCTTACTCTGTCATAAGAGGAGAAAATTAAGCGAGAATTCAGTGGATGGTTCGAAAACCCAGGATTTTTGATTTGGAAAATGTTTGTATCGGATCCGAACACATGGCCGGAGGCCGGTTTCAAGTCAAGATTTCAATTCACTCTCCCACTGGAATCTGCAGGCTAGTTATTTTCGTGTGAAAGAAACTATTAAAGAAAGCAGACTATCTAGGCAATAAGCTGGCTAAATACTCGATATTTGAATACATGGCTCCAAGAGAAACGTTTTCGAGTTAAATGTAGAAACATACTCGCAAGGCGTCAACTAAACTGACCAAACGCCAAAGTAAATTATTCTTTGCAAAGTTATCTACTTCTGTTTTTATTCATTGCCTATTGAAATGACATTTCTTTGTGGAGATATTTACCGTAAAATGATTTAATTCATGTGAAATATTTGACTTCTTTATGAAATTGTTATTGACAACTGATTTCAATTGAAATTCACGGCTGACAGTGCACTCAGTTTGAATATTAAAAGGGTTAGAGACTTTATGTTTGTGCTTTGTCGGCAAAATACAGTCACTTGTTGGCTGTACGATGAACTCAAAATTCATTATTTTTCGTTCATCGTACAGTCAGCGCGTGCCTGTATTTGTCCATAAAGCACTCACAAGAAGTCTCTGATCTAATTAACCTTTACATAAAACGCGATGGGCATTTGAGCACATGAGAGAAATGTTAAAGCACAAGCCGAAGGCGCGCGTGCTTTCAACATTTCTCGAGTGTTCTCAAATAAGCAGAGTGTTTTATGATAGTATAAAACATGGATTTAAGGCTTCTTTATCTGTTTTAAATATAGATTTACGCGCGCGATGAAAGGAAACCGCCAGTTGAAAACAATAAAACACGGCAAACCATATTATAAACTCTGATAAAACATGGCTTTTTAGCCAATCAGAGCGCGCGTACTATCGTATCTGTATTATAAAAGATAATATTCTATCTACGTGAAAAGAAACTAATGTCATTCGAGCGGGAAGAGCTGCGAAGATGAGGGAAATGTTGGGGCAGGATAAATAAAAACCGCTACAGTAAAAGAAAAGCCATGCTGGTGTTGTTTACAAAGAGGGTCTCGTTGCTGGTTGGCTGGTTGATTTTGATCATGTGGTGTTTCTCTTGCTCGAGCGTGTAGTTGTTTAACAAATAGAACAGGGCTTGCCGTCTTCTGTACTCCAGTCAATGGAAGAGCTTCAATCTAACAAGTGTTGTAGCCTAGTGAGAAAATAATCGTCCAATCTATTTAATGAACAATTAGATGATAACTATTTTACTTTATTGGGGAGATGGCCTCAAAAACCTGGTTACCAGGCCTACTCCGGGTCCTAAAGTCGCTGTAATTTAAGGCGATGTATAGCAACTTAAGGCGACTTAAGCAATTTCGGAAACAAAATTGGGTAAATTTTAAGCGACTTCAGGCGTCTTAAGAAAAATTGAAGAATTGCTTGTTGCAACTTTGGCCAACTTAAAGCGACTTATAAAAAACTGATTATAAGGAGTAACTGCTGAATACCCTCTTAAAGCGACTTAAGGCGACTTTAGGATACGGAGTAGGCCTGTTACTCCAACTCTCCTGCAATCTTCTTTACGTTGGTCATGGAATGTAAATACCGTTAAAAGATATATATATTATGAAATGTAAGGTTTAGAGGTGCAAATAAACTAAAAAATGTAATCTACTCATTTTTATTGTTTTGCCACAAACTAATTATTGTCTGATATTAGTATAAAACTGTATTTCCTCTTATGACATTGTAACTAAAACGAAAGGAATGGAAAGGAATGGAAAGGAATGGAAAGGAATGGAAAGGAATGGAAAGGAATGGAAAGGAATGGAAAGGAATGGAAAGGAATGGAAAGGAATGGAAAGGAATGGAAAGGAATGGAAAGGAATGGAAAGGAATGGAAAGGAATGGAAAGGAATGGAAAGGAATGGAAAGGAATGGAAAGGAATGGAAAGGAATGGAAAGGAATGGAAAGGAATGGAAAGGAATGGAAAGGAATGGAAAGGAATGGAAAGGAATGGAAAGGAATGGAAAGGAATGGAAAGGAATGGAAAGGAATGGAAAGGAATGGAAAGGAATGGAAAGGAATGGAAAGGAATGGAAAGGAATGGAAAGGAATGGAAAGGAATGGAAAGGAATGGAAAGGAATGGAAAGGAATGGAAAGGAATGGAAAGGAATGGAAAGGAATGGAAAGGAATGGAAAGGAATGGAAAGGAATGGAAAGGAATGGAAAGGAATGGAAAGGAATGGAAAGGAATGGAAAGGAATGGAAAGGAATGGAAAGGAATGGAAAGGAATGGAAAGGAATGGAAAGGAATGGAAAGGAATGGAAAGGAATAAAATGAAATGGAATGGAAAGTAACGGAAAGGAAAGAACATGAACCTTATTTAACGTCGGTAACACGTACCAGTCTCGTAAGAGTATGATAAACTTAAGGCCGACGGTGCAATCACGCTTTGTTACAGTGGTTAAACAAATTAAATAAAGCACACTTGTCTATTGATTGCAGCGTCCTGCTACACCGTTGTATGCTTTCCATCCAGAGGCGTACATTTTCCGTATTGTCTTTCATTAAATTAAAGTTTAATTCCTTTCATGAGATTATGTTATTACTATGGTTAAATCAAATCACACATGTCAGGAGCCCATAACCAGGAACCTCCATATCTCCTATATAGATGTCACGGCGTTTTCACAAGTTGGGCTATTTTTAGAATATTTCCCCCGCCAATTGCTGGGTTGCTCTAGTGGTTGAACAAAAGATACCTCATTAGCTACTTTTGTTATAGCAACCAACATGGCTGCTACAGTTTTGTGATTATATTCCTTTAGGAATTATTGCAACCTAAGAATTATAGCTGGAAACCGCGTTCTAAAAATAACCTAACTTGAAAAAACTCTAGTTTGCGGTATGGACGCTGTGACATAGGCCTAGTGTGCGGGATGGACACTGTGACATAGGCCT
Source organism: Actinernus sp. WN-2022 (assembly GCA_030867875.1). Classification (NCBI taxonomy): domain Eukaryota; kingdom Metazoa; phylum Cnidaria; class Anthozoa; order Actiniaria; family Actinernidae; genus Actinernus; species Actinernus sp. WN-2022. Next base: position 114,032,852 of record JAOWCC010000577.1, read on the forward strand.
AGTGTGCGACATGGACACTGTGACATAGGCCTAGTATGTGGGATGGACGCTGTGACATAGGCCTAGTGTGCGGGATGGACACTGTGACATAGGCCTAGTGTGCGGGATGGACACTGTGACATAGGCCTAGTGTGCGAGATGGACACTGTGACATAGGCCTAGTATGTGGGATGGACGCTCCTGGTTATTGGCTCCTAACAGATGACCAGTGTTCTCCTTTGCTGAAGTACCTTTAGCTTGCACAGGCTTATTGTCATAAAATGCCACAAAGCCTTACGTGTTTCCACCCTTCACACGATTGTTACAATGGTTAATAAATAAAATCACACTAATTTGTGATGGTAGAAGCAACCTCCTACTTTGTCTTTCATGACCGTTATTGCCCTCATACAATACGCCTTATTCATCACACGTGATGGTTTTAGAGATCAGCAAACTGGGATCTGTAACATGAAAATACCACTCTCATCTCAAAGAGTATTAACACTTTCCAACCCAAAATGTTGATTTATTAGTTATTGACGTTTTTGAATATGAAAAAACAACATCAAAACGAGGCTGTGAACGCATGACTGCAAAATCGAAAATAAAAGTCTTTAAATTCCATCCTAATATCTTTCGGGAGTTCATCCTATACTATTACAATTTTCCAAAAATGTTGATTTATAAGTGATATTTGAGATGACAGTGGTTATTTTCATGTTAGAGATCCCAGTTCGCTGATCTAAAAAATCATCACACGTGAATAAGGTATATTGCTACAATGGGTAATAACATTGACTACACACCGAAAGAAGCGTCCTCCTTTGCCGTGGTATATATATATACATGACAATTAAACTACGAAAGGAAGACATGCTACTCCTTAAAGCGCTTACTTTCTCTACGTACCAGAGTTATTGTCGGGATTATATACGCCACTTTAATCATCCACACAGTTACTGTGAATCTTCGGTGTCGTATAAAACAACTTTGACGCGATGCCATGCAGTTGATAGATATCCGCGAAAGTTCCATATAGGTCCGATATTTTCCGGCTGGACGTTGTACGAGCTATCAACAGCTTTACAGACAATTTCCAGCTTGTCTGTGTCTGCAGGAATTGGAACTGTAGCTTCCCAGAAAGACCATGCCCAGGAACGTCCTGGTGCCTGCTTGTTACCATCGACGGTAGTTCCCGACCAGGTCTTTCCTCCATCAAGAGATAAATCAACACGATAAATACCACGGCCTCCTCCACTCCAAGCATAACCACTTATGGTGATTTCTTCCTCATCACGACACACCCGTGCTCCCTGCTTAGGATAACAAATGACTGATGTTACAGGAAGCTCTTGAATGGCAGGGATCGAGGAGGCATCCACTGAGTTTAAATCAACATTGGGTGGGTAACCCTTGTACGCAAACTGCTGCCAGTGACTTGAGCTTTCCTCTCTGCTTGCAGTTACCTTCCCGATCCACTTGACATTCCTAGCACCAACCGTTCCTGGCACTATACACCGAACAGGATATCCATGATCTCGAGGGATATCCACTCCGTTCATCTCATAAGCAAGTAAGACGTCTCCTCGCGGCGATGTTGCCGTATAAATAGGAATAGAGACTTCGTATTTTGTACCTGCGATGTCAGTATCCTGACCTTCAAGGTGTAAATGTTGGAAATCGGACTTCTCAATGATATCATCATTTAAACCAGCACTGTTGAGAACATCCCTAAGTAGAGCACCTCCCCACCGAGCTGTTGAGATGTATCCTGCCCCACCGACCGTACTAGTTACTCTTTCGCTGTCCAGAGCTTGCATTTCATCGCTTCTATTACCTGCACATTCCGTAGTAACTGTAACTATGTGTTTCTTGAAATCCTTCTTCAGATCATCCAAGGAGAGGTTCGTTGTTTTGATTCCATCTGCAGTTATCTCTAACTGGTACTCATCTTTATTGATATTTGGGACTGGCAGGTGGTTTCGCACGAAGAAGAGCTCGTTAGGAGTGATATAACTGTACTGGAGAAGTTCTAAGGGGGTCTCCGCTTCAAATGGCTTTTTACTGATAACCTTAAGGGCAGGGTGACGAACTGGGTCATTCCTGTAGGGGTCCTCGTGATCCACTTCATGGTCACGATCTTCCTCTTGAAGATATCCTATACGATACTCTTCCAGAACTCCTGCAACGTCTTTATGAAAGCCGTAAACATTCCAGTATGGATCTAATCTTGCACCTGCTGCAAGCATGATCATCCTTTTCCCACCTGGATGATGCTCGATGTACTCTGTGACGTCATAGACACCGTTCTTGTACGTCAACCAGACTCCTGTCTCCTGGGTTTTATGCTTAGCTACTTCTTCCAACGTAATGCATCCAAAACCTGGGAGTTCCATCTGTTTTGCTACGATGGGGGTGGGTATCTCTCCAAGTGTATTGAAAACGGATGTCTGCAGGTAGCAAAAATAATTGAAAGAATAAAAATGATTGTCATACTGGAAATGATAGCGGTTTTGTACTTTTACGCACAATCTCATGCGCGTAAAAACCTTCAAACCGTTTCATGGCAAAAATATTTGAAACTGATAAAGAGCAAATAACAACCTGATTTTAAAGGCACTGTTACGATTTGCGTGCGCTATGTGAACGTTATTATACCTTACAAATAATGCACCAATCAAATGTGCGTTAGGGTCACGTGCTAGCCCAATATTTTGTCATATAGAACAGCTACATATTAGTCAGTTCGCATGAGCTGTTCACGCTGTTATGTTTATTACTGATTGGACTTTAAAATAACTTAGATATTTTGCCATATTGGGCTTGGATGAATCCGATAGGTGAATAGCGTTGGGATCATATATACGGTCGCCATCTTGTCTCTGTGTATTGTAGGCAGGTGCAAAAGATGATTAAATTTCTTTTTTGGCAAAACCGGTTTGACGTGTTTTTTTTATTTGAAGGGCATGGAAATTTAGATTCTCAACAGATAACACCAGACGATCTTCTCTTTCTGTCCCTCCTCTTCTCTCCTCTCCTGCCTCTTATTTCTTCCAAACTTTGGAACGCAGGGCAGTGTACAGCTCGAGAGGGTCATTAAAAATGACACACCGATCCTGTTTGTAGTGGCGTATGGATTGAAAAAGTGGTGGAGATCCTGTTTGGTACTCAGTGCCACCTGTATAATATCGTGTATAGGTAGGACGCATTTATAAGCTTCTTTTCTCCTTTACCCGCAGTCCCTAATCCCTTCGTTGACTATACATACCTTTTCCTTGAGATAATAAATGAGACCAGAACTGCAAAGGGTGCCAGTAAGTATTCCAGACAACCAGTAGTCGCTGCCAATAGGGATGCGGGCACTACTGAAATGTCTCCTTACTGCCCGAGATAACGGCGGACGAACAGCTTTGCTGCACCTGCCAACGGTATCAAAGAAAAGGCAATCATCAACAACGTTTCCAGTGACCGATATGGCCTGTACTTGTCCCCTCCTTTCTCAAGAGAGCCTGAACAAAAAGCATTAATCACAGCGGAACTTGATGTAACCAAGCTCGAGAATACCGTATTTCCTCGATTTTCCTGGGCACTTAATTCAAATTTCATGTTCAAGGGTGGCGCTTAATCGAGGGTGGGCGCTTATTCGAGGGTGAACGTTTAATATAAATACCGACGGTACGTGAATTGACTCGGAATCCTTTTCGCTTGTAATTTTGAAATATGGTACTAATAAAATCGAAGTCATTAGCTGCATTTTACCAAGAACAAGAACGTTTTGCATAGTCTGTATAATTGCTGCACTGAGTGTTGCATTTGTTGGCTATGTGATAAGATGTATTTAACGATAGGCAAGAGACAATTTTAATACAAAACTGAATGACCGTAATGCACCGCCATCATCTATTAGTATGTATTTTCTTTGGGAGGGGAGGGGTGGGCGCTAAATCGAGGGTGGGCGCTTAATTCAAATTTCATGTTCAAGGGGGGCGCTTAATCGAGGAAATACGGTATGATACAGAACCGTGACTTCCCCTAATCCAAGCCTGGTACAATGACAAGGTGAAACTCCTGTGTTGATGGATACAGAGCATCTCACCATTATGGGACCTGTATTTGTGCACGATGCACATCTCCGCGACGCGAACTATAGCGTCGAACGGCTCGTCATTGTATATCCTTTACAATTCGGTTGCTCATATTGTAAATAGTACGAAGAATGGGACTTTTGCTGGAATGCAGTCACGTGTAGTACTGGATGGCCAAAAAAAGAGTGTTATCATCAAAACCTGTTTGTAAATGTTAGTTTCCACCTCAAATCGATCTTTCTAAAACAGCGTTTAGAAGTTTGTTTACTGTCCAGTAAAGCCTTTCTAATGGGATAACGAGCACAATTCATATCATTGAAGTGATATATCAGCACGTGACTGTTTCCTGCAAAAGGCCTATTCTTATTACAAAGTGTTGTTGAGCGTTAATTAACAGGAAACCTGTGTTGTTGATTAATTCAAGAGCGCGGCGAGCCTCTCTTTCAGATAAAAACGTCTGATACTCATGCAACCTACATCATTAGCGGGCCTTTCCTTCCAATCAGAGTTTGTCTTGCTGATCTTAGCAGGAGCATCTTCATCCTTTCCCCTTCGAAATTAAAAGAAGCAATGCAATAATTTATTGTATATGTTCAAAAGGATCGATGTTAGTTATGGATGCTATATACTCAAACGCGGAAGTAAGTCTCCCGTTACTTCGAAATTTTGTTATCCACTGGGAAGGGGCCAGAGCGCAGAAACCTTTTAAGAAACCAGGACGACAAAGTCTTTAACGACGGCAAAAACCATTACAATTACTGTTAATGCGCACGCCAAAATCTATGCAATCGCACACATTTTAACCGTCATATGCAAAAAGCCATGGCGCTCTGTGCTCATTGCTGAATAAAAAAGCAATAATACGCGAATAACAAAAAAACCGCAAGATTTGACGAGAGAATACTTTTTACGTTCACAGCTGTCACCGTCACAGCTGTCACCGTCAAAAGTTTCCGAGTCCCGGTGCCTTCATGTAGGGGTCCTGGTTATAATAAAAAGGGTAAGACAGGTTTTCATATTTAGACAGGAAATTATGTTATAAAATACCTTGGCTGCCACAGACTCGAAGAAATCAAAGGCGATGAGGCCGATAGAGAAGAGGAGACAGAAGACAAAGAACAGCTTCTGCTGTTATCCGTTGAGAGTCTCACTTCCATGCGAATATTAGGTTCAGAATTTGAACCTCGTCTCCGACTCATTACCAGGCGCAACCGTGAATGCTGGATGTAACGGAAATTTCACTGGCTTACCACTGGCCCAGAAAAACCGGTTTGACGTATTTTCTTGATTTGAATCTCAGCGCATGGAAGTGAGATTATCTCGCCTCTTCGGCTATTATTTCAAGCCTCTGGAACCCAGAGTAGTATAAAAGGGTTTGTCCCTCTTCTTGTTATGCTACACAGCAGCGAAGAAAGTAAGCAACTCTCCAGTTAGAACGCTACATATTAAGGTTTAAAATTAATCAAGCCATCAAAAGTGAACAAGGAAATATATAATTGTTTATTAATGAAAGGCAATGGTATTCTAAGACTGTTTATACGAACTCTATAACCCTTATCTGAAGTTTAACATTTGTGTAGATGTAAAGTTTCATACTGCTCGTTACCGGATCGGCGACGAGCCAGACAGCACCACTCGAAATGCGCCACCGTATTGTCAGGCGCGTATCTGACTGAAATATATTCTTCTACTGTCGCTAGTTAGTGCGTGGTAGTAGTAGAAATAATGTAGCTATACGTGAAGCACGAGTGATTTGGCATTATAGTACTACGATCGTATTACGGTTAGTTATACGATTCACTAACGCGCACTAGAAAAGAGAAGAGTGAGAAGAGAATTCAATTCAAGTTTGCTGTTCGGGGACGAGCGCGAACGCAGGTCCCCACTACCAGTCCCCACATTTGGGGTAATCACAGGGTCAACCCAATCGAAGTGCAATAAAAGGGCCTCGGCCTGAGAGGGGGCAGACTTCATCGTTTGCAACCTGAAATGTTATTGGTTACCCAAACAATAGCCTACCCCTAAAACAATACAAACCCTAACCCTAAAACAATGGGATTCTTTATCAGTGAAGTCCAATAGGATATGACCTTCAGAACAGTGAAGTCTAACCGCCCGATAGGACTGCCTTCATGATCACAGTTGCCTCCCGCGTCAGGTAAATATGACGCCTATTTCAAAACAAGTTGTCTCTGACAAGCGACATTCCCAGCCCGAAATGGATTGTGGTCCAGCTGTGCGAAACAGATAAACTACAGTGTAATTCGAAAATTGATTCGCAGAAAACCATTAATATTCGTCTTCAAGTTTTTAAACCTAAAACATACGAATTCACAATACTCCTTACTTATATCTCGATTGATCTTCGATAAAGAACGCATATCCCCCTCGACTTATAATATAATCCCTCGCGCATCTCCTAACTACTGACTTACTTTTCACCTACAGAGAAGTAACATGAAAGATGAAGATAGGAAAAAAAACGGAAGTTGTTACCACCCGGAATCGAACTCGAACCCTCGCTTTCTTGATTTCTACGGGTATCTAGAAAACTCAGACCTTGATTTCTCTTCAGCCAGGTCATCTTATTGTTTGTAGTTTCGGTATCTGTATGTACAGCGAAAAGCAGAATCCAGTACAGGGAGCAAGCCAACAGAATTCACTCGGTTGTTTACAAATTATGGCGAGTTGATTTAACTCAGTTCTCTGTTCGACTTCGCTAGTGTCGTCACCGCAACGACAAAACAGAACATGTTTGACTTAAACCACCACGATGCACACATGTGTAGTATTTAAAAAGCTTCTTCACAACTCACACTGAAATATTGATATCCATGTATTTCTCTTCAGCCTTCAGGTATGATTTATAGCATCTTGACCATTCGCTGTTTTGGGATCGGCATAACACCAACGAACTTTTTTAAAAACATCGTATTAACTTCGAAAAAACGACTAAATTTACCGAGCTGAAGCAAATTATCCACGACGCAGGCAACTGGAAGATGGCGAGCACGAGGATGAGCCCGCGTGTTCTCTGGTCAGCACGATTGCGCGTGAGACTTGGTACATTGCCCGCCACCTTTATTCCCGCTATACGATCGTGGGCTACCTGTGCTACCTGTGAGACAGGGATCCCACGTCAAGATTAGGATTGCGTTCTCCTAACGTCGAACGCAAAAATTTACAAAATGGTGTAGTACCAATAATATTCTAATAGAATTGCCGGTCCCAGTATCCATAATTACGGTATATCTAACATATATATAGATTTCAAAATTCGAATTCTTTCGCATCTTTATTTATGCCACAATTTGTTAGAGGCTGCCAAACGTTCCAAGAACGTTCCAGTTAGAAAGAAATTGCCTGTAACTCCAAACGTCATACGCGATATAATAGATAAACATGCAGGCCCAGACGCAGATCTAAAAGACCTCAGAATAGCAACTATATGCTCTATAGGTTTTGTAGGATTTTTTCGTTTCGACAACGTGTCCAATATACTTACTAAATGGCGTACCATCCCCGCCAAAATTCATGGTTTGAATTCGAAGTTCTTCACATGAATTTTACACTCAAGTAGAATATTTCATATTGTTATTTTGTATTTTATAAGCTTTATCAAGGTTTCAACATACGTGTTTTATATTTGTCGTTCAAGTTTTACATTCGAGATTGTCACTGTTCATTCTAAACTCCACGTCATGCATTCGTCGTTCGAGTTTCACATTACAAAGTCGACGACTTTTATTTTCAACTCGACGTTTTGAATTGAACTTCACGCTTCAGTAACTTCGGGAAGTTACTGAAGCGTGAACCGCTGACATAAACAACGTAGGCGCAACAGTCAGTCGATCACAAAATGGCGGCAGAGTTTGTATTCTCCGTAGTTCAAGAAACAATTCAACGACTCGATAACTGCCAACAGGAGGATGATTATAGTAGCATAGTGCTTCGTTTAGAGACAATGTTTTGTCAGAAGTCGATATTGAAGAACTTGTGGACAAACAAACTACGAGTGCAAAGTACACAGGTAAAGGTTGTGATCGTCAACCCTAACGAGAGAGTAGAAACGAGAAGCTCAGTCTTTCTCTGAGGAGTCGAAGTCCATCCGCTTAGTGAATGTTTGCCGAAAGAAATGGACGACCGTTGCATAAATGTATTGAGGCGGATTTCCGATTATTTCCTCTACTGTACATCGCTACTAAGTTCAACGGCCGTGAAGTCAATAGCCCTAAATAGCCGGATTGCATCTCTGCAATTTGGTCGAATTAAATCACGGTTTGTTGTCGAGTTCTCTTTACCGTAAATATCATACTCTTTCCAAAGCCTGTCGAAAGCACAGCCAGAACATCTTTACCTAGAAGCCTAGGCTCTGTATGAGCTTCCTCCTGCTCCGTTTTCAATGTACCTTTACCCAGCCGCGGAGAAAGAAGCGAGCAGCTGTGTTCTCTCTAGAAAACCTTTGGAACCAAGGTAAAGGTAGCCTGATTATCAGACGGTACGAGGTCGTCCGCTCACTTCCTCCCCCTCCCCGTCTGATGGACTTCATAGACTTTCGTGTTCCTGACGTCATAATGTCAACCAATCAGAGCGAACTTTACACTTTTGGCAAAGTCTGGAATTTAAGGAATGTGCTCGCATATTTTTCTGAATGGCGTTGAAGAAGAACTTGATCATTGTGTCGACCGAAGTTGTAAAGTTTTCAGGATTTCGAAGCTATATCCAGAGCAGAAGAAAGCATTGGAATCGTTCATTTATCGAAACGATGTGTTTGTGAATCTACGTACGGACTTTGGTAAATTACTAATCTTCCTCCGCTTATAGATCTCATGCCGCATTTAATAGATCTCAAACATTCTCCGAGGTTTTTGGCTTTTAGAAGACCAAATCTTTCATGGAATATTATGATTTTTCTGCAGGAGTGAACACACATACTGAGTATGTTATGGAAAAAGTTTCATGGCACTTGGGAGAATTTTTGTTTTCAGAATTATGAACACACTTCCGTAATTTCATGTACGGCGGGCATCTAAACTTTGCACAAAAAGTCCGGTTAAAACAATCTCTGATACCAAAAAACCTACACTAGGACAACTTTAGGGTCTTGTGTGACTAATCGGCATACATATCAAGCTTCAAAACGTTTTAAAAATAAAAGTAAAAGCGTAAAAGTTCTAAGTTTACAGTAACAAACTTTACGGCAGTGAATCGAGTCTGATATTTCTTGTATGTATATTTTCTGTCCTGTCCTGCAAATACTGCACGCAAACTTCCGTTTAAAAAGTTCCTGCTCTCCAAAGAACCACAGCAGCTCAAACAGGATACCATTCTGAGAAATCGAGAGAAGTTTGAAGCTGTAGAATGTTTTTTCCAGTGCATGAAAGCTGATAGATCCAACTAGTAAAAGCCGCTACTGCACGACTGTTCTACACTTTACGCTTCAATTCTTACGCGTGTTCGTATTGGCTTATTGTAAAAACAAAGGTCGATGACGTCAGGAACATGAAAGTCTATGAAGTCCATCAGACGGGGAGGGGGAGGAAGTGAGCGGACGACCTCGTACCGTCTGATAATCAGGCTAAGGTAAAGGCGAAGGAGGGTAAAGGCGAACTTTGAAAACGGAGCAGGAGGAAGCTATAGCAGAGCCTACTTCTAAGTAAAGATCTTCTGGCGCTATGGAAAGAGCATGATATTTACGGTTTACGAACTTGCAAAAGAGAACTCGACAACAAACCTCTCGCAGTTCGCCGCTTTCTCCGCTGAAAGCAGGCTATCTGCAACACGGCGAAGGGCAGCTTTCGTATTCTTAACGGGTTCCATAGTCAGTAGAACACAGAGATCAAGCACGTGTGTTGTTCCTGTCACATCTGCGCCTGCGTTTATTACCAGACCTAACAACTCCAAGGATGACTACCGAGGAGTTCTGGGTACGAGGTTCCCAAGGTCAACCGGGAAGTTACTGAAGCGTGAAGTTCAATTCAAAACGTCGAGTTGAAAATGAAAGTCGTCGACTTTGTGATGTGAAACTCGAACGACGAATGCATGACGTGGAGTTTAGAATGAACAGTGACAATCTCGAATGTAAAACTTGAACGACAAATATAAAACACGTATGTTGAAACCTTGATAAAGCTTATAAAATACAAAATAACAATATGAAATATTCTACTTGAGTGTAAAATTCATGTGAAGAACTTCGAATTCAAACCATGAATTTTGGCGGGGATGGTACGCCATATATTCCCGCCCTCGTCTTGTACGCTACATTAAATAGAAACAAAAGCGTTTTATCTCTAATGGTATTCTACTGCTCTTGGCGCTAGCCGTGTAAATTGCCCATGGATACCGTGGAAGCCTCAGATTCGTTTAACATTAATTGTTTCGCGTCTATTTTACAATGACAACCGGTTTCAGTCCTTGCCAATTAGGCCTCTGGCATGCATGGCTATTGTATTAGACTATTATTGTACCCAAAATAAATTGTATTTATTGCACTGGGGCATATGCTAAACCCCAGCTGTTCTGTTTTTTTTTATCGGGTGGATGAATGAAACGCTATCGTAGTATAAATCTAACTACTTTTATCCACTGGACCAGAGTGGGTTTGGTTCGATCGAACCCCCCTTTCTCTCGCTCGCTTAGCTAATACTGCAAAAGACAACAAAGAAATTGCCAAATGATTTTGGCGCTTGCGTATAACACTCCTTCCGACCCTCCAGAATCCTCTCTAGGATCCCGATTAGCCTCCTCCGTAGGCATCTCTAATTTTTGAGGAAATCAGATTATGGGCTCCCTGTGGCAGGTGAAGAAAAGAGAGCAGTCCTCCTCTCCCCTCCCGGAGTCACAGGTAACCCAATTCACGATTTTTTAAATCTGATAGAGATGCCTGCGGTGGAGGCTAGATCCCGATATACCCGATATAACAACCTCGTGACCAGGGCCTTCTCGGTCAGATATAATTTATTAGGCGGATTGCATAGACTGCTAGCCGTCCCTACCATTTACGATAATCGCTATATATATCAGCGCGAAGACAGTAAAAATATTACTACACTACCCGAAACGCGTTCCACTCAAACTCCAGCATGGCATCGTTCAATTCGGGTAGTAATATTTTACTAGGTGCTTATATTCACCACGGCCGGATCAACCGAGCCGCTAAAAATACATCGCCCAGAATGGGCTTTCAGTTAGTGGGACACTTTGAGATTTTGGAATGCATTAAAGTCAGCTAATTATAATATTAATGAGTTAGAGGATTGCCCTACGATTGGCTTAAATAAATGAGCTTTGGGAGTTGCTTGTCCCAAGCTGATCTCTCAAGAAGTTCATAAAACCAGGTAATGGTTGAAAGAGCGAAACAATAGTTTATCCACATGCAAAACGACAAAGCCCTTCGGCTTTAACCTCATGCTCTCAATTTTTTGACAGCGTATTCACAACGCATCGCAAATAAGTCTAAATACAGATTCTAGGAAGCTGTAGCTTTAAAATGAGATGTTATTCAAGCTTATCCGTGCCCTAGAAATCAAATAAAATCACCAAATGAAACCACAGGCAGCCCAATCTCAAGATTTGTGTATTTATACGCTTACAAATATCGCTTGAATAGTTCATATTATAAATCCTTTCAAAACCCTAACCTAACCCTACAATGTTTCAGTTGTGGTTATTCATACCTCTGAGCTCTTCTAGGGTCGTTTCCGCTATTTTTTTTCGAACCTCTTTCCCTACCTCGGTCTGACGAAGGACTTGGAAATGGGCGACAAAATGTTCGATTTCTCCAGAATGTGGTATCGATGGATCTTAAAATTCGGGTTGGGATGTCCTACCATAGTTTCGAGTTATTTGGAGTGAGCTCAGAGGTATGAATAACCACAACTGAAACATTGTAGGGTGAAGTCGTGTATTTATTTGTCTAACATACATGTTTTGGAAGGATTTATAATATGAACTATTCAAGCGATATTTGTAAGCGTATAAATACACAAATCTTGAGATTGGGTTGCCTGTGGTAAAACAAAATCGGATCCACAAAATCACCCACAAAGAAGCTGAGCTAGTTGTGTTCATGCAACTTACGTAGAAGCGAAAAAAAGCCGGTCGGCAAAACGGCAAACAGTGTTCCAATCCGTTCTCAATTTTCTCCTAGTCGTTTTCAAATCACATCGCAAATAAGTCTGAATACAGATTCTCGGAAAATGTTTTCAAATCGTTTTCAAATTACATCGCAAATAAGTCTGAATACAGATTCTCGGAAAATGTTTTCAAATCGTTTTCAAATCGCATCGCAAACTGATAAGTCTGAATACAGATTATAGGACTTCATTCAAACTTATCCCTGCCCTTGAAGTCAAACAAAATCACTCAATGAAACTGAACTAGTGAGTATAGTTGTGTTCAACTCGCGTTGAAGGTCTTGAAGTGGTAAAAAAAGCCGGTCTGCAATTACAACTCGTTTTCAATTTTCTCCCAATCGTGTTCAAATCGCATCACAAATAAGTCTGAATACAGATTCTAGGAAGATGTAGCTTTAAAATGAGATGTTATTCAAGCTATCCTAGAAGTCAAACAAAATCGGATCCACAAAATCACCCACACAGAAACTGAGCTAATTAGTTGCCGAAACGGTAAAAAAGCCGGTCGGCAAAACGGCTACTGACAGGAGCCCTACTGAACAGTGTTCCAAGCCGTTCTCAATTTTCTCCGAGTCGTTGATTCATTGACCCTTTGGCTGCTTTAAAAGAGGGTCTGAATGGGGGGGGGGGGGGGGTCTACATGTCAGCTGTCAGCTAAAATTTTGGCCATTTGTCAGTTGTCAGTTAGCCCAAGTTAATAATTACTAGAGAAAATTTACAATGTTTGACCCACAAAAAACAAATTTGTCAGTTGTCAGTTAGTTTTAGGTTGTCAGTAAAAATATCGTCATTTGTCAGTTGTCAGTTATTTTTAAGGCCGTTTGTCATTAGTCAGTTAACCCCATTCAGACCCTCTTAAAACTCCCGCTCGCTTCGCTTCACAACACCTCCCACGGGACTCAACACGCTGATCATTGCTCGATAATTGTCTAGTTCGATTGATCTGGTGGCCAGAAATGCCGAATTATTTAACTTTTTCAAGTTTTTTATCCAAGATACAGGGTTTTTTGTGACCGTTTGGAGAGCTTGAGGTCTCATTTTAAAGTTAATTTTTAGGGCTACAAGAAGCCGCATGTAAGCCATTTCTGCGTCTTATATTTCTAGTTGTAAATCGACCATGAATATTGTCCCGAGCAACTTTCCATACAAAATTCGCTCAAAACTCGCTAAGATTCAGAAGGCTAAGGTACAGGGGTTTTTGAAAGATACAACTAAAGTAAATAGCCCAGCTGTTTTGTGTGACCCTTAGCTATAATAAGCCGCGTGTAAGCCATTTTTCTGTCCAAAAACCATAATATTACAGCGCTTCAAAAGTGTGCTGGTTAAGAGGCTTTCGCCGTTTTCTCTGTATTTGAATCTCTCGCTGCCTCATTAACCAGCAATGATTCAATGATTTTCGGGCCTCTAATGAGATTCAGGGCTGAATATGTCCACTGAAGTTACTGGAAGTTACTGCCGAGCCACTTCAGAACATATCAAGAAATAAATGGCCCTGTATTCTGTAATATAGCCGTACCATTCCTAGATTCTAATTCATCATCTAAAATACTTCAAATTCACTATTAGCCATTTTACGAATGGGTTTTCCGTGTATTCTGTCCCTGGTTAAACTATAAAGAAAATTCTTGGTTTGCAATACCTCCAGGCCAAGGATTATGACAAAGTCAAAGGCGGTTGTATATACTTTTGTGAAGGTAATTTAACCAATTCCAAATTCGATTGACCGAACTACAAATCGCTACAAGTTCGAGATATGGCTCCCGATATATTTTAGCCTGGCCTGTGACTAGTAAATTATCCTGAATATCACATGCAGCAAGGATTTGTAACTTACATTGCAAAGTGTGCCTAAATCAGTGAGTTCCAGACTATAAACTATTCCATTCGAAAACCGCGTTGTTCAGTAATAAAGGAAATGTAGATCAGTATATACCGCTATTTATGACATTATCGACATTTTCCGTTCTAAAGTTCTGCTGATCAGGATCTGATGTTCGGAAACTTTATACTTTCGTTTCTCGTGCAATATGCCACTTAAGACTGAATATATTTCAGACGATGGTACTTCAAAATCAAACATTATTCTCTTATTCTCAGAGATCCACGAGCTGATCATGATCAGCACTGAGTGTGATCAGAGCCATGTTTGAGTCTCGCCAGACTCGGAAAAATCGTTACTATTTGGTTGACAATAGTTACAAAGTAAAAGCGGCGCCCGCAAAAGTTCCTATGATATTTTCCTCTTGAACTCTGTTTAAACTGATTTGCTGTACACGAGTAACAGGAAGCGACACTAAATTATATTCAACATAACCGACTCCAGACTCCGATCCCTACGTGCCTCGTGCGATCACATACTATATTCCGAGTTGGATAATTTTATCAGATGCTCCATCAAACTTATCCACGGATTCAGTATTTCGTCTGCGGTTCAATTTTGGATGTTCGAACAGTGATAAAGTGCCGGCATATGATCGGCTAGCCTCCTTTGCAGGCGTTCTTTGTGTAAACAGAGCACACGAGACCAACTCATAAAGACTTGCTAATAAAAACTTTTGCTTTGTTACTATCGGTTAACACTCTCTACCGGCTATAAGCGAACCATCTTTTTGTTGAGTTCCTGTAGGTTCTCGTATTACAACAGATACCAGTATAGTACCAATCGACTCGCTCGAGCAAAACCCGTTCAGCCTGTTAGTAAAGTAACTTCAGCGATGTTCGTCATAGGTAAGTCAATGAGATTTTGCATTATCTTTCTTTCGTCATTCCTTCACTTACCTACTTGGAGTTTTGGCCGAGTGCTTAATTTCTCTTGATACAGCACTGCGGAATATTAAACGTGGCAAGAAGAATGTTGAAATGATTCCCTGAAATTCAATAACTCTGGACGATGGATCAGTGGATTGATGGATGGTGGAATATCGGAATGAGACACTCAAAAAGTGAAATAATGGCTACTCGGCTGTTTACAGCCGAAGCTCACCCATAGAAAATAACAATTTCAACGTCTTTAGTCGTTAATCGTGTTCCAGGTGGTCTATTATGGGTTTGTGGAAAGGGCACTGATTGGCTAGTTTGTGATAAGCCAATTACGTATCGAACCAGAGTAACTAAAAGAGTACACTGCTTCGACTGCTTACTCGCCAACCGCGGGATTTCCCGACATGTGAGTATAGATTGAGTTTCTGTATACTGATACGAGATCTTGGCCCGAATTTGGCCCAGGACGTGCAGAAATAAAGCTTTAGAGGAAATATTTCATGAAATCGACGTTCATCTTTCCACTAGCTTTCAGCACGACACTCAAATGTATAACCACTTTAATGTATTCGCATAATGATTCGTCGCGATCATCCAATCATGTATGAGAACTGCCCGTCAAATAAACACACGAAACCACTGAATGAAAGTGAAACAAGGACATTGGAAAAATCTATTGAGGCTTTCGTATCAAATTGAGCAACAATTTGATTTTTTTTTAGAGATCCAGTTTGATTTTCTAAGCTTTCCTAAAGCCGATATCCACTAATCCATTAGGCAGGAGTTTTGATAATGTGATTGGTGGAGACATTTGGCAAAAATGGGCGAACAAAAGGGAAACTAGTTCAAGGAAGATAATATTTAACGTGCTTTTCCACAACTGATTTTCCACTACTGATTCTGTTGTCTTTTATTTTTTGAAGAATTTTGGTCACTTTGGTCGCGTTTCAACGGTAATGAAATCGACATTTCAAGCAGGTGAATATGGTTGATTAATTTGCAGCATCGATATTGTAGTCGAACGTTAAATTGAGACAGTCTTATCAGTAAACAGGCGAACGAAAATGAAGAAATTCAAAGAAGATTACTCATATTTCCTTCCGTCGAAAATACTTTTACCAAGTTCCCGCTGTATATTGTACCTTCATTTGTGGTTAAGTTTGTTTATTTATTTCACAGACCGTTCTTGACTCTTTGAAAATTAATTTTATTCAGATAGGCATGACTGCATTATGATCAGATTGAAAAAGGAATAATTCCCCAGAGTAGCATCTGTTTACATCACATGATCTGAATTGGGTGGCAACAGAGTTAGCCGATTACCTCTATTGCGCGTCATGCTGCTGAAGTTGGCTATTAGTGTGTGGTTGAATTTCGTGGCTTAATCTCGTTGTGCTTCGATGACCACCACCACCATTACGTTTTTTTTTCCAAGTCTTCTTGGCCATATCCAAAATTGGGAATATTAAAGATCAGTGGATTGATGGATGGTGGAATATCGGAATGAGACACTCAAAAAGTGAAATAATGACTACTTTCTTTGAAAGTGTTGTCACGTTGTTTTGAAGGAAGTCTTGTGGAGCCAAAAACACGGAAGCCGGAGAAAAGTCACAGAAAATTATAAAAGCACGTGCAACACGGATCGTACGTGGCAATTCACGCGAAATAATAATGTGCATGCATTTCTGATTTTCGACCGTTCAGCCGGTATCATAACAAATTAATGGCGTTTCTGGTACGATAGAAGGCAAAGAAGTCATGTTCTTCTTCTTCGAGAGCGATTTGGCAGGAAACCGGTTTATTCGCTCCAAATTAAAAATATAATTATACGTATTTATGCATAGAACCATCCTAAACCGTGCTTATGAAATAATTCATATTAAAGTTTTACGGAGAATAAACGAAAATTTTAGAATGATAGGGAAAACATATTCGAGGACAATCCTAACTGACACATTTTCTTCATCAACAAAATTGTGTGACGATCCGAAGCAACAATGAATATCGATACCTGTACATTTTCACCTTCCTTCGGTTGGTTTGGCGTTTTGAAATTTCTTATAATGAATTATTGAAGTGTAAGGTCAGTTGAAACAAGACAAATTATTTTCACTGGTTCAGTCATCAACTAAACTAATTAAACAAAGGCTTTTGATTGAAAAGAAAACATGATGAACACAATAGACGCCATGACCATTGAAGGTCGCCATTAGTGCCGATCAGCTGCTAAGAAGAGCACCTCAAAATTAGTCAAAATTCCAAATTTAAGAGTTATATCTTGTATACGATACACTATCCAATAAATATTATATTTCAGCAGGCAGAGTCCAGCTTTACTATGAATACAGGCCGGTATTTCATGTTTTTTCTATGCAATGCAGAGCGGTATTTCATGGCTTCATCAGGCCAATCGAAATGGTGGAAATTTCACAACATTCTTTATCAGCCAATCAGAATTTAATAAATATGAATACATAATTAGTCTGCAGATGGCGCGTCTGTCACTCCAAACTGTTGATTTCCAAGATCTAGAAATTTCGCAGTTTATCGTCGCGTCCGGTAACTTTCTTTGCTTTCGTGATAAATATTCCTGTAAATTCTGAACTGATCAAAATGTTTACAGGACAGAACAATAATAAGACTCCGGCGGCTGCCTAGAGTAATACAAAAAATGACACGGACTGTATTTTAAGACTCCGGCCGCTGCCCTAGCAACGCCGGAGTAAAAAAGACACAGACTGCATTTTAAGACTCCGGCCGCTGCTATAGCAGCGCCGCAGGAATAACCACCTTTGTCGCTGACATACATACATACATACATACATACACTTTATTTATCCTCGAATTTACAGAGTAGCTGAAATAAGCTAATCAGATCTTCGAGACGATGTTGGTCGCAGACGCTGTGATCGAGCGATAAAGCAGGAGGCATGCGCAATAAATTTATAGATTTCTTTTACACAGTTTACATCACATAATATCATTACCGTATAATTACCACTGTGAGAATGTGAAATGAGCAACACGTGAGACTTCGAGGCGCTACAGTTCTTTTTAACTACTTTTTAATCTTTTTCTTCTTTAGACTGATATAAAAGGTATCGAATTATAGTCTCAGGTTAGATTCCGTCAGGCGCGCTCAGATAACAAACGTCAAAGCTCTCAGACAAGGCAAGACAAGGAGATATCGATCGATGAGTCATTGTCAGAAATCTATTCCATCGTGGGCAATTATGCAATACAACCTAAATTTGGGTCGGGTCTTGTACAGCTAAGGCATGTTTTACGACAGAATAACCAGAGTCCTTCTACTGAATTGAGAGCTCGAGACATTATACATGTCTTCTAATATGGGGAAAACTGAAACAAAAAATGAACTTTGACTGCAGAAACCCTCATTGAGCCAAGCGGAATATTTACATGATACTTGAAAGCTACGGGCTTACTTTATGAGATTATTATTCATTGTGGAATGAAAGGAAACAGGTTAGCTGAAAGTTAAGTTCGAGGTAGGCTTCGAGTTTCATTCCGATTCAGTGCATATGTACACGAAGGTGGGATGCTGTCAACAACACTACCAAAAGATCCAAAACGAAAGATTCAGTTACGTAAGTACTGTAAGTAAACTCTTTTTGATTTGAATAAATTTCCTCTCAGTTTATCTGTTAATGTACTTTTTCTTCTAATTATCGCTTTATTTAACATCTCTGTGATTTAGAGTATGCGTACCTCAGAATAAATTATTTGAAAGGTCAACTGAACTCTTGTGTTGATAAGCGCAAATGTTTTTGTAAAACAGTCTGTGAATTTGAGAATGTATCGGTTATCCTGACGCTGTTGTGACAACTGCATTGAACCGCGCCCGTGACATCGACAGAAGCACGGCTCTGCTACCGTCCAAACCTAAGACTGAAGATAGGATTCCGTTTCCATTAACTTACCATCCGTCTAATCTGTCTATCAAGAAAATTATCCAGAGGAACTTTAAGATTTTACAGAGTGATCCAGAGACCGCCTCTATTTTCCCGCAGCCTCCTCTCATTTCTTTCAAACGTGACAAGAATCTCCGTGATTCCCTAGTCAAAGGATCACTACAACCTGATCTTCAACCAGGCACTTTTAAATGTTCTAGGATACGATGCAATACCTGTGCTTACACTAAACCTACGACATCTATTTCAGGACCGAAAAGCTCTCTTAAAGTCAGTGATCATTTTGATTGTACTTCCAGTAATGTCATGTATTGCATCACCTGCACACTTTGTAACAAACTCTACATCGGAGAAACAGGGCGAAGATTAGGAGATCGATTCCGCGAACACTTGCTAGATGTTAAAACTAACAGCAAGGATCTCGCCAAACCTGTAGCTCGTCACTTTAACCTTCCTGGTCATTGCATTGATCACATCACTGTATGCGGCATTTCTCTGCATCAAGGTACTACCGACACTCGTAAACGCAAAGAACAGAACTTTATTTTCAAATTAGGAACTTTGTCACCTCACGGTATTAATGAACGCTTTTCGTTCATTTAATTTCAGAATTCATGTATTCACTCACACTTAGATCAGCATGTTTCCTTAGTTTACTCATCAGCACTTGCAGTTACAACTATTAGCATTTCTATTGTTGGCGCACTTTTCTTTGATCACAATTGATCCGAACACATGTTTCCTTAGCGGTAATCATGCATTGGCGCAATTTCCTTTGATCCCAATTGATCCGAGTACATGTTTCCTCAGCGGTAAGCATGCACTCGACACTATAAACCATTTCCCCACCCACAATTCCCTCTTTTGCTCTGACGAAGGGCTAGCGCTCGAAACGTCAGCTGCTACTCGCTTTCCACGGCGGTTAGCATACCTCAATCGACTTTAGTTGATTACATACCATTGTGAATTTGAGAAGCGGACTAAGAAGAGCTTTCTCATTAGGAATTACAAATTTTTTCTTGCTAGATAATGACATTATTGTGACGTCATAAGAGTAAGCTCCTTTTTTGGTCAAATTCCTTTTTAAATAGTCGTTTAAAGTAAAGTACGCTATAACGAAGTGTCTATGATAAATATTCCCGAAGTTATTAAGGATTTAATATTTTCATGACGTCATATCTGTGACGTAATGTGTTTTACATAAATAAGGCTTTCCTACCGAAATTCATACATGTACCGAAATTCACACTGTAAAAGAAGAATAAAAACTCGATATTACAACTACTTAGTGCGTTATGAAATTTATGTTTCATTTCCATTTATTCATACAGTTTTAGCCGGACATTTCACCGAGTTTTTTATCTATTTTCAATCAAATTCAAAGTCTGAATATATCATTGTATTGCATTTATACACTTGAATTGCCAGTATTCTGTTGTTCAAATCCTGCGTTATCATAGTCATGTCATAAAAGCAATTAATAGACCAGACGTTTTTATGACGTTCTCACTGGCGAATTAACGCACGACTTGGGATGTTGGGAGCTCGAAATGCGTCTTCGGCTTATGATTTTCAAGCATTTCTCTCAGCAACTAGTTCTCGTCCTAAATTATGACTGATTGTGCGTGTGTTCTAACAGTGATCTGACTGTTTGCATACCAATAGCGATGTAAACACAGGTAGCCCGAAAAATCAAAGTGAAAACACAGGTGACCCAACACAATGCACAACTGAGCCAAGCTAGGATAACACAGGTAGCCCGGATATATAAAGAGAGGGTACCGCACTGGTAACACAGGTAATCCGAAATAACTAAGTGCAACACAGGTAGAACCAAAATACATAGCGAAGACAGGCAACCCGAAACTAATCCCCAGAGATTCAAATGACAAAGGGCATGGCGGCCATGTTGGTGTATAGAACAAAAGAAGCTAACGAAGAATCGATTGTTAAAGGTACACCAACATGGCCGCCATGACGTCATGTGCAAAGGATCCATAGACCCCCTAGCGCACCTGTTGAAATATTTAGAGCGTATTGTAGGGCTAATCGATAATGAAGATAAGGAATGATGTATTCTGGGTGACCTGAATTGTAATTTACTTGATCCAATAAATCAGTATGCCCAACAGTTATCCCAGATCATGGAACTATATACCAGCTTACGCAGTTAATCAATAAACCCACTCGCATTACTGAATCGAAAAGTTCTCTATTGGACGTACATGTATGCGTTACCTCTTGTCCTGAAAAAATAATACATTCAGATACTATTCATGTGGGTTTTAGTGACCACAGCTTAATATACGTAGTTCGTAAGATTAATGCACTTCCCAAATGCAATAGAGTAAAAGAAATGGAAGTTAGAAATTTCAAAAATTTCAACAGCGATTATTTCCTCGAGGACTTAAGCGGAAAACCCTGGGGGGAAGTAGAATACGAAGCGAATGTAAATGCAATGTGGACACGATGGAAGACGCTTTTCTTGGAAGTGCTTGATAGGTACGCCCCAATTAGTAAGAGTAAGGCGGGCCAGGAACAGTTCAGTTATCAGTTATCGCACAAATATCTTTATGCTTTCTTTTCTTTCAGTTTTGCTCCTTTTCTGCTATATTGTATATACTGAGCTCATATATTCATAATCTATAGTTACACATAGACAGTAGTCAACTCGAAAGCCTCAGCTACTTTGACTACTGCACACATATTCCTATCATAGCTCTCTTTTAATTCTTTATTTTTATATTTACTTATCTTAAAGTACTTTACATTTTGCTTACCCGATTTATGTAAACAGTGTGGAAATAAAAATTGAAATTGATCAATTTTCCCCACAGGCACAATTGAAATTCGAACATTAGGTAATTCCCGCCCTTGTCGTGTACGCTACATTAAATAGAAACAAAAGCATTTTGTCTCTAATGGCCGTGGATACCGTGGAAGCTTCAGATTCGTTTAACATTAATTGTTTCGCGTCTATTTTACAATGACAACGTATAGGTGTACCAGCGATTTCCGTGAATTCGCCCCCCGGGGGGCGAAATCGCTAGTGAATTCGCCTCCCCTTCCTCGCCCCCCTCTAACCTTTTAAAAGGTTATTAATACATGTTTTCCTTCTTTTTATTACTGTATGTATTGGACGTGGAGAATAGTAATACAAAAAACTATCAGTAATGTCTATAAAGGCATGCAATTCAATTTTATTTTAAAATCCACGCTTCACTTTTCTTAGACAAAATTCGTGTTGGTAGCTACGGTAAACGCCGCTGCAATTTTCATTCGCGCGAGCAGTGTAACATACAATCTTCGTCAATCTTCGAACGCATGATTAGTTGTTAGTATTTCTTGCCTGAACATGTAGATGATGTAATTATTGTGGACTCTTAAAGGTTTTCGGATAACCCCCCTACTTTGAAAAGACTTTGCCGAATGTTCAAGTGTTACCGACTCGCGTGAAAACTTCCTGAATAAACAAGCTAATGAACTAATTAAGATCTAAAACGGCGGGAAGTTTCAAAACTTACCTTTGCTTGCAGCGAGTGGACTTGTATTTGGAAACAACTGCCAAATAGCCTGATGATTTATACATGCATGAAAACCATAATGATGTTGACGTAATTATCGTGGTATGTAAGTTTTTATAACCCGTAATGCTCGCGTCGATCCATCTATTTTGAAAGAACTTTGCCGAATAAAGGAGTGTTGCCGACTCGCGTGCTTTGTTCTATTTCAATTGAGCTAACGGCGCTTCTTAATTCGGTAATTAGATCAGTTCTAACGACTAGGAAAACCTTTCTGGATAAACAGCTTATTAACTAATGGAAGATAAAACGGCGGTACGTTTTGTAATTTTCAAGCAGTGTAATTAACTCAAATTCGGAAAGACTTTCCGAAGAAAAGGAGTGTTACCGACTCGCGTATTTTTGTAGTCAGTAGAAGTAATAGTAGCTAAAGAGGTCTTACACTAATTTTTTTTTTAAACTTTAGATTTATAAAAAACAACTGGGGGGCGAAATCGCTGTGACACCGGTTTCAGTCCTTGCCAATTAGGCCTCTGGCATGGCTTTGGATGATCAATATTGTATTAGACTATTATTGTACCCAAAATAAATTGTATTTATTGCACTGGGGCATATGCTAAACCCCAGCTGTTCTGTTTTTTTTTATCGGGTGGATGAATGAAACGCTATCGTAGTATAAATCTAACTACAATGGAACCTCGATTTAGCAAAGTGCCAAGGGACTGGGGAAATTAGTTCGTTATATCGAGGGTTCGTTAAATCGAAAACCTCGTTATAACGAATTTGCGGTTCGTTATATCGAGGTATAGTTAATAATTGTTTTGTAACGAAGTAACGAAGTTAATAGAACTAATAAGAGACAAAGAGGATAAAGCGGATCTGATGTCTCGATAGTGCCAGTGTCTGTACTGTATATACACATCTAATGAGCTGTTGACTGAGAGGTTGTTCTCTTGTTACAGGATTAAAGGATTTTCATCGCTGTTTGTCTGTTCCGCATTTATCTTTTGTCGCGTGTTGACATTTATTCGTTATATCGGGGTAGATTTTAGTTTGGTCTGCCGGATTGTGTTCGTTATAACGAGGATTTCGTTATATCGAGATTCGTTATATCGAGGTTCTGTTACATACATTTTACCTGGGTCGAGCGCGGAGCGCGAGGAGTCGTGGGAAGGAAGAAGAAGGGAAGGGAGCCGCCTGGCAGATCTTGTTCGGTTTCTTGGCAGAAACTTCGGTTTCTCGTCAAAAGATGATAAACTCCCTCAGATACATCCATCCTAGTCCTAAACGCACCCAGATGGTTTAATAGACATATTCGAGTAAATGTGTGAAGCAAAAATCAAAAGTTGAAGTAATCCAACGCGATGACATGTACTTGAAGAAGTTCATAAAGTTGTGGAGGAATTAATTTTACTCGAATATGTCTATTAAACCACCTGGGTGCGTAATCTCTGGAAGGTGGGTAGCAAGGGGGTGATTACATTCGCATAATATGTGATTATCAACTTCTATATAACTTTTTATGCAAATATTTTTTTCTGTGAATAAATAAAACATTATACATACTCAATTATATAATGTTACAGTTACATAAGATATACTCAATATAATATAACAGAATTTATGCAACTATACTTACTTGCATAAATTCTGTTATATAACAGAATGATTTATGCACCTAATTACTTGCATACATTTCGTTATATAACAGAATGATTTATGCAACTAATTACTTGCATAAATTCCGTTACATGAGATATACTGGCTTATATAACAGAACAGAATTTATGCAACTACTTACTTGCATAAATTCCGTTATATAACAGAATGATTTATGCAACTAATTACTTGCATAAATTACTTTATATAACAGAATGATTTATGCGAGCTGATCAGCACTGAGTGTGATCAAAGCCATGTTTGAGTCTCGCCAGACTCGGAAAAATCGTTACAACAATAGTTACAAAGTAAAAGCGGCCCCGCAAAAGTTTCTATGAGATTTTCCTCTTGAACTCTGTTTAAATATTTGCTGCACACGAGTAACAAGAAGCGACACTAAATTATATTCAACATAACGACTCCAGACTCGGCCGATCGCGACGTGCCGCGTGCGATCACATACTATATTCTGAATTGGATAATTTTATCAGATGCTCCATCAAACATTTCCACGGATTCGGTTCAATTTTGGATGTTCGAACAGTTATAAAGTGCCGGCATATGATCGGCAAGAACTCGCCGTTTTGGATCTGACCTCGAACTGAATACCATTCCGACGACGGTAATTCAGTAAACAGAGCACACGCACACGAGACCAACTCATAAAGACCTTGCGAATAAAATCTTTTGCTTTGTTACTATCGGTTATATGGTATTCACTTCTCTCAACAAATAGGTACACTCTCTACCGGCTATAAGCGAACCATCTTTTTGTTGAGTTCCTGTAGGTTCTCGTATTACAACAGATACCAGTACCGTACCAATCGACTCGCTCGAGCAAAACCCGTTTAGCCTGTTAGTATAAAAGTAACTGACTTCAGTGATGTTCGTCATAGGTAGGTTTTGCATTATCTTTCTTTCGTTATTCCTTCACTTACCTACTTAGAGTTATGGAGTGCTTAATTTCTCTTGATACAGCACGCGGAATATTAAACGTGGCAAAAAGAGTGTTGAAATTAATTAACGCCGGACGATAGATCAGTGGATTGATGGATGGTGGAATATCGGAATGAGACACTCAAAAAGTGATATAATGACTACTCGGCTGTTTACCATAGAAAATCTGCCTCGTCCCCAGGAGTATTTAATCGAGCGAGATAGCGAGACAGCGGGCGCGAAGTCTCCTAGCAGATCTTGTTCGGTTTCTTGGCAGAAACTATAATAAACTCTCTCAGATACAAGAATGCAATATAAAGTGGTAAGCTGTAGTGCTATCTCTCAGATACATCCATCCTAGTCCTAAACGCACCCAGATGGTTTAATAGACATAATTCCTCCACAACTTTATGAACTTCTTCAAGTACATGTCATCGCGTTGGATCACTTCAACTTTTGATTTTTGCTTCACACATTTACTCGAATATGTCTATTAAACCATCTGGGTGCGTAATCTCTGGAAGGTGGGTAGCAATGTTGACAATATATTTTTTTGTAATCCTTGTAGCTAGCTATTTTCATCGATTTTTTTATCCATCAACAGAAACTCCTCGGCGTTCTTCTCGTCGATCGCTGACCTCGGAGTTCGAAACTTGGATGTATTATTAAACTGACACATGACCACGAGCGGAAAAGCATGATCTTCTGGACTGGCAAAGGCATCCAATTTTGGCCAGCACCAAACGAATTGAAACCGGTAAAATATAATGCTGATTAGTGGTTTCTATTTTCCTTAGGGCTAAATAAAACGAAAAGTATTATACTTTGTTCGTCTAAACTTATAAATATTGTAAATACGGAAAATGTCCACACCATATAAACACTGCCTACAATGTATTAAGCTGTTAATATTTTTAAAAAAACCAGACTATTAAGCAGGATTTAAAGGCAATTTCATAATAGGATTTTGACTAATTTTGAGGTGCATTACCGGTGCTATCGCTAATTTAAGTAGAGATCGTAATGTTAATGTGTCTTGGATTGGTTATTACCATATCAATAGCTGTCTCGTACCAGGCCCTTTTGGTTGGAAAGGAGAAACGGGTGGGGCTCAAGGCAGTATGGGAAGGACGAAGAAAGTGCGCAAACTAAAATCGCCTGGGTATGGGACAGTATCAATAGTGGAAAATGTTGTTCCGACTAAGTGAATTTTCCGCTAAATCATCATTATTTTGGTTTAAGCAACACTGGGCTAAACAAAATACCCAAACGCGGAAGAATTATAAAAACAAGTCATTTCAAGCGAATAAAATGATAAATCGAATCCGCTCTGTTCCATATCGCAGAACGCTTTGATGATCCTGGTGATACGCTTTGGACCTGGAACAAGGTGTTCTAAAGATCTCAGACAAGCATACACCGTGGAAGGGGGTGAAAGTACGTACGAAGTCGCTCTTCGCCATGATATGGATCAGCAATGAGATTCGATGGAAAATGAACAGACGGTTCAAGTTAGTCAAGAAAGCCGTACAATTGAATGACCAAGAACTATGGTCTAAGTACAAAGTGATTAGAAACGAGATCGGCTCCAGATCGAATATAAACTGCCGAGACTACCCTACAACTCTAGGTATATCGGCTACGGCTATGTTACGCACTCGTTGTAAAGAACCCTCGCCCTGATCATGCTGACTGACCGCGTATCAGCGTAGCCACTTCAATACCCGCTTAGAGAAGTTAGGGGGAGGGGTGGTCTCGCTCACTGCGTATGCGTCTAGCTGCGTAGCAACTACAATACCTATTTAGACTGAAAAGTTATAGCCATAGGGGAAGGCCTGGTTCACCGCGTATCCGCTTCGCAGAAATCACTTGCAATACATTAACTACTGGTCCAGGGGCGGATCCAGGATTTCGCGAAAGGGGGATTTGCAAAAGGATTCGTTTTAATCTAGAGATTTTAAAATCGTATTTACAGTGATTTACAGGAATAATAGTGGGGGTTACAACCCCCAAAATCCCTCCCCTGGATCCGCCAGTATGGTATACAGTAAAAACCCGCGTATAAGAACCTGGGTTTTAAGAACCTATTAGGCTAAAATGTTCATTTTAAGCACCCTCCACATAAGAACCTATTAAGGCTAAAATTTTAAGTTAGGTTCTTATCAGTGGAGTTGTGGTAAAAGTGCATAGGTAGAAACTGATGAATTGGGATAATCATAATCATCATAATCATCTTGACATAGTACTGTGTGTAAGTCTATTAAGTTTACCATTCAAATAGTTCCTCTACTACCACTCAACTAATATAAAAAAGCTTTCTGACCATCTCAGGCTCTGTGAGAATCACAAAAAATAAGAACCTATTTTAAGAACCTTGGTAGCCTAAATTTGCTTTAAGTACCATTTATATAAGAACCTGTTTAGGCTAAATTGAAAAATTAAGGTTCTTATACGCGGGTGTTTACTGTACTGATTAAACTAAATGAAAATAGATTAACAAGGATTGCCTATAATGAAGTGATAAAAAAATAACTACCAGTTGGTCCAGTGAAGTAAAACACGTTTTTTTTTACCGTTCTGGATTCGGATGGGTCTGGGAATCTGAACCCAAATCAATAGGCTTTTGCAGGAAACAGTCACGTGCTGATATAATACTTTATTAACGAATGCCAATTGAGCTCGTGATCCCATGGGAAAGGCGTTGCCATGGATGCTGGATGGCAAGTTATCTTTAAAGGCTGGTTTTCACTAGCGACGGAAGCAGAAACGGAAGCGTAAGCATAAGAAACTAATGTTCTAGTGAAAATGAACACGACGGAAGCATAAGCATAAGCCTCGTTCAGAAGCGAAAACCTCGCTTGCATGCTATATTTACATTGCAAAGGGCCTGAGAATGAGTATTCTGATTGGCTAAATTCATCTGCTCCGCTTCTGCTTACGTTTGACTAGTTTTCACTGGAACGGAAGCGACGGAAGCAGAAGCGGAGACGTAAGAAGAAGGAAACCTTCCGTTCCTTCCGCTTATGCTTCCGTCGAGCTTACGTTTCCGCTTACGTCTCCGTTTCTTGGTTTTCGCTAGAACATAAAGCTCCTTTTGCTTCCGCTTCCGCTTCTGCTTCCGTCGCTAGTGAAAACCTGGCTTAAAAAGGCTGTTTTAGAAGGATCGACAATCGATTTGAGGTGGAAAATAGCATATACAAATAGGTTTTATTCTAATAACACTACCGATCTCATACAAGTGCCTTTAAATATATGAATTATGATTTTTTTTTGCCATCCAGTACAACCACGTGATTGCATTCTTGTAAAAGGCCATTCAGTTATTGTTATGTAACAAATACTTAGACGTGTAAAATCCAGAAATGTTTTCAGTCGCTTTGCTGCTAAATGATGAAAGAGAAAACCGTAACAGTAGAAACAAACTTAGGACCTGTAGGAAATTTAAGACAACTTACGGGTGTGAAAAATACCTCTCAACGGTAAAAATCACTAAGGCATAGGCAAGCTCCCTCTGGAACAAA
The DNA here is from genome assembly GCA_030867875.1 of Actinernus sp. WN-2022. Classification (NCBI taxonomy): domain Eukaryota; kingdom Metazoa; phylum Cnidaria; class Anthozoa; order Actiniaria; family Actinernidae; genus Actinernus; species Actinernus sp. WN-2022. Next base: position 114,061,386 of record JAOWCC010000577.1, read on the forward strand.
ACTAACAAAAGTGACCATGAACTGTAGATTGAAAAAGGTCGATATAAACGACCATTTATTCAGGCATACAAAAGATTTCCCCCTTTTGCCCAGAGAAAGTCAAGTCAAGTCACTTTATTTATAGAGGGTAACACGTTTACCGCTAACATGTAGCTTAGTCCTACGGTTTTACGTCCTTGTCCGAGAAGACGTGAAGGTCTAACCGTTTACTGTTGGATGATGTAAAGGCAGCACCTTCTACTCAGTTATTTTAAGACCCCAAGTCCCTTGAGTAACGCTGAAATAACCCAAGAGGAAATGTACCAATTTCTATATTGGAAAACAAAGCACTGAATCCTCTGGAGAACTATCACATGGTCTGAAATGGGGCAACAAACAGGCAAGCACAAACCATGATTGTATAACACTATAAAAAAAAAGCTAGAACTCCATAAACTAAATGTATTCACATATTCCTGGGTGGCCTCACTACCGTTTACTAGTAAAGTCTCGATCTGCCGTTTGGTTCGAGACAGTGTAAATTTGTAAATAATGCAGCAGAAAAGTAGAAAAGCATCGAAGGATATTTGGATAATTTACAAAGAAGTTCGAAGACTCTTTTACGGGAAAGAACAGTTCCTTGAAGAGAGTAGCGACAGTTTTACTACTGTGAGTGAACGAATAATCGATTATCAACAACCCCGCGAACGCGACTGGCGACGTGAAAAAACGTACATGCCGGCCGGTTATTTTGCAGGACACAATCCATTTCCAGTAGTTTTCCTTAAGAATTTAAGGTCTTTGACAAAGACAAGCACTCGATCCATTGAAACTCATCAATGATCAACCATCGCGAGTCCAAAACAGAAACAACAAGAGGCCCTGAGTGGCCTGAACTCGGGCCACCCAAGAATATGTGAATACATTTAGTTTATGGAGTTCAGTGTAGCTTTTTTTTGACAGTGTTATACATGGTTTGTGCTTGCCTGTTTGTTGCCCCATTTCAGACCATGTGGTAGTTCTCCAGAGGATTCAGTGCTTTGTTTTCCAATATAGAAATTGGTACATTTCCTCTTGGGTTATTTCAGCATTACTCAAGGGACAAGAAACAGGATAAATTAAGATGCGCAAAAACTCAAAATGCTGCTGAAATAATATCTTAGCAAACATATTTTCACTCCTGTCATAGCTTTGTATACAATATCGAATATATTTTTTTCAACCATGGAAACCATTTCAAAATCTTGGCACTTTTCTATAGCTGCCTAGGCACTTGAAGTGCAGTTGCATCGAACAACAAAGCCAGTACCAGTGTGAGATCTGACAGCACATTAGACACAAGCTCCTGTGCATGTAACCAAAGTGAGCTTTTACCCCTGACCGATGGCAACAAACATCTGACAAACGCCCCTGTCTCGAAGCTTGCGTGTTTTCACAGGAGGGAGTAAGTCGGCTAAGGCAGTTGTGTTACGTGGATCAATAATTCTCTCCCACAACTTCATATCCTTTTCAGCCTTTTCAGCGGCTGTTTTGTCCCCCTCCCACGACCGTGATCCTTAGCGTTTAAACAATATATTGTTTTGATTTGACATCATAATGATAAAGGGCAATTGGGGAGGGACACTGTTTTAATAAACTCTCTCTATGTAAGACTATATCCACTCGAGGGTGGTCACTGCCAGAGATTTGTTTGCGCTCTGTATCGGCCTACGATTTAACACTGATCCTAATCCAAGAAAACACGAAGGTCTAATCCATCCATTTGCAGATGTCAGCTAGAGCATTTAGGCAGTACCTTCTCCCAGCTCTTTTAAGGTCCCACCAGGGGAACGTGGGGAGGGAAGGGACCAACACTAAGAGTGCCGGCTACACCAGGGTTTGAACCCACTACCTCTGCACAACAGACCAACACTTAAACCACTGAGCTTTAATACCACAATGTAGTTAGCAAACTGGAGCCAGTGAGTCTGTGGGCCAAACTTAGTTCAGATAAAAATTAATGAGTGAAATTATACATAAAATGATACACACATAACTGAAATGTAAAGTAAATTGTTAGCTCTCAAATAAATAATAGACTAACTGATCCTAAATGATGTCTCGTATTTCAGAAACAAACATGCGATTTCCACTCGGTTTTTAGATAATTGACATCGGAGTAGTCTGTCTTCACACCAAATTGTGGGAATGTTTAAAACTAAAAGTACTCCTACTGCAGCCCGATATGCAGGCATACATTATGCACGGTTTCGCCATAGTCCGGCACAACACAAACGTTGGAACAAATAACTGGCTTATACTAGCGTATTCACGGTGCTGTTCAGTGTAATTCGATGAAGCTCAATGTCTGATTTAATATTTAATGTACATAAAAGTGAACTAAAGGTATCGCTACTCAGTACTTGATCGATAGTCGCGTGGGCTTCTGAGAAGAAACCACAGGCGGACCACATGAATGTTAATTATATACGTTTGAGAGTGGCTGGGTCCTAGTAAATTGGTCTTACAAGAGTGAGTAAGTAAGTAAGTAATCTTTATTTATACACGGTACGCTCATCAGGGTTTTGTAAAAAGTTTACAATATAAAATTACGGTAAAATTATTGTACTACTATGTTAAATTAATATCGGCAAATGACTACACCATTAAATTGTCCTACTAACAATACTATCAAACTCTAAACTGATCTGTACTTGCTCAAATAAAAACCTGCTTTCCATGAGTGCCGTGTGCTAATTTAAAATTAAGTTAAGCTAACGTAAGAAACTGCTGCAACCAGATTGAAATCTACTTAGAGTGCAGTACATTCTGGATACAACTGGTTCAACACATCCTCCCCGTTGAATTAACAACTATCCTTAAATGGAAAACACGCTTGAAATAATGATAATCGTTAATTCTAATGGCATTCTTAAAACCAGTCAAGGATAAAGATAAACATTTGTTACATTAGGCCGGCTTAGTGTAGTAGTGGAGACTTCTGCACTACACTGCAGTACACGCAAAGGACTAAGTTCGAGTCCGAGTAGGAGCGCTCAAAAAACATTTTCCTCTCTTTACCTTCTCTTCTTGTTCACCTGCGAACCCTAGCCCAAGGTGAGTGAGGACCCGTCGTTTACCCGTGAACTTCAATGGGGAGAATGCTTCTAAGACAAACCCTAACCGAACTACAAACCAAACCCGAACCATCGGACGAGTTCACGGGTAAACGACGGGTTGACTCACTCACCTAGAGCTAGGGTTCACACTGTAAACAAGAAAGGAAGGTAAACGAGACGAAATTCTTCTTTGAGCGCTCCTACTCGGGCTCGAACTCGTAGCCGTTTGCGTGTAGTGCTCGGGTAGTACAGACGTCATGACCACTACACTAAGTGTAGTCTCAACCATTTAGATAGATAGATATATAGTTTAATAATAATCACATCGCAGCCTCACGGCTGAATTGCGTAATTCACAATAATTATACTAGTGTTACAAGCTATAAAATAAACACAATCAATATCTACATAAGTTAAAAATATAGTGTATCGTAATGGTAAAAATTACTCTAGGAATTACACATGGACGGGATGAAGGTGCATTTAAAACGATTTGTCCGGGCCCTAGGAACATAAAAGGTCCGCTTTTTCCTAAGATTATGTTTGGACACATGTCTAGGTGGAAGGAGGCCATGTAATTTATGTGTCTCAGAACTTATAATGGATGAAAATAATTTCTGGCATAAATGCTGGCGTCGTTCTTGCAGGGTTACTAATTTAAATAGCTGCAAGTTGCTTACATATGACATTTTAGGCGATATTATTGCCAAGGCCCTCTTTTGTACCCTTTCTAGGTCGTCATTAAGATATTTGGGTAACGAGTGATGGAAAACGGGCGCGCAATATTCTAAAAGAGATCTAATGCAAGTGCAATAGAAATTACAGATATCATTAGCTGGTACCCCAGAGCGTTTCAATGATACTAAAAAGTACAAACGCTTGTTCGCCTTCTTAATTATCTCACTGATGTGAGTGTTCCATTGCAAGTCGGAAGAGATGTGCAAGCCTAATATCTTCTCATGGGAAACAACACTAAGATCTTTACCATTCAAAGTTATTGGATCGAATTCGTGTTTCTGGTTCTTAAAATCGACTACAAGTTCTTTGCATTTCTTAGCATTGAGTTGTAGCTTGTTTTGTCGAGACCACTTTTCAACTGATTCAACGGCATGTTGGATCTGACTATTTGCTCGTCTCGGGACAACCTCTGCTATCGACGTGTCATCCACATACTTCCAGGTATGAACATTAGGGACTCTAAGGTCGTTAATCATGAGTAAAAACAACCACGGACCGAGCTTGGTGCCTTGTGGGACCCCGGAAGGGACGTCACCCCACTCAGACAGGCAGTCTTGTGAAAGTTTAACTCGCTGTTTCCTATTCATTAGGAAATCGGCTATCCAGCGCACTATGCTTCGAGGAATAGGTAAACTCAGGACCTTTTGTACTAGAATATTATGGTCGATAAGGTCGAACGCCTTCTTGTAGTCGAGCCTTCTTGTAGTCGAGTACGTATACACTGGTAGTTTATTACAGGATTCTCAAAGGCGCCGAGCCAGACGATCGGCAACAAATACAATAAATTCTACGACCGGCAGACGGCGGCGGTTTCTAAGAAAAAACAAAGTAGAAACTCAGCAAGAAAACTAGAACGACTTAATCACGAAATATAAAGTACTTACGAGACAAACTGTGCGGATGCGAGACAAAATAGACCAACGTTACACTTCAATCTCATGAGCAGAATGAAAAGCAAAATCCAAGTCTAGAGAAAAAACTACGAGAATTTACATATAAACAAAGAGCTAGCGGTGGAAAAAACTGAACTAACAGTTACGTAACACGTGCGGAGATAAGGGGCCGACCATTTGACTTTTGAGGGGGGGGGGGGGGGGGGGGGGGGGGGGGTGGGTGTTCTTGTCTGTGCTCGATTTTTTTTTTCTTTAGCAGTGTTGTTGCACGAATTTTTTTTGCGAAAAAAGCGGAGCCAGAACAAAGCTTTTCCGCTTGCAGGATATTTTTTTTCGCCACCGTTGGCTTGCAGGTTATTTTTTTTCAAAAACACCCACCCACCCCCTCAAAAGTCAAATGGTCGGCCCCTAACAAAAGTACGTTACATAACCTAAAATAACAAGACATTAATTGACATTTTTTACGCATCTACACTAAGCGCGTCTACCGCCGTTCGGAATTCGGCAATTGTTTATCAGTCTTTATACTTGACTGGTTTTAACCTCGAGGTTAAATTGAGGATTATAATCAATTCTAGCGATTTTGACAATTGATGATATTAAATAGTCAATCTAAGGGAGATAGTTATGGGGTCTTTCATCCGAGTAGCCTGCTCCCCATTCCCCTCTCCCCTCTCCTTCCGCCGGCCCATCCCCCCTCCGAGCAGTGTTCAGTATAATTGTATAATTCCCAGGGCTGAAGTCCTCTGGAACTCCAAGAGGTAAGTTAAGGAGTGAGTAAAGAACCTTCCGTAATTGTAACTCGCATATTCTAACCCTAGTTTGACGACCAAACAAGTGCGGTTCTGCTGTTGTTTATACTTTAAGTCAATAAGCTATATAAGTGTCATGATTTTTCCGAGAGTTTAATGCAAGAGGCCAAGCTATTCAATCGTGAATCTAGTTAAATCTAACAAAATGCTGGTTTCACATTAATAGCGACTCTACACGATGGAATCACAAACATCTTATTATTTCTGCAACTTGATTTAACGTCGGTGTAACTACGATTTTACGCCCTCGTTAGCTAGCATTTCCGAGAAGACACAAATATATATCCATGCATTTGCAGTTCGTTAATGTTCCCAACCCATGGGTTAACATCACGACAACAACAACAACAGTTTGTGGGATAAAGGGGTTGGGAATGAAGCACTCCAGTTAACATGGACACACAGGGTTTTGGTCCGAATTCTAAACTTGTAAGCCAGGAGGTTGTAATCCTCCTGCCGGTAAAGGGGTCATTATCCCTGTCTGACTGGTTGCTAGGCAACGAGAGGTTGTAATCCTCTCCAAGGGGTTGTAATCCCCCAGGCCCCCCAGCCAGGGGTTGTAATCCCCACGAGAGGTTGTATTCCTCTCTGACTGGTTGCTAGGCAACAAGAGGTTGAATCCTCTCCAAGGGGTTGTAATCCCCCAGGCCCCCAATCATTGCAAATTTCACACCTCATAGTTCCCATGGGAACCAAGTCAATAGGAGATCAGGGGTCACAATCCCCTAAAAAAGTTAACCGTGCGAGTCTATGGGGCAAAGAGTGACCTGTATGGGAGCACTTCATCCCAACCCATGCTTTATTATTAATCGCAACAACTTTTACTTACGGTAACTGCATAATATAAAATCAAGGGCTGTGTTCCCATGCAGAAACACACAAGTTATTCTATTGTTATTGAAATTGTGTTATTTAGCATTTCATAGCAATTCATGTGTTCCTACGCAGTGGTAGAGCCAAATCAAGATATTTCCGCTGATCAAAGTCAGCAACAGTGTCCAATATGCATGCTGCATAAGTCCATGGTAACATTGAGCTAATTAAATAACAGTAACAGTTACTTTTGTCAAAGATAAATTCTCAGAGTGCTGTCCTACATATACCAGGGGCTATTTGCTGCAAAATGTATCCGTAAAATGAGTACACCGAATCCCAATTTGGCTGGGAATTCCCCCCTAAGAAGGGGTGGGGGGAGGGAAATTAAAGGTGAAGCTCGCAAGCCAATGTAAGTATGAAACAACAAGCCCTGCAGCATGCAAAGCAGCTACAATTTGATTGACATAAGGGGAATTGCTTAGAGTACTGGAATGTGATAATAATAATAATAATAATATTTTTAATAACTTTATTTACGTGTCAAATACATCTAGCAGAGGGGAAAAACCCACCGCTAATAGGGGACACCTACAACTAATTGGATGTTAAAAAATCTAAAAATCTAAAAACTTGAATGACCATATCTATAATAATAATTAATGGTGACTATTTACAAGTTAAAAAACTAACAGAAGAAACAATGCAGTTAAAGTTAAAATACATTCTAAAATAATTATGTGTTGCATAAATGGCAGCCACTACAACCGCCTAGTAAATTACTTAGGTCACGTTTCCGTATACATGCTTTAAATTCATTAAGTTTGACGGAGCATCTCTCCTTACTGGATAGTTTGCTCCATAGTTTTGGGCCTAAATATCTAATTGTGTGTTTGCCGTATGTTACTGTATTAAAACTAGGTAAGGAGAAATCCGATTGCCTTAAGTTATACGAGCTGTTGTTAGCCTTAAATAAGCTACATATTGATTTAGGGCATAAGTTATACCTAACTTTGTACATTAAAATGCATATATCTTGTAGCCATCTATTCAGTAATGTGGGTAAGTTCGCTTTTTCTAACAATAACTGGTAACTGGACTGTTTGTCCCTGAAAACAGCTCTTAATCCTCTTTCCTGTAATCTTTCCAACTTTCGAGTATCACTGGCTCTACAGAAATGCCATACCAGATGACAGTAGGTGAGATGAGGGAGGATAGCTGTCTTATAAAGTTGTAATTTAGCCATAGTGGGAATTAAATTCCTGAGTCTCATGATCACACCAATCCTCTGACTAGCCTTCTTACATACAGTACCAATATGCTCATTAAAATTAAGTCTACAGTCGATTGTAACACCCAAGAGTTTCAAACTTTCAGATGCTCTAATATCCTTTGGTTTAGCCAAAATAACATGCTTTGCATGATAGTCATGAGTTCACCTTTTGGACCAGGACAGAAGTCCACTGTCTAGGGGACATATTACATTGCAGATTAAATGACCTCCTGGTTGTCACATTAACTAAAATTTATAATAGATCCTTTGCATGTGATGCCATCAAAATTCTAAAATCTAAACTATGAGATATAGATATCAGTATTCTTCGAAAAATTTACGTCGATACTGTGATTTGTTTTTGAGTTACAGTACTTTGAATTGTGTGACAGCCCAGGTCAGCGTGTTTCCTAAATGTCAAGGAAATCCATATATTTCGGCCAATTTCACATTTTAGACTTGATAAACCTTTAAAAGTGATATCTAAAGTGTTTTGAAGTGAATGCTAATCATATTGATGGGGAAAACAGCTTTATTTGTAGAGTACGTTTTTGGCTGCCATCTTGGTGTACTAAAGCTGTACACCAACATGGTCAAAACATTCTAATTTCACTAAATTGTTCGAATATTATTTTGGCTGACAGCTCGGTTACGAAGTACTCTATTGCTCCAAAATTTCGGTCATTTCTATATGTTTACCTGCTCTATATATACACAGCATTAAAAATATTTTACAAATATAAGTTTTTTATTGAGGCAATTTTTTTTGTGACGTAAATGCAAATGATCAATAGTTATAAATTTGGCTTTAACATTCCCAACCCATGGGTTAACATCACAACAACAACAACAACAGTTTGTGGGATAAAGGGGTTGGGAATGAAGTACTCCAGTTAACATGGACATACAGGTTTTTGGTCCGAATTCTAAACTTGCAATTGTAAGCCAGGAGGTTGTAATCCCCCTGCCTGTAAAGGGGTCATTATCCCCCATGGGAGAGGTCATGGGAGAGGTCATAGTTGCTAGGCAACAAGAGGTTGTAATCCTCTCCAAGGGGTTGTAATCCCCCAGGCCCCCAATCATTGCAAATTTCACACCTCATAGTTCCCATGGGAACCAAGTCAATAGGGGATCAGGGGTCACAATCCCCTGAAAAAGTTAACCGTGTGAGTCTATGGGGCAAAGAGTAACCTGTATGGGAGAACTTCATCCCCACGAATACACGGAGTGTATTCCCCATTGACGAATCACAGTTGGAACAAGTGAAATCCGAATAGTTGTCTAATTAAAGGAGTCTGTTAATAGCTTACTAGAAACTTCTGAAACAAGAGAATGGGTGCATCTGATGTACCTTTCGTAACAGTCTGTCAGGACCATCGACTGAGAGTGCTTATGAGCCACGGTGGGATGCCCACAGAAACTGCTGTGGTAGCTGCTCCTATTCGATAACTGTGACCTGCATACTCAGTAGGGTTAAAACCAGACAAAGATATAAGTACTCTTGTTTCAGAGGTAAGGGCCTCCTTTGTAAGTGGCCTGCCAGAGAGGTATTGAAATAGGGGGCCAGTGAGGGAGTTGCCCCTTAGGGAAAGATAAGATTTCATATAGCATATTGACTGGGCAAATTGCCTGATTAGTTTTTCCTATAAGAATAGTGTGGCCTATCCTAAAGGGGTCTGTTTTAGAGATTTTGACACTGACTTTGATGCAGGCTGGGCTGTCCCATGAGGAGATGAAAGAGATTTTCCCAGGCGACATATGGATAGAAGGTGAAAATTTGGTATTGCATGTCAACTCGCCAAGGCGCATGAATCTGAAATTATACAGAAATTGGAGCAATTACAGAATGCAGGGCCATTTTTGAAGCTCCATATATTCTTCTCATTGGCTCGTCGATGATCCGGCTTAATCCATCCACCGGTGACTTGGAAGTCACATTCACTTATGAATGTGCCTAGTATCTGCCTCTTTAAAGAACGAAGCATCTCCATATGAATATTCAATGTATCTTGGGGTCTATATTTCAGTGGCTCGGTAGTCGCGTTCACTTATGAATATGCAATGAAGTGATGTGTATATATTCAGTGGCTCGGAAGTCACTGCTGAGCCACCGAGGCAGTGGCTCATCAGGACATATATTCTGTAATTTATCCCAGAAATTACTCAAGTAACCGTAACCGTAAACTAATTGGTCTTATATTATAATCAATTAATTTTGAACGAGTTTTATAAAGTTCAAGAGTCTTAATTTGTTGTTCTCGGCAGTTTAAACACACAAATGGCCGTTTTAGAGGCCCGGATCTCTGTTGAAAAGTTTATTTCGAGACATTTGACAAATGTGTGCTTTATACCATTGATAATGCCAAAGAGGCAAATTTCAAATTCCCGAAATCTCTTGTTCAATTAAGCCCTTTGTTATGCAGAACGGAAAGTTGAACATATAGCCGCAATTGTGGCTCTAATTCGCTCCCATGCCGATCTTTTGTCAGTGTTGTATTGCTTATGGGAATTCGAAATTCCCACTATAGTCTTTTGTTTATAAAGCGCTTTTGTTTCGCTCTCAGCCAATCTGATACCACAAAATCTGAAAATCAAAAGAACTTGAGAACAATAGTTAAAGACACATTGAGACTGAGCACATATCGTAATGACACAGCAGCTGTTAATTGAAAACGTCACTCGTCAGTACTGACCAGTTTTATTTTGACTTATATTCAGTTATGCTTAATTGTATTTGTTATATATACTGAGCATGCAAGAAAATTGATCTTGTTAATCATTGTTTTCCCGTTGTGCAATCTTGTCGTTATTATTATATTGGCCTAGATCCTCTAGATCCACCTTTCACTTCATGTTAGTCGAATTGGAGGCCAAAAACAAACGCAAAAGCAATTTACACGAGAATATCGAGATACGGTTTTATCTTCGAGTGTTGATGAAATATCTTACGAGTGAGCACAGCGAAAGATCAGATCTCTAGTTTGATGGTTAACCCTTTCCCTACTGGACATGTTTGGCTCAGTTGGTGAAATCCTGAGTGCTAACTCAACCCTCCCCCCTCTGTTCAAGTTTGGCTAGCCCGGGGCAGTTAAATACTGCTGACTTTTTAAGCTGAGGGCTCAAACGTTTCCCACAATGCCATTTGGGAGAATTCTGTGCACTCGTTGACGGTTAGGTATGGCTGCTTCGGTAGGGTTTCCAATGAAATGTGCTCTAATTTTGGAGAAAAAAAGCCACTGCAAGAGAGCTAGAGGACTCTGAGGACGGCTGAAAAGTACTTGGTTTGCTTTTAGTAGGCCTTGTGAGGGGTTTCACAGGATTTTTCTGTTGTGTTTCTGCTTTGAGACACATGAAATAATTCTTCACTGAAATCCTTGAAATTTTGCAGTTGGTTGTCTTTCCCCCTTCTTAACCTATTAGGATGTGTTTTTGTCACTTTAAAGTAACGGCTCGAGTCCAAATCACCGCTCTTGGTTGTAGAGTCCCCTACAGGAGTCCCAGGGGAGGGGGGGGGACACCCTTGTGATTTTGTTGTTGATTACCCAGCATGCAATTGGAGGTGGGAGCAGGTAAATGTGGTCGAGTGAATTGCAGTGTAAACATCGGCGTGGTTCACAGTCGTTTGGTGCGTTTTATGCAAACAAACCTGCTGGTTGTAAAGATTAAAGAAGGTACTGTAACGACTGAGTGCTGATTTTGTGTTTGCTTTTGATTTCAAGTGCGAATGGGAAGGATTTTTTGAGCCGATTTTCAGCTCCTCAAAATTCGTAAAATCGAAGAAACGAAAAACGATCCCCAAAACAAATGAGCTTTTCTCCAAAGTGGAAGAGCCAAGCGATCCCCGTTATAGCTCTAACTTTGAAGTCATTCATCCCTTCAAATAATATCGCAACATCGTCTTTCCAGCATGTCTAGATGTGATGCTATAATATTTTCAGGTACATGCTTCATATCGGTCACATAGGACCGATATTTGCAGGGTCCGTCGCCAAAGGGTTAAAGAAGAAAAATGACTCGTAATAATTAATTACACTGATTGTGTTGTTGATACTGGATTGAACCGAACTGAGCCGCCAAACAAATACAAACTTTTATACTGCATCAGCTAGGTTTTCCCTAGCCTGCTTGCAGGCGGTAGAGGGTGTTGATCGCAGAAAACGGTATCGAAGTATTTCGACTTCTTCCCCCACCCCCACCCCATTTGTCACTCGATCCCAGGTCTCAATCCTGTTCGGCCAATATGGCGGCCGCTTCGATATCCGGCGTCTTCTGCGATCCGTTTTCTGCGCGTAAAAACACCCTCTACCGCCTTCAAGCAGGCTAAATTTTCCCTTATCCGATTCATAGTTTTAGACTTGTCATCTAACTGTATCGTATGTTTAGTTTAGGTGTTCTAGTGGACCTTGTGAGCGAATCGACACGGAACTAGAGAAGTTAGCTGCCGAATGAATGTGAAATTAAACTGACACCAATTTATCTACTATGATATTTAGACTCCGTCCAAACGTATCCGGTTTTTTGAAGACGCAACTTTTTTTCTCCATTTTGGCCTTCCGTCCACACGTAAACGAAGAAAACGGTCACCAAAAACGGAACGTTTCGAAGACGCTCTCCAAAGTGGAACTTTTCGAAAACGCCGTGACGGCAAAAAAGTCCGAAAACGCTGACGTCACACCTTCGTTCCCAGGCTACTTTACAGAGAGAAATTTCCAACATGGCGGACAACCGAGTCACTGCATTGGCTTCTCTATTAATAGGTTTGATTTCAAGCTTAGTCGCGTGTTTTCAACTTAATATTGCGTTATTAAATATCCAGGCTGACTACACGAGGAGAAGGCTTAACATTACCAGGCTACTGTCCATTTCATCCATGAAAACAAGCCTGGAACGACTGGCAAGAAGTCCAAGACCTCGAAGATAGGTATCAATAGGTATCGCTGGCTCAAGCTATCTGCGCATGCTCTGTCGCGTATCTTAGCGTTTTCGAATCGTTTCAGCGTTTACGTGTGGACGGGGAAACAATTCGAAAACGCTCTCGTGTGGACGGGGATTTTTTTTAAAACCTTAGAATTTGTTTTTAATATTTAGGACTTTTAGAGCAGATTATGGGTTTTCTGACTTTTCTCCTTAATTTGCTTGAAATGTCAAGCCTTTTGGCTCAGGTCCGTGCCAGCACATATTCAGCGGTTTTACTCTTGAACAATGCTCCCACAATTCGGCAATCCCTTTATGTAGGACGACACGAAATTTTACCAAAAATACAATAGAATACAACACATACAATTCAATACAACAGTAGAACGCAACACAATACAATACAATAGAATACAATTTGGTAGCAATTCGTGTCGTCCTACATGAAGTCACCAGCTGCCAGTGATTTGCCAAAACTTAAAAAAAAATTGGAAAAGTACGAAGATATTTATGGCATTTCACAAGATATGATGTCACTTAGGAAAAAGCCAGCTTTTCAGTTTGGATTTGAATTGTGCTATTAAATGAGTTAAGTTGCCTAATGCACACAGGAAAAAAAACAGAAAATCCAAGTTTGGAAGATCATTGGGGTTATATTGGAAAAACATTGGTAAATCATTGGAGAACCAAGAAAAACTCCAACATTGGAAAAAGAGATACATCTTCCAACATTGGAGAGCCATTTTTAGAAAACCAATGTTGGTATTTTAATTAAATGTTAATAGTCCAACATTGGATAAACAGTTACCAATCAATAGTCCAATGTTGGATAACCAGTTAGCAATTAATAGTCCAATGTTGGATAACCGGTTACCAATTAATAGTCCAACATTGGATAACCAGTTACCAATTAAAAGTCCAACATTGGATAACCAGTTACCAATTAAAAGTCCAACATTGGATAACCAGTTACCAACCAATTGTCCAATGTTGGATAACCAGTTACCAATTAATAGTCCAATGTTGGATAACCAGTTACCAATTAAAAGTCCAACATTGGATAACCAGTTACCAATTAAAAGTCCAACGTTGGATAACCAGTTACCAACCAATTGTCCAATGTTGGATAACCAGTTACCAATTAATAGTCCAATGTTGGATAACCAGTTACCAATTAAAAGTCCAACGTTGGATAACCAGTTACCAACCAATTGTCTAATGTTGGATAACCAGTTACCAATTAATAGTCCAATGTTGGATAACCAGTTACCAATTAAAAGTCCAACGTTGGATAACCAGTTACCAACCAATTGTCCAATGTTGGATAACCGGTTACCAATTAATTGTCCAATGTTGGATAACTGGTTACCAATCAATAAACCAATGTTGGATATATTGAACTATAGGCAAATACCAATGCTGGTATTTCTTATTGTACCATCCAACATTTAACACAGCCAAATACCAACAGCGACCATGCAACAATAATGCAATTACCCTTAAATACTACACACAAAGTTGGACATTATAAAGGTCACTTTAATGTTCATTAAAGTTCAGCACTACATAACTGGTATAATTTGTTAGGCTTGCAATTGTACTCTGATAAAGCAAACTGCATTTTTAAAACAATAAACTACAAGTCTCACATACTTAAGGCTTATATAACCTACTTATTAATATAATGCTTCCACCTGGCGGTTTGCAATAAATTGGACATTCAGTTCAAGTATGCTGAACTTCGGTATGTAATTAAGTTAAGCATTGTACTCTGATAAAGCAAACATTTTTTTAACAAAATGACATGTCTCTCCTTTTGCATAGATCAATTTGCAATAAAGGACATTAACTTCAAGTAACTACTTTGTATTTTCTGACTGATATAAACCAAACTGCATTTTTTAAACCAATTCTCACTGCTTTTGACATAATTAACTTCAAGTATGCTGGTATGTACAGTCACTACATACACTGTATGTACTATGCTAAAGAGCTGGTCCACACTTGCAACACAAGCACAACGACAAGCAACATATGCAGATTCAGTCAAGTAATGTGCATTAGCATGCCATATGCCATTATGTCGTACTGATTTACATTTGTGAGATAAATGCACTACCGAGTCTGCATACATTGCTATAACTAATGCATCATGTCTCCAAGTGTCAACCCTAAGAAGTACCCTGCAGATATGTATTAACTGCATGGAAACCAAAACTAATCATCCGTTTCTATATCACTGGATGAATTATAATTGTCACTACTCAACACACTTTGAGTGGATGCAGAGCTGTCAAATGAGCTGTTAGCTGCCTCGTTAATTGCAGCTTTTTCATTAGTGGCTTTATCCTGTGTTTTTTTTAAGTTTGCCACTTGAGCAGATATATCTTTTTTTAGAGCATGTGATTTGCTCTCTGTTCAAATGCTTGAAGTTAGCATCAGTTTGCACTGTTACATCATTCTGGTTTAGCAACTCAACAGCAATCTTATTGGCAATTTCATATTTACCAAAACCTCTACTTTTTATCTTTAGAATTTTAGCTAGAGGACCTAAATGCTCTTTTACTGCAAGGTTACGGAAAGCTGGGACACCAATCACCTTACTACAAATAAGTTGGGCAATATATTGGGATATATCTTCAACAGATGTAGAGGGGGCTTAATTCTTTCTCTGATGGTATCTGTGCATCTGTTGGTGCTAATTAAAAAAAGAAATTAAAGCATTATAAAAACTGCTGATCAAAGATTGGTTACTTTTAGACAAAGTTAATTAATGTACAGTAACAAACTATCATCACATTATAGGCAATTAATTATATTTGTGTGCATTTTCCATTTTTACTGTGTAAAGTTATAATAATAGTTAACTTACCAATACTCTGGTTCTTGTCTTCATCACTACTGATGTTAGGCTTATAAGCTCTCTTTGCTGGAGTACGTGATTTCTGAATAAGAAATAATTTGTAAAGGTATCAATGTTTCAGAAGCCGTGACATGATGAATAAATAGGTGATGAATTGACTGATGATATTGGGATAATATCACAATATTAGTGTTCTAGCACCTCCACACCCACCCACACACAAAAGCATTACTGGTAACTGTACAAAGTAACTGGTAACTGTACAGCAATGCAAATTTATAGGACCTTTACAGCAGTTTTTAATTTTCTTTTTATAGTCAGTGATACATTACCAAAATTTGAACGATCAATAAAAGTCCTACACTAGCTATCACAGTGAGACTGCAAGAAATGGAAAGATTAAGTGACAATAATATTAGCATACTCCAAGTTATCTTTTAAAGGACTGGCCGGCACTATAAAAGGACCTCAACCAGGGTGAAGACACGTCCTTCATTGTTTATAATCAGCCTTTGTCAGGTGAACATCTCTGTTCAAATTAAGCTCTGTGACATGATGCTCCGCTTGAGTGATCTCCGACATTTGGTATCACTCAAAATTAACCTGATTGTCTTAAAAATACAATAAAGAGATTGTAAATGGTTCTAAAGTGCAATTGACAGGCATATGTAAGTGAGCAACTATCTTCCTTTTGTTTACTTTTTCTTGGCTAAATATTTTAATTTTGCCTTCAGCAATTAGGTATTCTAAAAGGAGAATACTGATTACTTGCTTTCTTGCTTCACTGTTCTGAATTTGAAATTCAAATTTAGAATCCAAATGGGCCAAAAGTGGGAGGGTTAGTGCAGGTCCTTGTTAAAGCAAGTATTTCAAAATCTCTAAAATTAGCTGAGTTCATGAGGTTCAGACTGGCAAGCCATGCCAGTAAAGCCTGTCAATTAGCTCTGTTAATTTTCAAGATTTTTTTCAGATGTTTTTATTGACATGGTCACGTGACCATGTGCTGAAAAGGGCCTATTAAACCTGTATTGGCATAATCATCAGTTTTTGTAATACATGTAATTACCTCAAAGTCATATCCATTACTGATCTTTCTATTTTTCTCTGAAACCCACTGCAGGATATCATGTCTCTTATTGCACCTGAAACAATATGGAAGAAAAGAACATCAATGGATATAGTTAAAAGGGATGTGAACAATCTAGCTATTGTGTTTCGTTTATTGATTTTATTACCTTGAGAAAAACAGACATACAGTACCGTGCAAAAAGATTTCAACGGGGGAAGTGATATATCCTCTGAAAAAGAGATATATCCCCTGAAAAAAGGATATTTCCCTTTTGGGGGAAGTTTCAGGGGATATATCCTTTTCAAACGGGGTTATTTCACTTAACGAAAAAGGGATATATCCCTTTTAAAGGATATATCCCCAGGGATATATCCCCAATTAGCGTTGAAATCTTTTTGCACGGTACTGTAATTGATTACAGTGGTTGTCTCACTTACTTCATGCAACAAGCAATATAATACCATTACATGCATGAGTGTTTTTTTATATTTATAATTAGAAAATTAAAACATACATAAATTGCTTTTACTTATACCAAATCCAATCTCTTCTATGCGTTTGCTTCAAGGGATGATGCCATTTCTGATAATACAGCAGTACAAAATGTTCTCATAACCCTGTAATGTCTGATGCATTCAATGTAAAGAGAAATTTTACAGAGTGTTTAAATATAGTTGGGGAACAGAAGCCTGTACTTACTTGCTATGATAATTGTGCAGTTCCTCAGCCAACATCTCTTGTTTGTGTGCACTGATAATTTTCACTTTCATTTTAGTTGTAGCTTCTTGACCAACAGAGGACCCTGTACTGGTTTTGCTGTCCTTTGGCTTTGTGTCTTCAAATTAAACAACTGATCTAGTAAACTAACCTTACATGATTAACTAATTAAATATAGCAACATACATGTACACTAATAAATTGTTTGTAGCTGTGCTGTACTTTTGTGGTTCTGCGTACTGCTATTAGACCATGCAGCTGTAACGTAAGCCATTTGCTGTTAAACTTACGGACTCAAAGAAAATATTTTATTTTACAGGAAAGCACACTGACCATTAGCCAGAAGTTCCTTGATATATCCAATAATGAGGATCGAGTTGCTTTCCAATGGACGTAATGCCAATGTCTTTAAGGCACTCCCTATCTATCAGTGATAAAGCTCTTCCTGATATCTGGGATTCTGAAGTCAAGCATAATAAAATTGTTATATAATTAAAACCTTTACAATGCCTTCACTAGCTATATATCCTGCTAATTACCCCTGTCTTATAATAAGGGGTTTACATTGACTGGTGCATTAACCCACTGGCTCCTGAGCAAATTCAGCTACATTGTACATTCAATTAAGACTAGAGATAATTAAAAGACACCAAGCACCCCCTCAGGTTAAGTTTGACTGAGCCATAGCAACCGACTACCACTGATTCATGTAGCTGAAGGGCCACCTGGCATAGCAGTAAGTATGAGCCATCTCTGAGGGGTTTGTTTGTAATTTTGTTCTAACATTCAAGAAACTGATATGCTTTGAGAGTCTCAGGATATCATTAAGTCTACTATCAAGGGCTTAATAGCTCATGTGCCACTGCTGTGCAAGCACATACATCTAGGTGTTTTCATTGAGATTTCGTTTTTGTTTTCTCTGTACTGAAGCACAATGCAATGTTTTTTTGAAAACCTAACTCATCTCTCAATGAAACAGTCGGCTCACCTGCCAAACCCCTATGGACTGTATTTTTGGAAAGACTAAGAGGCTTTTGGGTCTAAAAAACTGACTGGATAGATTAGGTGAAGACTTCACTGGCCTCAGGCCAGGCCCGGGCCAGGGTACGGTGGGAAACTCTCTTGTGATTTTTTCCAGTACCCATGCATGATCCTCATGGAGCTTACTAACCAGAAAACAAATAACTTACAATGAAAATACTGATACAATATGGCAGTCAGGGGCGTAGCTAACCATTTTTGGTTTGTAAGCCCGTTCCAAACTTCGTTCAACTAGTTCAACGGAGAAAATGTTCGGATAATAGACATGTCCAGAAAGTTTGTAAGCCCGGGCTTACTGGCTTAAAGGCAGCTACGCCCATGGCAGTAAAGCATGCCAAATTAACGAGCTTGGTGTGCAAGTGTCTCGTGCAATAATAGAAAAACACCACATTCTTTCATTCACCTTCGAAAAGTTTTGCTTCCTCCTCTAAATCAGGGTTATCACGAACCCAAGCAGCAACTTGAACAGGACTCCAGTCTGTTAAAAATAATAAGATTACTCCTAACATTTAGCACTTTTTCTCCCTTGCCGAGTCATAAAGTTGAACTACCAATGAAGGCGGAAGCAGTTTGGTATGAGGAAAAATGGCGGAAAAATGATATGTATACAAATCGAGACACACAACAGTTCGCAAATTGACGGTTTCACTACCTGAAAATGGCGATATAGAAGGCTCCTGCGAGTTATTTTCATTTGAAGCCATCAGTGAAGCTGTTCTTCTTCGTTTTAAGCCAAATTTCCCTCAATCTCACGGTCAGCTAAAACAAAAAACACCGCCCTTCGAAAAGAAAGAGAAGTTTTGGCGGGAAGGTACTGGGAGCCCGCCCTGTTTTGGCATGCGGTAATTACTCGCCAGGCGCGGCACGCAAGCGAGGCCGAACTTGCAAAATGGCGTCAGACTCGGAGGAACAGAGGCAATAAATGTTTCTCATATAACGGAATTGAAAACCTCATGTGCACTGTCTTTGTGAAAAATGTAACGGTATTGTGAAAAATGTAACGGTAGAGCTACTTGGAGAATGACAGCATGGAGACACATGTTCTGGGATACAGCTTCAACCGTATGTCTGTGAATGCAAGGTTTTTGTGTCTACTGCTTCTTGAAGAAGCTGTAGGCACTATGTTATCGTGTCGATTTTCCGATGTAAGGATGTTAACATTGTCGATAATTATTCGGGACCAATTAAACGTGTTGATGGCTTCGTGCATTACTCGGATCTTCATTTAGTAGCGATATCCAATCAGAAAATGGGGACGAAAAAGGACGACTATTCGCCGATGATGACGTGTAAAAGTTTGAGCTGAAGTCTTCCTTTTACCAAGCGAGGCCAGCTTCTGCAAGATATAGCCATTATAGGTGAGTTTAAGTCCAAATTTTACCATGAATTTCCTAAGATTTACAAACTTGATTAGCTACAGCTTTCGCAGAGTGTGTGTAACTGGTCAAATGAAAGGTTTTCAGAGATACTTTCAAGTTCTATGTCGATGTATTGTATTTTAATGACCCTTGTCAAAAGATCAAATAAGCCACTGGCTTCGTCTTTAACCACAGGTAACCCAAGCTCTGTAAGTGGCTTTATTTACTAACATTTGTTTGGATTTTTTTTAGTCACTAATATTGAATAAAAAGCGACAATACTTACAGCATGTGTATATTGGTCCATGGGATGTCTCTAGTTGCAATGTCAGCGTTTTTCGGCAAGTTTTGATCCCAGCAGTTCTGCTAACTGTATACCAAGGAAAGGTTATGCATCAGTCAATTCCAGCAATGCCCATCCCCTCCCCGGGACAACCCCCGGGCATTAGTCATTTTCGTTATTTTTTCCCAAATTCCCCACGGTGGGGACAAGCAAGGTGTTCAAATGCCCCACAGTGGAGCCAAAGAAGTAAGGAAAATGCCCCACCCCCGGGCACATCCATAACGATATACTGCTCAAGTCAGGAGCCCATTACCAGGAGCGTCCTCTGTTATGGGTTGGGTCCCCAGCACAGAGGTAGATGAGGCTATTTTTAGATTCGAAATTCCCGCGAAAAGAGTTTGCCGCCATGTTGGTGCCCTTAAACAATAGATTCCTCGTTAGCTTCTTTTGTTGGGGCACCAATATTTGAATCTCTGGGGATTGAGTGAAAACCAGCAATTCGAATTCCCGCGTTGAAAGTGAAAAGAATGATAATGAGAAGTGACGTTAGCTATCTGATTGGCTAAGAATAGCCTACCTTTGTTCTTTTTCGCGCGAAACGCAATGCTAAAAATAGCCTCATCTACCTCTGTGCTGGGGTACAGACACAGTGGGGAAGATGGACGCTCCTGGTAATGGGCTCCTGCCCAAGTTTAATTCCATGCAAATGCACAAGGCGCAGAGAAGTGCTACTTCTCTATCTATTCATTGATAGTTTCCGTTACGGTTTTGTAGATCCGCCATCTTGTTTTGTATTTGTATTTATACTCACTGCTGTATCAGTGATTATGCTATTGAGCTGCCTAGAACCCCTGAAAATGGTATTAATTTACATAGTTTATATTTCATTCCTATAAATAATCATTCGCACCGCGGTTAACGTTATACAATAAGCGCTTATTAAAACCACATGACAGACTTTTATAATAATAGTGTGACTTCTGTTCGTCCGGTGGACAGCAGCAAACAGTGTATATTTGTCCCATATTTGTAAACAAACTACTTGATATCGTTTCCAACTCGGACCAGCAGAGCTTGGGCCCCGAGTGCCTCCTGAATTAACATTTTAGCGTAGAGTAGAGTTAAGAATACAGGATTGCAGATCAGTGTTAGATGGGCGGTGAACGTACGAGAACTGCTATTTTCTAGCTATATTGTAAAAAATAAACATCCATAGGTTTCCCGGCTTTTTCGTGTCCTAGCGTATACAAATAACCTGGACAAGACGGTATAAACTGAAGGTTTCTAGGTTTAGAGAAATAGATAGAATCCACAGGCAGCTGGAATAATTACAACAACTCAGATTTATTGGTTTCTTTTACTTGAAGTCTCTTTCCCAGAATTATTTTCGGCAGTGTCAAATGCCCCACCATATGCCCCGTGGTAGAATAATGCCCGACCCCCGGGCCGATATAAGGTTACAAATGCCCCACTCCCGGCATCTCAAAGTATGCAAATGCCCCACCATATCCCGGGAGGGGGATGGGCATTGCTGGAATTGACTGATGCATTAGCCTCCTGTGCAGCCGTCCTTAGTGTCGTCACTCAACGATGGAAACGTTGAGTGACGACACTAAGGACGGCTGCACAGGAGGCTAAGGAAAGGTAGGAGACGAAGGATTTCAACCAGTCGAACTCTCGCCACTTTTATACCCCGAAAATACTAAACAATCGCATATTGCCTTCGCCACTGCATCGCCCAGTAAATATTAAAGCATTTTCAGTCAGTAGATCCGAGATAACCTTCATTCTCGAGCAGCTAGCCGCCCAATAACTCCACCAAATCACTCGTTTGCAGCCATTTTGATGCGTGTCGATTGAAATACGAACAAACCGAAGCCGTTGGTACGCGGTCAGGCCTGGGCGCTAACCAAACAAACTCCCTAGTGGGCAAGCCTAGGTCAAAAATGCTCAACCAAAGGCAGTTCACTATGATGAGTTGGGGAAAGGTTTGGTAATAATATTGTGGCGTTGGTCTGAAAAAGGAAAAAATGTGCTACCAACGCCACAATATTATTACCAAACCTTTCCCCAACTCATCATAGTGAACTGCCTTTGGTTGAGCATTTTTGACCTAGGCTTGCCCACTAGGGAGTTTGTTTGGTTAGCGCCCAGGCCTGACCGCGTACCAACGGCTTCGGTTTGTTCGTATTTCAATCGACACGCATCAAAATGGCTGCAAACGAGTGATTTGGTGGAGTTATTGGGCGGCTAGCTGCTCGAGAATGAAGGTTATCTCGGATCTACTGACTGAAAATGCTTTAATATTTACTGGGCGATGCAGTGGCGAAGGCAATATGCGATTGTTTAGTATTTTCGGGGTATAAAAGTGGCGAGAGTTCGACTGGTTGAAATCCTTCGTCTCCTACCTTTCCTTGGTATACAGTTAGCAGAACTGCTGGGATCAAAACTTGCCGAAAAACGCTGACATTGCAACTAGAGACATCCCATGGACCAATATACACATGCTGTAAGTATTGTCGCTTTTTATTCAATATTAGTGACTAAAAAAAATCCAAACAAATGTTAGTAAATAAAGCCACTTACAGAGCTTGGGTTACCTGTGCTTTAACATTTATCTTTTGTAAACAAAAAATGTATAGCTCAATAAATGTTCAATGTACTTCACAGCAATTGAATACCAAGAGCCATGCGATGTCGAGACTGAGAATTATGACGACGGCCTCGTGTACTGAGAGAGCTAGAACAGCTGGAAATGACAATGAGGCCCATTTCAACATTTGTGTTTTAATCCAAATCTGTGTTTTATCCTCCTCAAATAGCGGCTTGTTTTCGTTGTTAACATCATAATGAAATAGGGCCATTTATTTAGCAAAATAAATGTTATTCAAAAGTTGAAATTAATAAGATACTAATGCATTATTACAGTTTTCCAGTACAGTGATTGCAATAAATATGTCTGGAAAAAAAATCAACGCATCATGCAGTGTCTATTAGTCAAGTAATACTTTTGCAAGTTTATTGCAATCACTGTATTGAAGTCACCTTGTTCTCAGTGATTAGTTATACAATTTACGTAATTATTTCAGGAACATAAATTATCGAAGTTAAAAAAGATGTTATTCAGAATTTGAAATGGTAAAGGTTATTACATACAGTTCACAGATACTTATGCATTGTTCCAGTACAGTGATTGCAATAAATCTGTCTGAATGAAAATAGAATCAGCGCATCATGCAGTGTCTATTAGTCAACTAATACTTATACAAGTTTATTGCAATCACTGTATTGAAGGCGCCTTGTTCTGATCAGTTATACAATTTATGTAATTATTTCAGGAACATAAATTATCGAAGTAAAAAAAGATGTTATTCAAAAGTTGAAATGCTAATAAAACTAAAATAACCTCAATTCAATTATTTACTTTGTTTACTGGAACATGCATAATAATAAGCCTTAATTTCTTTGAAAAAAAGGAGTAAACTATACACCCAATTGTATATCAATTTACTTTTGTTAATGCTTTGCCCAATACCTTTCTATTTCTTATTAGGGACGGACCATTGTTTTTTGGAGGGGGGGGGGAATCAGAAATATTGAAACAGGCTGCAAACTTAAAATAAATCGTTTTGCTAACTTGTAAAGTACGAAAAAAAATTGGTATATAAAAGGGGTAAGGGTTTGGACCTCGGGGTGGAGCCTCCCAGTACAAAACTTTATAAATTAGATTTGATAGTACTGCCATGTACATGCGCTCTGATTGGCTGAAAGCTGTGTTTCTATAACTCTATAAGTTGAGTGCGCACTTGAGCTAGTGATCAGTTGATGACGTTTTGATTGCGTGGTTAGGAGAATTTACATTTTTGTAATACTAATAAATGCATGATTTTCCATTGTTGTACTTATTTTCTGTGGGTTATTTAATATAAAGGAAATAGAAAACATTTTCCCCTTGTTTTTATAGATTATAGAAACACTTGTGGAAGTTTGGAGGAACTCAAAATAGCTGTGGAAACACCTGCCCTTCGGGCTCGTGTTCTCACTGCCATTTCTCATTCTCCCAAACTTCCACTCGTATTTCTATAACTCTGTAGAAACACAGGAAATGTTTTCTATTTCTTAATTGTTGACCACCCCCCCAAAGGATGTAAACAAGACAAAAGATTCCTAGGCTGATTTTTTAGCTTGCCACATAGGTACACTTTGAAAAAAACTTATTTCAGTATTCAACTACTATGATCTGTGACTATAACTACTGTATCGTTGAATATTTCAGGCCAGCTGTAACTCCCAAATTTAAGAAGACAAAAATATAGTAGACACATGTACCCTTTGGGTACCTATTTTTTGTTGAAGATGTTGCTGAGCCTGGTAAATGGATCCCAGAGAGAAGTTCAGTACAGACAATCCAATTCAGCAGTATCCTTAGCATTTCAAGAGGACAGTGGGAGGTTAAATTCTCATCATGGATCAGTAGTGACATTAACGATGAATAGACACATTTATAAACTAAGACAATTTATAACTACTCCAATGGTATACCTATGCTTTATTGGATTTCTGCTGTTGAAAGTTTATTGCATAGTTATTCAATCACATTCCAAAGAAAATACAGTATTGGACTACCACTTTGATAGGATACCAATGTGATGTTGGTAACCCGATGTTGGCAATTTATTGGATTTCTGCTTTTTGAGGTTTATTACATAGTTATCCAATCACATTCCAAAGAAAATCCAGTATTGGAATACCACTTTGATAGTTTACCAATGTGATGTTGGTAACCCAATGTTGGCAATTTATTGGATTTCTGCTTTTTGAAGTTTATTACATAGTTATCCAATCACACTCCAAAGAAAATCCAGTATTGGACTACCACTTTGATAGTTTACCAATGTGATACCAATGTGATGTTGGTAACCCGATGTTGGCAATTTATTGTATTTCTGCTTTTTGAGGTTTATTACATAGTTATCCAATCACATTCCAAAGAAAATCCAGTATTGGAATACCACTTTGATAGTTTACCAATGTGATGTTGGTAACCCAATATTGGCAATTTATTGGATTTCTGCTTTTTGAAGTTTATTACATAGTTATCCAATCACACTCCAAAGAAAATCCAGTATTGGAATACCACTTTGATAGTTTACCAATGTGATGTTGGTAACCCAATGTTGGCAATTTATTGGATTTCTGCTTTTTGAGGTTTATTACATAGTTATCCAATCACATTCCAAAGAAAATCCAGTATTGGAATACCACTTTGATAGTTTACCAATGTGATGTTGGTAACCCAATGTTGGCAATTTATTGGATTTGTGCTTTTTGAAGTTTATTACATAGTTATCCAATCACACTCCAAAGAAAATCCAGTATTGGAATACCACTTTGATAGTTTACCAATGTGATACCAATGTGATGTTGGTAACCCAATGTTGGCAATTTATTGGATTTCTGCTTTTTGAAGTTTATTACATAGTTATCCAATCACACTCCAAAGAAAATCCAGTATTGGAATACCACTTTGATAGTTTACCAATGTGATACCAATGTGATGTTGGTAACCCAATGCTGGCAATTTATTGGATTTCTGCTTTTTGAGGTTTATAACATAGTTATCCCATCATATTCCAAAGAAAATCCAGTATTGGAATACCACTTTGATAGTTTACCAATGTGATGTTGGTAACCCAATGTTGGCAATTTATTGGATTTCTGCTTTTTGAAGTTTATTACATAGTTATCCAATCACACTCCAAAGAAAATCCAGTATTGGAATACCACTTTGATAGTTTACCAATGTGATACCAATGTGATGTTGGTAACCCAATGCTGGCAATTTATTGGATTTCTGCTTTTTGAGGTTTATAACATAGTTATCCCATCATATTCCAAAGAAAATCCAGTATTGGAATACCACTTTGATAGTTTACCAATGTGATGTTGGTAACCCAATGTTGGCAATTTATTGGATTTGTGCTTTTTGAAGTTTATTACATAGTTATCCAATCACACTCCAAAGAAAATCCAGTATTGGAATACCACTTTGATAGTTTACCAATGTGATGTTGGTAACCCAATGCTGGCAATTTATTGGATTTCTGCTTTTTGAGGTTTATAACATAGTTATCCCATCATATTCCAAAGAAAATCCAGTATTGGAATACCACTTTGATAGTTTACCAATGTAATACCAATGTGATATTGGTAACTCAAGGAATTTATTAGAAATACCAATGATACACCAATGTTGGAATGCTATTTTCTAGAATTTCCAATAAAAATCCAACTTGGATTTTCTGTTTTTTTTTCCCAGATCATGTGACAGAGGTGGTGACAGAGCGTTTTCGTTTTCAGTTGTGGCTCCTAGGCTCTGGAATTTACTTCCAGAACACATATATATATGTGTTCTGGAAGTAAATTCCAGAGCCTAGGAGCCACAACTGAAAACGAAAACGCTCTGTCACCACCTCTGTCACATGATCTGGGAACAGACAACAAGTACTGGGAAGAAGGTCTAAAGACACGGTTTTGGGTCACAGGCCCTTCTTGGGGCGAAATCGCCGGTCTCCCATCAAGAGGGGGATGTTGTTCGCAGTATGTGATCTCACGCGAGACCAGTAACACAGACAATTACAACGTGTGATGTCACGCGAGACCAGTAACACAGACAATTACAACGTGTGATGTCACGCGAGACCAGTAACACAGACAATTACAACGTGTGATGTCACGCGTGAGCAGTAACACAGACAATTACAACGTGTGATGTCACGCGTGAGCAGTAACACAGACAATTACAACGTGTGATGTCACGCGAGACCAGTAACACAGACAATTACAACGTGTGATGTCACGCGAGACCAGTAACACAGACAATTACAACGTGTGATGTCATGCGTGACCAGTAACACAGACAATTACAACGTGTGATGTCACGCGTGACCAGTAACACAGACAATTACAACGTGTGATGTCACGCGTGACCAGTAACACAGACAATTACAACGTGTGATGTCACGCGTGAGCAGTAACACAGACAATTACAACGTGTGATGTCATGCGTGACCAGTAACACAGACAATTACAACGGACTTTCAAAGCCTTCACGTGGATTTGGAGATTGACATCTACAATGTGTCGGGAAAGTACGAATGCAACTATTTGCATCAAAATAAACTCCAACAACGTATATTTTGTAATTACTGGTCTCGTGTAAGATCACATAGCTGTAAAGGGCGGAGGACTCTTTAGTTTTTGCAGATTGGGGGATTGCAGCCAACACTGAGTTGTCATTCCAGCTGTATTCATCATGACATGATGTGTGCCACGCTTTTTTTTTGTCAAAAGGTTAAAGGATGAAGATATGTTCTTGCTTAATTTAACAAGAGAATCGTCCATCGGATGGAAAGCTCCATTATTAATTATGTAAGTCACAGTAATATCAGTTATTAGTTCATGAATAACACGGTTTTCTTTGTGTTTCGTAGGTCGTTATCACATCTAATCCGTACAATTGAATAGACAAGTACTAAACCAAGAGAGTGTAAGTAAGAGAGGGAATCTTGTAGCGCGCGGTGTGCGATGATAATGTCAAATAAAATGTAGTTTTAGTAACCGGAAGCAGCTGAAGCAAAGTGCGCAAGCGCGCGACAACAGTATGGCGGTCGCGCACTTGTTCAGCTCAGCTGCTTCCGGTTACTAAAACTAGATTTTACTATAGCAGTAAAATGACTTTTGGAGGGCATATTGTTTATTTGTGGCCCGCTTAGTGTATAAACAATATGTCCCGACTAAAAAGTCATGTTATTGCTATAGTAAAATCTAGTTTTAGTAACCGGAAGCAGTTGAGCTGAACAAGTGCGAATAAGGCCAAATAACTGATAAAATACTTTACTGAATTATCATTTGGCATAATCAGCTTTCTAAAAGTTGACCGGGCGGTAAATGTGTTTGCAGCCCGCTCGGTTCGTCATCGGCTCGTTAGTTTGAGAGCTTTCGCGAGGCCGGTTTTCTATTTAGCCGCGTATTTTGATGATGATAGACATTATCATCACACAAGCGCGCGTATTGGAGATTTCCTCTCTTACTTATGCTCTCTTGGCTAAACTAAAAGCCGGGGAGGGATTTGAATTCATTCAGTTGTACGCACGACTCCAAAATCCCGGCATACAAAAAGTCTACAAATCCCATCCATTGAAACGTTCCAAAAATATTGATTTAGGTGCTCCGGTTTTCTTGTTAGAGATCCCAGTTTTCTGATCTCAAAAGTCATCAGCTGTGAATAACGTGTATTAATAACCTTGTTTATTCATATTTCGCAAGAAAGCCTTTGAAGAGCAGTTCTGTTGTTTAATTATTTGCTTTATAGCGGCCCGCGCAAGCGGAGCACCATACATATAGGATGACAACAAAAATTGAACGACTTCCGGTCAGTCCCTCACGCCCGAGGCGGACGCGTCGACGTGCTTGAAAATGTGCTATACATAAAAAAATGATAGTTATTGTAAGATAAATGGTTTGATTGGCATCCTTTGCGAAGAATGCTATGTCTAACGTGTTTTGCCCTAATATTTCGCCAGATAACCCAAAATATTAACCAAATAAAAAATTGTTTTTGGACAAAGGAAAATGCTGAGTCGGCAATTTTTTCGATTTTCATCCTTAATTATCTCTCTTAAACGTATGGGTACCCCATAATTTTTTTCTGATTTCAAAAGCTCCTTAGGGGGTTCAAACAATCCATATAGATTTTTAGAAAACAAATTGGTTTGTAATTAGTAGGCACCGTCCTTAAAAGCCTCCAAAACGTACTCAACATAAAGGCCCAGTTTAGGGTACTATATACCATGCAAAGGTGGAAAGAATCGAAATGGATTACGAGCCTGGATTTCAGTCGTCTCCTCTGGTTCGTTCCTCCAGAGGATATGGCTGAAATTCAGGCTAAATGGATTACCAGAAACCTTACATCGTGTTTCTGATGCTTTAGGTTTGCTTTCCTTTGGAAAACAGGGTGACGAATAAACAAACCTAAATTTCAATTTTTCTTAATCATAAGCGTCTGGCTTGGAAGACACAGTAACGGCTCCATGTATGTTCGACGCAAAATAAACCATTTGGCATTTTTTAGTAAAGACCATGCTACTCACTGGTCCCTGTAATTCTATTTATCCAGAGGAAATACCATCCGTAGTTGTGCCCAAGCTGTTCGTTCGCCATTATGCCGGGAAGTCAGGAGAAATTTCGGTGGTGTCCGTATACCTTCTGGACAGCGGCATAGCCGTGGCTACTCATTGACTGGAGTATACGTAGTAACCGGCACCCTTTGCGGTGCTGGTCTCGTGTATTACCTCAAGGAAAAGGTAAAGGGATTAGAACTGAACTGAGGAGAAGTAAACGTTATGTCATGGCACTGCATAATGGAGACTATATATGATTTCTAATAAGGATCGCTGTGCCATATTTTTCATAAGCCTCTCAAGTGGCCTACCGAGTACTCTAAATGCCTTCCCCTATGTTTTGATGTATATAAAAACTGACCTTTTGAAAGAAGATTTCCAATGAGTCGGTTACTGAACCATTACTCATTCGGTCGGTATGGTCGGTACAGGATAGTAAATTTAGAATACCCGTTTACACTATGGAGCAATTCCTCAATTGATTTGTAAGAAGGCCACATGCGATATATTAAATTTTGGCAAAAATTAAAACAGCCCAGGACTGATTCTTTATCATTTATTTTTTCGTTCTCTTCTACTTAGGTGTCTGTTCTGAAATTCCTTAAGGAAAATCCGCTGAAGAACATCGAGGCAAAACAGACGGAACTCCCTAGTTTTGGATGCATTACGATGGAAGAAGTAGCTAAACATAAAACCCAGGAGACAGGAGTCTGGTTGACGTACAAGAACGGTGTCTATGACGTCACAGATTACATCGAGCGCCACCCCGGTGGGGAAAGGATGATCATGCTTGCAGCAGGTGCAAGATTAGATCCATACTGGAATGTTTACGGCTTTCATAAAAAGAAATTTATTTTGAAGCAGCTAAAGGAATATCGTATAGGAAATCTAATAGAGGAAGATCGTGTTCATGACGAGGACGACAAGGACCCATATAGGAATGACCCAGTTCGTCACCCTGCTCTTATTGCATACTCTAATCTCCCGTTTGTAGCAGAGACCCCCTTAGAACTTCTCCAGTACAGTTACATCACTCCTAACGAGCTCTTCTTCGTGCGAAACCACCTGCCAGTCCCAAATATCAAAAAAGATGAGTACCAATTACATATATCTGCAGATGGAATCAAAACGAAGATTATATCTTTGGATGTTCTAAAGAAGAATTTCAAGAAACACACAATTACAGTAACCACGCAATGTGCAGGAAATAGATGCGATGAAATGAATTCGTTAGTCGGTAATAAATTTTGTGGATTGGTCGGTGGTGCAGGATACATCTCAACAGCTCGGTGGGGAGGTGCTCTACTTAGGGATGTTCTCAACAGTGCTGGTTTAGATGATGATATCATTGAGACGTCCGATTTCCAACATTTACACCTTGAAGGTCAGGACACTGACATCGCAGGTACAAAATACGAAGTCTCTATTCCTATTTATACGGCAACATTGCCGCGAGGAGACGTCTTACTTGCTTATGAGATGAACGGAGTGGATATCCCTCGAGATCATGGATATCCTGTTCGGTGTATAGTGCCAGGAACGGTTGGTGCTAGGAATGTCAAGTGGATCGGGAAGGTAACTGCCAGCAGAGAAGAAAGCCCAAGTCACTGGCAGCAGTTTGCGTACAAGGGTTACCCACCCAATGTTGATTTAAACTCAGTGGATGCCTCCTCGATCCCTGCCATTCAAGAGCTTCCTGTAACATCAGTCATTTGTTATCCTAAGCAGGGAGCACGGCTGTGTCGTGATGAGGAAGAAATCACCATAAGTGGTTATGCTTGGAGTGGAGGAGGCCGTGGTATTTATCGTGTTGATTTATCTCTTGATGGAGGAAAGACCTGGTCAGGAACTACCGTCGATGGTAACAAGCAGGCACCAGGACGTTCCTGGGCATGGTCTTTCTGGGAAGCTACAGTTCCTATTCCTGCACACACAGACAAGTTGGAAATTGTCTGTAAAGCTGTTGATAGCTCGTACAACGTCCAGCCGGAAAATACCGGACCGATATGGAACTTTCGCGGATATCTATCAACTGCATGGCATCGCGTCAAAGTTGTTTTATACGACACCGAAGATTCACAGTAACTGTGTGGATGATTAAAGTGGCGTATATAATCCCGACAGTAACTCTGGTACGTAGAGAAAGTAAGCGCTTTAAGGAGTAGCATGTCTTCCTTTCGTAGTTTAATTGTCAGGTATATATACCACGGCAAAGGAGGACGCTTCTTTCAGTGTGTAGTCAATGTTATTACCCATTGTAGCAATATACCTTATTCACGTGTGATGATTTTTAGATCAGCAAACTGGGATCTCTAACATGAAAATAACCACTATCATCTCAAATATCACTTATCTATCAACTGCATGGCATCGAGTCAAAGTTGTTTTATACGACACCGAAGATTCACAGTGACTGTGTGGAATATTAAAGTGGCGGATAGTGAATTATTACGTAATTGTAGCTCCTATTCCATTTAACAAAAAATAACAGGGTTTGTTGTGCTCTGTACTCTGATAAAACACGTCTGGCGGAGCTGTAGAACATGAAAAAGAGTACTTGAATCACGAGCCGCTACGCGGCGAGTGATTTCTGTAACTTTTTGCCGGAATTTTCTACAGCTTCAGGAGTGTTTTTGTCAGAGTACAGAGCACAACAAACCCTGTTCTACTTGCTTTATTTAATAGATATTTACGAACGATATGCACAAATAGTATAAGTCCTTGCAAGACAGTTTTGTGTTCCGAAAAACGAAGTCATGAAATAATTAAGCTAGTTGTTAGCATTCAACTCAGTTTTAGCTTTCTCATTTCATTTTACGAACAAGTACATGAAAAATAATATCCGAAGTTTGCAAGCAAATGCCAAATGGTGACTTTCCACACACAAAAACCAGAAACCTAAACAAGATGTCAAAAGAGAGCTTTTATCTCTTACCTTGGACTCAACCTCATTTCACTGGTAGGAAGGACTGGTCCCAATAACTAGATATTTCCATTCAGTTGGTGAAAATAAGAGTTCGTTTAAGCGTGGTTTTCACTTACGTTGGAAGCATAAGCATAAGAACGTCATGCGCGAGTGAAAATCAACGCGACGGAAGCACAAGCATATTAAAGGACGTTACGCGCGAGTGAAAACTGCTTGACATAAGCACAAGGAAAAGGAAAACTTTCCTTTTTCTTCTGCTTCTGCTTACGTTTCGCGGTTTCCAGTACTAGTGAAAACTACCTCCACATAATCAGCCGAAGAAGCACAACCAGTTAGCCAATCATAATGCTAGCCCCAGGCCACCGAAATGCGGGAAGCGTGAGAGAAAAATGGCGACCGTCTTTGACTTTGATGAAAAAATATCGGAAGCAGTCCGACAATTTCCAGTCTTGTATAACAAGGCATGCAAGGACTTCAAAGACCAAACAAAGAAAAACATGGCTTGGGAAGATGGCAAAACGGTATGCTCCTCTGGCCGAAAGAACGACGGCTCTGGAGTACAAATACAAGTTTCCTAGGTCTTAAACTTTTTTAGTAAATAAATTTATAACTTAGTAAACTCACAGTGAATTGCAAATAAAGAAAACTATATCGTGAACTATAACGGCTGATAGGTGCCCGCGGAAATTTGATATTCTTAAAACAAACATAAGCCCGAGAACGAAGTTCGAGGCCTTATATGCTAGTTTTAAGAACATCAAATTTCCTCGGGCAACTTTACATAATACCATATTCTTTATTTGCAGAGGGAAGCCACATTAACCTTACATAGTTATCTAACATGCGGTCCTCTATGTTACAAATAAAACGTAATAAAAAGGAAAGGAAATATGGGAAACAATTAACACACGAGCTACAACATTACAAGATATAATAAATCAATATATTAAAGAGAATTAATGTGAAATAGAATCGCATAGCCAAAGCTGAATCACACGGTGCATTTGCGAAATCAGACGCTGATTGGCTGAGACGGAGTGGTGATTCAGAGTGGAATCGCCACTGTAGACTACGCGTGCTATTTGTAACTTGGCAAAATATCAACAAAAGTACTAAATTTTCAAGTAATTCATCGGACTATGCGATTCAAGGAAACTCACATGCATGCCTGACTCGCGGTAATTCCACGTTAAATTGCACTCGAAAAACCGATAAGTAAAAAAACGTGATAGTTCCTCGACGGACACAGTCTATTTGTATAATAGTGCCCGCCGAGAGCGGACGACAATTTTGTTAGCATAAATTAAACTTAAAGCTACAAACAAACAGACTATACAGTTGACTTACCAATTACCGTTGAAAATGTGAGATTGATATGTTAAATATTTACGGAGAAATTGACTTTTTAAAACTGTAAAATGGGCTGGGTGGCAATAGTTGCTGACAGCCATACATTCAAAATATATTTATCATATCACTCAAATGTGACAATGTACGTCGCTTGAAGTTTGATGTATGCTAATGAGAAAAAAAAACGTAAACAAGGATTCGCCTTTATACTGTATGTACAACAAGGTGGAAAAATGCCCATGGCCTAGCTGCATATGGCCATTATTCTCCGAATGACTTGTCATTGCTGGGGTGCATGGCACGTCATCGCCGCCATCTTGGTTCCATTTAACAAAATATTCCAAGAAAGATGTTTGCGCATGCGCATAATTATCGGCCGAAATTTAGGCGAAAATGAATAGAGTATACAACACCGAAATACGAAATTTAGGCGGAAAATGTATAGAGTATACAACCCCGTTCCGGCCTAGTGGTCTTTACGTGCCTCATCCAAATATATGCCCAATAACCGTACAATCATCAGTCATTCATTTTGTCTTAGGTGATCCGTGATCCGGTACTTCCCTTGTACTGACTTTGTCCGTTGATCCTTGCATCTTTAATAGTAGTTTCCACTATATGGTCATTTTGAAGAACACCCGCCGTCTTGGATTCATCATCGCTGAAGAACGGTTAACGATTAAAGTATGATCCCAACGAATTTCAGCCGTACATTGTTCTACTTTAAAAAATCCGATTAATTTGTAGGCGCCGTTTTGACACAAAAGCGAGGCTAAAATAATAAGTTTCACTCTACCTTAGTTACCAGCGATACCAAATTATATACATGTAGACTCGCACAACTCGTCCACTTCGATATTTTGAGGATTACAATTACATCTACATACACCAGATT
Source organism: Actinernus sp. WN-2022 (assembly GCA_030867875.1). Taxonomy (NCBI): domain Eukaryota; kingdom Metazoa; phylum Cnidaria; class Anthozoa; order Actiniaria; family Actinernidae; genus Actinernus; species Actinernus sp. WN-2022. The sequence goes on from JAOWCC010000577.1 coordinate 114,095,590, forward strand.
AGGGCACGCCCCCTCTTCAAGGCTTATGTGCCCCGGACAGCGGCTAGATCTTAATGTCAGCAAACAAGATCTTAATGATTTAGCGAGTAGGCACCCCTCCGGAAAGATTCGAGAGTGGCGGCTGTGGCTAACTCGGCTGGCAAATTGTTCCACTGTTTAATAGTCCTAGGGATAAAGCTATAGTGGTTATAAGATTTGTCCTTCGAGGGTAGAAGGAAGGATTTAGGGTGCAGGTGCATGTCTTGTATATCTAGTAACTGGAATGAGTTCATTTGAGAAGTCTACTACGACGAGGCCGTTCACTATCTTGTAGAGCGTTATAAGCCTATACTGTCAGTCCTGCGCTGATGAAAACTGCGCCAGCCAAGGTCAGCAATCGTGGCGGTCACACTGGCTTCACGGTTTTAGTTTTTGTAAACATAACGAGCTGCCCTTCTCTGTACCATCTCTATTTTATCTTGGTTTGCCTGTGTAAACGGGTTATGCAAATGAAGTATCACGTGACCCCTCGACTTTTTCAACAGCAAACGGGCACAGCAAGGTACACAGTGTTTTTTCCTGTTCCTTTGATGCCTGTCCTTAATAATCTGTCCTCACAGAATACATTAGGTATTGGTGATAGCTTTGAAGTAAATGTGATTTTATTTGAGAGAGAACAACTTCAGTGGCATAAGTTTAATAATAATAATAAATCTTTTGAGAGGAGGCCTCCGTCACTTATGCAAAAGTGGTTTTCAGGAGGGTCCTCTATAACATAAAATTAAAAAGACAAAATGGACATTGAATAATAGATACAAATATTAATAAGAAAGAACGATCATAAAAAGATAAAACTAGCATAAATACTGATTAATTAAAAACTTATTTATATTTCTTTTAAAAATCAACTTAGGCATGGGCTTTTTTAATTCGTTTGGCAGGGAAGCCCAATCGTTTGTTGCTCTAAAGTATGTAGCACGCCTTCCCCATTCTGTCCTCGGCTTGGGGAGTCTCGGCAGATATCCGTTCCTAGTATTATGACCATGCGACTGACTTAAAGTAGTTTTGAAAATATTAAAGTGTTCTGGAATATCCCCTTTGATTGCATTCTGAACGGCAACACATCGATGTCCAAAACGCCTTCCGACCAATGGGATCCATTTAAGCACTACCAGGGCCTCAGCTGACGACAGCTTGCCTCCTTCAATCTTTTTAGCAAACCAATTTTGGAATGCCTGTAGCTGTTCCATTTCTGATTTCACACCAGGCTGGTCTCCCCAGACAGCGTCCGCATAATCTAAGTGGGGGAGCACAAGGCCATTAAAATACGCCATGCGAGTTCTCTTGTCGAGCATGTGTGAAATACGGTTAAATACCCGATAACCCGGATGGCCTAGTTTCCGTAATAAGTTACTAATGTGTTTCTTCCAGTTCCACTTTTCATCCAATGTTACTACAAGGTATTTAAAATTATGATTGCGATTTATTTCCCTGCAGTCCTATATGTGTTCGAGCTTTCCCAAGAGCACTCTATGGTTTATAGAGTCAAATGCTTTTGATATATCAACAAATAACAAACCAGTAAGTTTGCCCCCATCCATGGCCTCAAGTACCCAGTTATTTAGTTGCGCTATAGCTTGGGCGGTACTGCGTCCTCGCCTAAACCCGTACTGGTGCCCATGCAAAAAACCCAACCGATCCAAATATGCATTCATTTGTGTGTGTACCACTCTCCCCATGACTTTACTCAACACCGGCAACACAGAAATGGGCCGATAGTTTTCCACAAACAGCTTTTTCTCAGCCTTACACAAAGGAGTTACACGCGCAACTTTCCACAAGGCAGGGACAGTTCCATCCGTGATTTATTTATTGATGAGATAGGTTATTGAGGGAGCAAGCTCTACCTCAGCATCTCTTACCAATCTTGCCGGCATTTTATCAAGTCCTGCTGCCTTGTTAACTTTCAGTGAATGTAATATTTCACGAACAGCCTTAAAACCAACTTGCTGTAAATCCCATGGCCAGGGGTTTTCAATATCCGTTTGTAAATTGGGCTCGTGATTTTTCCAGGCGTTCCTTGCTACTGCGCGCAACTTGCTTGCAACTTTACTTCCAATGGTTGCAAAGAACTTGTTAAACTTTGAGGCTACGACCTTAGGTTCTAACAAAAGCCGGACGCTTGCCATCCTGCACTTGAAACACAGATCCTCCATATTTCTTTGCTCCAAGCACTGTGTTCAACGACTGCCACATCTCTTTGGGGACCACAGCTGATTCAATTAGGTTTTTATAATACAAAGCCTCAGCCGCTTTTATCTTCCTGTTGGTAAAGTTTTTCAACTTACGATAATTGTCCCATTGTTCCTGTTGAGCACCTGATCTTTTCGCAACTTTAAACAAATAATCCCTTTTGGCCATTAACTCTTTAAGATCGTTTGTAATCCAAGGCTTGAGTGCACCCTTTATTCTCAACTTTTTTATAGGGGCGTGTCGATTAGCAACATCAACAAAGAGACTATTCCAAGCAGAAACAGCATCATTTATATCATCAAAAGACTCTACAATACTCCAGGGAATGTCAGCCACATCTTTGCAGAACTGTTTATTATTGTAGCGCTTGAATGATCTTATTTCACGAATTTCTGCAGGAGCCTTGCAAATTCCAGCTTTCTTGACAGCGAAAACAATAGAGTAATCGCTTACTGAAATTCTTGTACTCCGTGCGAAACAATACGATGTGAATTATTTACAAAGACAAGGTCAATAGCTGTCCTCGTGTGTTCCGTCACTCGAGTAGGCTGTAGTCTTCATATTAATGCATTTGGCGTGAAACCATTCATCGCACCATAGTTAACTATGATCGCACGAATCACATTGAATAGCCTTCTGGTTTTGCCTACAACCTTTATGACACACGACACAAGGATCTTTCACGGGCCCAGGATTTGTCATAACATCGCCTGCCAACAGGACCACGTATGCGGCACAAACAGTGATATTTCCAAGCTTCAAACCGGCCACACATTTCCAAGATGGCGGCACACACGATTCCCGTAGGTATTTCCGCGACGAACCAGAATTACGCGATGGAAAATGTTTAACGTCGAGACCACTTGATACATAAACATCGTTCGCCTTAATTATTATTTAGCTTTCCAACAGGTTTTAGAGAACCCAGAATACTAGTAAGAGAAAGCCAAACTAAAAATAACTGAGAACGGGAAAGACACGGCGACCTCCCCGCCATAGAAGCAATCACAACTTTTATAAGTTTATAAAATGTCACTTACTTGTTGATTCCATAATTATACGAAATGGAATTCTGACCTTCCATTTGGACATCTCGAAAATCTCTCCTACCGAGCTAACGCCATACCAAAGGTTAACACAAGAGAAAGAGTACACTAAACTCGAGAAACCTCGACGTTCTATACATCAAAATGCTGGAAGTTTATTGTCCTACTTGAATCCGAAGGTAAGAACTCAGTTTAAGCATGCGTATATATTCAAGCTAAACAGTTTTTTCTCTACTTGGTGGTTCTTAAGCCAGTATTAACCTTGTAAAAATCACTCCAACCAGCCGTAAGAAAATTCTCAATTTGCCATGTCGAAATCTTAACATAATCTCTCCAAATTATTATCGTCGCAGATTAGGCCTACGGCAAACGTCGATTTAGCCATGAACTTAATTCAGTCGAACCTTTTAATTTTGAAATAAGCTCATGGATACTACGACGTTTGCTGCAATTGAGATCGACCTATTCAATAGGTACGAGTCCAGCATGAGGTTCGAGTAGCCAAGTCGGGAATTACGACTCTGGTTCGACTTTACGGCAAACGTCGTTCTTAACACGCGCCGAACTAAATTCATAAATTATGTAAAATAATAATTATAATATAAATTATGGGATCATCCTAAGAACGTGCGATTTGATTGGATGTTCAGCGTGCTTGATTTTGTTATAAATGCACGCTCAAGAAAAAATCAAGCACGCTGAGAATCCAATCAAAACAAAACGTATCGGTGATTGTTTTCGCGAGTTAAATAGCTAACGGAGATAATTTCATAGACTGGGAAGAAAACATGTCCGACTTTGAGTTGTTAAGGTGTGTTGAAGAAGAGGAAAATAAAAGTTGCTTCCCAAAACTGAAAGAAAATGATCGGTGAGAGAATTTAGCATCGGCTTCGTACTCTAAAGCAACCACACATGCAATGGGATGCTAAAACGTTTGAAGTTAAGAAAAGCAATGTCCACATTCTAATACAGTGTTACTCATTGAGAGTTTGATATTAAAAAAGACTGAATTTAAGAAAAAAATTTTTTTTTCTAACAGCCTGGGCCGGGTTGTTCAAAGCCCGATTAGTGTTAATCCTGGATTAACTCTGCACAAAACCTATTGGTTGTCATGGAAATTAACCCTGGATTAGCACTAATCGGGCTTTGAACAACCCGGCCCTGGTGTATTTTAAAACGAGAAGAAAGTGACAACACAACAAGACATGACTCACCAATAACTCGACGACAACTGTAATAAGCCTGTTTTATGCTGAAACCTGAACAGTAAATTGCGAAGAATACAATGGGATTTCTCTGGTTTCGTGTAGAAATTCGTTTGAGAGGTTCCTGAATGTTCGTGAATGAAAAACGGGCGATAAAACTTGCAGAGAACCCAGAACTGGCAGAATTTCAAAATAGTAGATTATCATTCATGTGTTTTGTGTTCCCACTGCCATTTCTCGTTCTCCCAAACTCCCACTCGTGTTTCTATAACTCTATAGAAACACGGGAAATGTTTTCTATTTCTTAAATATAACAAGGAGAACCATCTTTTATTTGTGAAATAAATCATGCAAATAGTATGGATTGTGCCAAAACCCCCATCTTCCAAACACTGATCCCCCCCTGGTGAGCATGCGCTGTACAAAGGCGATTTCGAAGGCGAAATGGCGGCCTATCGGAAGTGATTGCCGCATGACGCTCTGCCGGAAATGTGTAGTTCGTGCTTTAACGTCACAAAATATATTTGCCTTAAATTCGAAATGCCCTTTTGTAATAAATGCTCAGTATTCGAAAGTAACGAAGACGTGTCTGGCGGAATACCGGCAGAAGCATTGGCTTTTGCGAATGTTGCGATATAGCTCGCTTTGAAACGCTTCTACCATATGAAGTCAAACCATCCAGAATGTCGTTGAAAACTGCGGCATGATCGACTATTAACAGAGGTTTCAATGTGTGAATCGCAATCGCTAGAAACATGGCCAATAACGCCATTTGCAGTGACAACCATCGTCTCCTATACACGGCACCGAGTGCTGTGTAGAGCGCCATTCTTCTCTTTCTGTTTTGGACAATCATTTTCCACAGAAAGGCATTTCTTTAATATATACCATATCACTAACCGCGGGCGAAACGTGAAATGCACCAGGACACGTGTTAGTTCCCGTGATTTAATTAGGCGCAAGTGAATTAAGATCAACATAACGGTTCGACGTTTGCTGCCACGTCGGCCCTAAGTAGATCTTCTACCGAACCTATTTTCTGATAGGATCGGCGCGACTTAAGTTCGACGTTTGCCGTAGGCCTTAGATGTTACTTAACTTATATAGATTCGAGGGTAAGATGAAGGTATGAATTGTTTTATTGCTAAAAATGGCAAAATTGCCCCCAAAACCGTGTGTTTTCGAGTGAGTTGTGTGAGCTTTCACCGGTCATAAGAGTTAACCAATCATATTACACTTTGAAGCGGTGTCAGGACAAATTAACATCGAGGGAGGGGAGGGTAAGTGGACTTTTTGTTTTATTTTTGGCGTGTGCCTGCCACACTGTAATGTCGGTAGTCAAACAGAAACCCGAAATGTCGTTTTAAATCGCTCCAAAAGAGTAGTTTTATTTCGAGTGGTACTTCAAATTTAGAGTTCACTTGTTGCCTGATAATGTGTCTCCGTAGGGAAATGCCGTTTAAAAGATGAAAGACGTCTGGGAAGTTTTTTTTTAGGGAAATTCACGCCCGGTCGGAGTTGCCGAGCGAACGACTTTCACTCGTTGTCATTTTACTATCGGTAAGTTCAGTTCAGTTCAGTTCAGATTTATTTTGCACATGTTCAAAAAGAAAAGTATTACAGTTTATGGGTATTAAAAAGGTAATATAAGAAGTAAATATAAGTGAGAGAAAATATAATGAATCAATCGTGCGCAGTGGTCAAAGTAGCATAAGGGCTTTCGAGTTGACCACTGCCTGCGATGTTAATATTTGGACGTAAAGATTACTCAATGATACGTGAACCGGAACTTAATATAATAGTAATATTGAAAATAATGAAAATAAATCCCATGTCTGTAGTAGTTTATGCTTGAGAAAGGAGAAGTGATTGTTTGTATTGTTTTGAAAATGCGTAGGACGATTTTGACTGTTTTATATTGTAATCGATTGACTCCCAAATTGAAGACGAAATAAATCTAAATGTATGGATTCCATAGTTGGTTCGAGCTTTTGGTCTGCTAAAATTTTGCTTAGCAGCGAATCTGGTGTTATAAGTGTGACATGTTGCGGCTGTTTTTATGGTGTTTGAGAATATAGAAGGAACTGTATCTTTTTTATTTATAATTTTAAAGGTCAAAGTCGCTATTTTCAACTTAAAAACGTTGTCGAGCTTGAGGATTCGTAATAGATTAAAATAGGGAGTGGCGTCTTCTCTTTTATAAGCAAAAAATATATTTCTGATACATTTGTTTTGGCAGGTACGAAGTTTTGTAAGATGGGTAGTGTATGTGTTACCCCAACTCATGATACCATAGTTGATGTAAGGGTAGATTAGAGTATAGTAGAGTTGCTTCAGCATTTTTAAATCAACGTGATATCTCAATTTGTTCAAAATACCTGTATTCTTTGCGATTTTGCAATTAACATGTTTAATCTGTTGTTCCCAACTGATATGTCTGTCAATATATATTCCTAAATATTTGATATGGTCTTTTTGTTCGATGTTCTCAATTTGGATATTTGAAGTTTTTTTCCTTTGAGAGCTAATAAGCATATAGTTGGTCTTTTTCATATTAATAGAGAGTCTATTTGTAGCACAGTATCGAAATATATCTCCCAGCCCTTCATTCATTACATTTTCAATCTCGTTCATATTTTTACTTGAGTAGAAAACATTAGTATCGTCTGCAAAAATTCGAAAAGAGAGTTTCTTAGAGCAGTTTGGCATGTCGTTTATGTAAAGTAAGAATAAGAGTGGTCCAAGCGTTGATCCTTGTGGCACCCCACAAGTCATCCTAAGTGTATGCGAGTCGGTGTTTCCTATTTTGACATATTGTTGACGATTGTTCAAATAATCAGTAAACCAAGATAAGGGCGTGCCACGTATTCCATATTTATGTAATTTTGCGAGGAGAATTTTATGATTAACTGTGTCAAAAGCTTTGGAAAAATCTAAAAATAGACCACATGTGGTCTCCTTGTTGTCAATTGCAGTTTTCAAATTGTCAGTAATTTCAAGGATTGCCTGTTCTGTTGAATGCCCTTTTCTAAAGCCAAATTGGTAGTTAAAGATTATGCTATTTTTTTCAAGAAACGACTCCAATTGATTATAAACTAGCTTTTCGAGAACTTTTGCAAAGGGTGACAATACGGATATTGGTCGATAATTAAAAGGGTCAGTGACAGTGCCGCTTTTATAAATAGGTGTGATTCTCGAGACTTTTAGAATATCCGGAACAATGCCTGTTCTAATAGATTCATTGTAGATGTAAGTGAATATTGGCGAGATTATCGGGGCTGCTGATTTGATCAAATTGTTAGGGATATTAATAGATGCTTTGTTGCCGTCTAAGCCTAAAAAGAGCTCAAGGACTTGTGTCTCAGTGATAGGGGACATTACGAAACTTGAGACTGGTGAGTTATGGATATAAAATAACGAAATGTTGGTTAAATTGATTCGCTATGTCAAGATTGTTGGAATATGTCTTATTATTTCTAATTATTCGAGTAGGGTATAACTGACCTTTTGTTTTTCGCTTAATGAGCGTTCCAATGAGTTTCCAGGTGGCTTTCAAATTGTTTTTGCATCTCTCAAATTGCGTATTGTAATATCGTTTTTTGCTCTCGGATTTTATTTTGTTTAATCTATTAGAATATTTCTTATATTGGTTTATTTTTTGCAAGTTATTACTATGGAAATGGGTCTGATACATTTTTTGCTTTTTCTTGATCGATTTCAATATTCCGTTTGTAATCCATGGTTTGGTGAATTGTTTTAGCCTACTTCGTGGTACTTCTCTGACGGGCGCGTGCTTATTTGCCACCTCATTTATTGTATTTATCACCTTTACGGTACGTAGATTTAGGTCAGCGTTTTCATTTAGTAGAACGTTCCAGTCGATTTCTCGGATATCTTTTAAGTATGCATCTTTGTTATATTGTTTATAATCTCTGTAGAACTTTTTTTCATTACTTCGTTTGACGGTAGTATTTGCAATACAAAATACTGGGAGATGATCAGATATGTCGATTAATGTGATACCGGAAGTTATGTGAGAGATCGAAGTATTTGTATAAATGTGGTCAATTAGAGTCTTAGTATGGTCAGTTATTCTAGTCGGCTTAGTAATAACGGGAGTGATGTTATTTGCATAAAGCATATCTAAATATTTCTCCGTTGGTGGATGGCTTGTATATTTGAAAAAATCAATATTAATATCGCCCAAGATATAAATGTCATATTTACGTTGATTTAAATCCCTGAGCAACTCTTCCAACTGTTCAGTGAATATTTCGATATTTGATTTGGGGTGTCTATATATACAACCAACAATGATGGGATTTTTTGCTTTACTGCGAGGATCGATTTCAATCCAACACGATTCAACAAGCTCGGTATTAAACTTAATATCAGGTCTAGGAATTGTTTCTAAATCTTGAGAAGCGTAAATAGCGGCTCCACCTGCTGCAGTTGGTGAATCAGTATGATAAAACTGATATCCACAAATGTCAACGTTATTTACGGTATTTTCATTTAGTCGAGTCTCGGTAACAGCCAAAATATTTGGTTTGGAGCCTAGCGTGTACATTAAATCATTTATCAAAGTTAAATTTTTGGGTAAACTTCTTATATTACAGTGAAAGAGGGAAAGTGATTTCGTTCCCGCATTGTCTAATACTGTGTTTAATTTTTGCGGGGAATAATAATTAGAAACTGCATTGTTCAGCATAAGGTCAGGGTCATTCTCATCAAATTTGTCAGGGTTCGGTAATAGATTATACAAATCAGCCTCCAAATCAATATCTCTTGACAATATACCTAAAGTAGAACTTAGTTCTTTGTCGTTTAAAGTAAAAAAAGGTAGATATTCAAGTGAATTATACATCTAATGGATATATGACTGTCTACATTACCGTACTTATTGTTTGTTTAATCAGATCTCAGGAATTCATCAAATTCTGCAACCGTCGTGAACCCAAACACTTTTGAGCTGTCGGACTCACGTAGGAGAATTTTCCCATTTGCCGTCCATATATATCTCCAATTTTTGCTCCTTCGGAACTCGTTGATCTTGCCGAATAGTCTCTTTCTATATGGGGTCAGGGACTCGTTAATGAATATCTTGCTCTCGGTGATGATACTTTTTCCATATTGCGCGGCAGAATGCAGAATGTTTTGCAGAATGCAGAATGCTGAATGCAAATTAGACAATCCGGTCAGCGGTCCGTAGGTTCTCTGGGTAGGTGGTAGGTCACTAAACAACGAATAAACAACAGATAAATATAATGCTTCTTTAATGGTCCTGTGGACTAATACAAACCCTACCCTTACATAAAAAATACCATAACAGTCAACAACGGGTTTAATACTATATGTGTACGTTACACGAAGTACCCGTAGGGTTCTCTGATGGTGTACAGATACGATGGTGTAGTGGTTATCAAGTCCGCCTAGTCCTTGAACGCCGGAGACCGAGGTTCGAGTCCTCTCCCGACGAACCACATTTTCACATAGTATGTCGTATATTTCTCTTTCATGCCTTCACATACTCAGTACTTTGATACATTGCATAATTGCATGTATGACAGATCTACAGTGATACTATGTGACATGTGCTCTAAGTTGTCATGGATTCGCCATTTTCGCGAAACGCGTTTACCACTGAGTGGTAAACCCCGTCGTTTACCCCGTCGTTTACTGGGAACTTATGTTCACTGACGGGTTAGGGTATATTTTATGGTTCGGGTTTTAGTTAGTTTATATGATCAGAGGTTGGAGTAATTCCTCAGTGTATTTAGCCGCGAAATGATGTACAACTTAGAAACTAGTAAGGCAGCAAAGAGTATTCTAACTTTGAATTTCTAAGTGTAATCAGCCATATTTCACACACTATCACTGTAGATCTGTCATATCAAAGGTACTGAGTATGTAAAGGCATGAAAGAGAAAGATATGACATGCTATGTGAAAATGTGGTTCGTCGGGTTGGACTCGAACCTCGGTCTCCCGCATTCAAGGCGGACGTGATAACCACTACACCATCGGAGAACCTACGGGCCGCTGACCGGATTTTCTAATTTGCATTCAGCATTCTGCATTCCGCCGTTTTACCATGGTGGACTTTGGTTAGCCTCCTCCGCAGGCATCTCTAAGTATCAGAAACCATGAAAATTGAAGAAAAATCCTAAATTGGGTTACCTGTGGCAAAGGAGGAAAGAAGCAGGAGAAAATCGGGCTTCCTGTGTTACGAAGCGACGAGCGCGAAGCGCGAGGAGCTGAGGCGAATAGAGATGCCTGCGGAGGAGGCTAGACTTTGGTGAGGAATCGGTTTTTGAAAGGCCTAAAACAGCCCCGAATCATCGCAAACACAGTCAAAAACAACAACACAAGGTCAGTGAAGTATATATATCTATAATAGTAAGACATTCTTTTAAAAAGATACTGACATTTTCGAGATAGTTTACACATAAAAAATTAGTTCGCCCATTACTGAATAAATAATAATAATTACCACCCCCGCGGCATTGGACTTCCTGTGGTACTTAGCGGTTTTGCTAGACTGCGAACAGTCCCTCCTTTTCCCTCCATTGATTGTAATTTGCGAGCGGAGCAAAATTACAATCAATGGAGGGAAAAGGAGGGACTGTTCGCAGTCTACGGTTTTGGATGGTCTCTTGGTTTTGCCTAATACTTCAACCGTTGAAGTGCCTCTACCCTATCTTGACATTTTTCTACTTATGAACCTGTGAAAGGTTTTGAGTACTTCTGCGAAAAAAGTTTTGGTTTACAGATAATACCAAGAGACCATCACCTAAGAGAACCGATCCCCCAAACTAGCCTCTCTCGCCATGATAGTCTGTGCCAATTTATTTTTAGCTTGCATAAATTAGTTGGACTATTTTTACCACTCTATCCGATTGGTTGTGGGTGTCACGTGTCCGAATGGCCCGGCGGGCGGCGAGAGCAGAAGAATTAGGCCTAGATACAAATATCATGATATTTTTTTAGATATTTAGAACCTTCCATGATATTTAGAAAACAATGTGATATTTAGAAAAAAAATGGGATATTGTTGGGATATTTAGGAATTTTGTTGAGAGTCTAGGCATTTTCAGCGTAGTAACTGGTTAGCTCAATTCAGTGGCAACAGTAATCTGGATCAGCGGTTTCCCACTTAATAATGTCTCCCATGATGCTTAGTGCAGTCAGTACAGAGGTCAGACTCAGAGCAAAATGGTGGATCCACCAATGGTTGTAAGCTTATTTTGTGAAAAATGCGAGTACGATAATAAAAAAGGTTGTTATATTATAATATTTATTAAAACTGTATTAACATTATCTTTGTTAGTGGGAAATTTAGAAAATTTTGCCTGATATTTAGAAAATTTTGCCTGATATTTAGAACTTTTTACGTGATATTCCGGAATGATATTTAGGCGATTTTACGTGATATTTGTATCCAGGCCTAAGAAGAATGCATCAGTCAACCTCGTCCCCAGGGTCTTCTCGGTCAGATCCAAGATGGCGGCTACTCAGAGAGAAGACCCTGGTAAAGGCTGGATCACGTGATCAAATACTCCCAGTTTTTGGGAGTATTTTGTCACGTGATTTGGCGATCTAAGATGGCGGCCAAGCTAAATATGGGAATAGTTCATGACGTGTCAAACCATAGGTATCCCAATCCGGAGTGAGCGAGAAGCGATTAACGGTAATTCCACGCGCGCGTACGCGGCGAACGATGCAGTGAAAACAGGTCTACTAAATGGCTCGAAATGGAGTTTACTTGGATAAAGAGCCAGTGGAAAGGTATCACAAAGCTACCAGGATGTATCTAAGCTAGAAGAGAATCCTAAAAAGCCGTTTATTTTCCGTTAGCGTTGAAGCGAAGCGATCGATAGCACATGTTCAGGTTTAACGGCTTCTCCTGGCTTTCCCACTGATGAACCTTACCAGAAAACTACCCAGTAATGCACTTCATCTATTGCTCTATCTACACAACGTGTTTTAAGGTTATTTAAAATCGTTTTATTGATAAAATTTGAGCAATCTAAACTATATACAAGTTCATCTCTCTGGACTCAGTCCGTTTGGCCAATAAAAAGCATTGTTAGAACAACCCATGTGTCATAATCGAAGAGCCAATCAGAATACGTGACAGTTCAGCCTTTACCAGGGTCTTCTCTCTGAGTAGCCGCCATCTTGGATCTATTCGTAAAGCCAGAGAGTCATATCTTATCGACATAGCTAAAACTCTCGAACCTCTCGGCATGAACAAACGTGATGAAACTTAATATGTTATCTTGTAGACCCGTATCAGTTACTTACGTCATTTCCTTTTTCCTCTTAGATTGTGTAATCACCTTTATATTTATACTTGCCATTGTGAAATATTCATTTGTAAGATCTACCTGAAGAAGGCTGGTTTGGCCAGCCGAAATATCGTAGAATTATCAATATATACGTTGTTCGATCAGCTTTTCTGTAGTCCTTGGACTTGTTTACTTATCTTGGATCTGACCGAGAAGACCCTGGGGACGAGGTTGTGCATCAGTGTTTTACTCAGTAATCAAAGCATTCACAATTTTCTACTTTCACGACAGTTACTCTACAGATTCATATTGATTACGGTGTTGCAAAAGCATGTCCGATTATTTACGATATTATAGGTTCTATTTCTAATTTCTTTAGCGAATTGTAAGTGTCTGTTTACGATAATTCCAAACTCAGTCAGCCAGTGTTTCAGATTAACTGGATTTATAATTTTACAAAATTGTGGGCAAAAGTCGATGCGTGCTTGCTTGCTATAAACTGAACGTTTCTACAATTATTAGCCTGATCAAATAGAGTAAATAATCCGGTATGTTATCTAGCTATACATGAATGTGAACGACAGGGAACGAGTCAGTTATAAGGTAAGCGAAGTTTCAATAACAACGATACGGGATTGTTAATTTATTCTATTTTTTTTACTTTCCGGCTACAAACTGAATGGAATACGGCTTCATTTCCTTTGATAGTTTCACGAAATTCAGGTCACTCTAGTTTCTTTTCACGGCTTCCAGCCACATCCGAATTTCTAACAGGTCTGGCTTAATACAGCCTACAGTTTCCCAGTCAAATCCAAACGGCAATATTTTTAACGGGTTTTCAAATTACACTCCGTAGCTTGTATTAATTAAATTCAAAGTTCATTTTCTCGAGTCTTCAAGTCAGATCAGGTCAGATCCGTCCCATACCAGTCCGGGTAGTAAGTTTATGGAGCAACACATAATTCAGAGCCATAATTCAGAGTTTTGAAGCTTCGCATCCATCGCCTCTCTTTCTTTGTTGAAATCAAGGTGGAGCGATGAAAATCCGTGAGGGGCTGGAACCGAATCTTAAAATAGCATCGTGACGTCCATTGAGCCAAAAATAGATTGGCGCAGACTATCATAGGGTACGGAGATCAGTTCTCTTATGTGATGGTCTCTTGATAATACTCTATGTTCTACGCTTGTTTGAAATGGTGAAAACTGACCTTTCCTGACCCATGACCGCGTAAGTAAAAGTCTGGGTCGATTCCTGTGGTGACGTCATCTAATTAATTCGACTTTGCAATAATTTGAATAAATACTTAGGATTTTGTCTAAAATGACTTTTTTTCTTTATTAACAACTCGCAAACTATGTATATTTTCCATAAATCGATGTTATTGCGATAGAAAAGCACCATGGAGGATAATGCATTAATGAGGTGACGTCACCCCAGGAAATCGACCCAGTCTTTTACTTACGCGGTCATGGGTCAGGAAAGGTCAGTTTTTCACCATTTTCAAACGAGCGTAGAACATAGAATATTATCAGTAAACCAACAATTTCTTTGCAGAAGTAATCAAAACCTTTTATAGGTTCGGCATAAGTAGAAAAATGTCAAGAAAGGTTAGAGGCACTTTAACCGTTCTTCAGCGATGACGAATCCAAGATGGCGGATGCTCCGGAGAAATTTGAATTTCTGATCCCCCCTCAGGCCTCAGTCTGCCTTCAGAATTTCGCCGTCCCAACGACTGACTCGGGTTTTTTTATCTTTAAGTTTCGTAGGTATAGATAAAGAAGCATGTTTACTTTCAGGATCTATATTATCAATGTTGGAAAATGACACTGGTGACGATGATCGATTTTCGGCTATTGGTGTTCTGTTCGTTTTATGTTTTGCGGCTTTTTACACTTTGATGTTTCGCAATGGAACAATCAGAAGAGGAATGAAGAAGATAATATCTTTTAAGTTTTATTATTCAGCAAAAACGGGTCTTGCCATGCCAATCAAGGAAAATGCAATGGCATCGGGGAGTACATGCAACCGGAAATACAATACTTTTATTCGCATTCCCGACAATTTTCTTATATGTTTACATGTGTGCATATTTAGAAGGGAAAAGCAACTTGCTCACCACTGCGGGCTCAATGGCCGAAATGAAAGTCACGGCAAGAGACCATAGTAAAATCGATGACGCCGGGTTTGTTTTCGAAAGATCGAAGTGATTAGAACAGAAAAACAAGCCATTGAGTGTAAAAGCGGAAAAATATGTAGCTATAAACTTGTAACTATCCGTTTAGTGAACTGGCTAGTATTCCTGCTTAGTCGTGAGCAAGCTAATTGAGTGTCATTTTATTTCAGAATATGTGCCTTTCTTTCCTTAAAAAGTAGGAAAAGTGTTTACTTGGTTTGATATGTAAAGTCAGCAGCGATCCCCACCGTTCAACCTCTTTTGTGCTCGCTCTCTTTGCGAAGTTGGGTGGCTACTTCATTAGTAAAATGTGTTGAACACCTTGAAAATTTTGAACACAGTCTCAGTCTATAAACGTGCTAAGAATTCAGCGAAAACTTCAGGAGTTGAAAGTGGAACACAGTGTACATGTTCTGTAATAAAAGACGAGTAAAATAACAGGAGATCTAACCGAAAGGATGACAATGTGGTCCTCTGTAGATAGTAATAGTTTCTTAAAATTGAATGCATTATTTGCAAAATTAAACCCGCTTCATGATTAAACATGGTCAGTTAATTTGCTTTCATGCACATTCTGAACTTATAAATGACGAAATAATGTTGATGTGTGGCTTCGAAACGGTTTATTACATGCATAAACAAAGTCGGTAACAAAGTTTTTTCCCGCGTCGGTTGTGGTAAAAAAGTGTATTCTTTTGTCTGTTGGTGTACGTCAATGCGATTCTTTGAAGAAATAAGAGAAATTAATAATACATTTTAGATTGAACGAAGCTTCAGGCGGTCTTGAATGGGGAAAATAAAAACGCAATGATCCTTTACGGAGTTTCGTCGACAAAGTTTAAGTATACAGTGAATTTAACCGTGGCCAAAGCTGGTGAAGCCCACTCTGTTCAAAGTTATCATGATAAACTGTTGTCGAATCTGAACACAAGAGTTAGCGCTAGCTAATAATATTGTTATGTTTTCCATAGAAAAGGCCGACCCATTGTTTTTCTTTTTTGCTAGTTCTTTAATTTCATTTTCTTTTCAAGAAATCAGGCTTTATATGTAGTATTAGGTTATCTTGTGTAGGATATTTTTGCTCTCTCATCAATCTCCACTTAGCCAAACAAAGAATGGTGATTAAACGAAGCGTTAACCTTTGGAACATTTTATTTAACTTTGGTAATATTTACAATCTTTTACAGAAGATCCTAGTCGCACTGAAAACTAGCTACTCATGAAACTAGCGCTGAGAATACTCATCATATGTACACGGTTGGGTATCGGCTAAGCGAGGCGGCTAAGCTTCTGATTACTGATATATATGTTCATTAAATGTTAAACTCTGTTCAGACAATTATTCATTTCGTGTTTACCGGTGGCTTTGTTTCGAGAGGAAAGACAAAACCTATAAATTTGGTGAGACTTCTGTTGTTGTTCTATTGTTTCAATAGCCGATTGCTCATCAAAACTTTAGGGGCTTTTCAATATAGTATATAGTTGTTTTTTTAAAGGCGTCTTAGCCTAAAACATCGGATAAAATGGCTGTGTTGTTATCGTTGCGACCTCAAAACAAAAGATATTTCCAAGCAGATGGAATTTTGGAAGTCTCTCAAGAAACCTAATTTAAGCAAAAGTAAAACTGATTTGGTGGCCGAGCAAGCCTTTCCTTTCCAAGCCTTTCCATTTAATCAACTTGGAACCGAGTCATGTGAAACTGACCGTGGAAAACAACTATTCAATCAGTCCTAAATTAGATGGTGCATTCTGTGATCAAATACTAGTAATTAACATGTCCTGACTATCAAGAATTTTAATCGTATTTCACGAAGTTCCTTTGTCTCGAAAATGACTTCTAAATTAACTGAGACTTTCTACCATGCACTTTCCTTTAAATCTTCTATGAAACATTTTCTCTCAAGTCTTCACGACCTGAACTACAGCTTTCCAAAGTAAAATCCTTTTGTGAATATATCACTTAGATTTCAGTGGAAACAGCTTTAATTCTCAGAAAGTGTTTGGATATATTTATAAGTTGCTCAGTTTAATGGTGACCATCTCTTACCAGATTCAGTAGTAAATAAAAGTTGTGAAATATCGTATTTTGTAGTGAGTAAAGTTAACTTTGTTAAATATTATGAAAAATAACTTAACGTTTTCTATTAAATCTTTTTAATATACATTGCATCTTAATCATTACATGCGTGGTCTTGTTGATTTTGTGTACGCAGAATCGGATGAGTTGGAGTTATTTAGTTCGGCCAAATAAAGTCAGTATCACGCTTTTGATCGGTGAGTAGTAGCACTATCTGATCATCCAAGTAAGCTGTGTTCCTTCGTCTTCATGTCTGTTACCTGGCAAAGCCTTGAAGAGGGAGAAAAATGTAGATCAGATTAATGAGAAAAAGTAAACCATAAAGCTCATCTCATGACTCATGCAAGGCTAGTTGAAAACCGCACTTAAACCGCGGGGGAAACCCGTGGTATGACTTTTAACCTCAAAACTGAAAAAGAAAATGTAGTTTGACAAATAACAAATTTTAAGACTCATTAGAGTTTAGTTGAAAATAAAAATGAGACCCAAACTTCGTATTCGAAATAATTATACTCAAGCACCTTTTTAATCCAGATTATATGTTCAAAAGCTAAAAAAAATATGAATTTGTCGTTTTCGTAGTGAAATGTGCGTGACAATAAGGCAGGAACAAAAGATAGATTGGTTTATAAACTTCAGAAGTATTTTCTCGTTAGATAATCGTTTTTAGGTTAAGTTGTTTTTTCTTAAAAGAGCAAATTTGAGTTCAGATCTGACAGACAGGAGAGAGAGACGAAAGAGAGAAACACAATTTGAGGCCGGACTACAAAGAACACTTTGATGCTAGGAAAGAAAATTGAATGCCAGGCTTTCACCAAACAACAAAAGCTGAAAAGTGTGTTTGGATAAAATAGAGTTCAAAGGATCCGAAATATAAAATCTAGATTAAGCGAACACAGACGTTCGTCTTGAAACAATCTATTGCACACCTACTTATGGCAGAACGATGTGAACGACTTCTAATCGGGACCCATCTGTCAAAAACAACTACGGCTCATGGTTTGCCACGAATGTAGTCCGTCGTGTATTTCATAGCAGAAACTTTTATTTAAAATTAATATAGGCAGAATTGTTCTGGAAATTCAGTCGTCCAAAATGAAAAGAAAACATTTTAAAGGTGTGTTTTCGCCCATACAGAATTGATATATATAAACTCGATGAAACCCGTTCCGAACTGCTAATTACAGTAAATGGCATGTTTTCTAGCTCTTTCTTCCGTAGTGTTTTGACCGGATATATATGAATTGTAACACTATTTCTCTTTCATTGATTGCTATTCATCGGAATCGCGATTGCTCTGGCAGTTAATTTCGCCACATTTCATGAAAAAAAAGACGAAAAATGACTTGGACAGGAAAAGAAACGCAGAAATATTTAATTCATTAGTAAAAACGATTCCTCTAGTTAACGTTCAGTACGTGGTATAAAGCTGGACCTGGTTTTTTCAAAGTATAGATTTGTGGTTTGTGAATAAACGATTTTGTATACTGGAATTTCCGTTTATTACTTAAAACAAGATCTTACAGATATATTTACGTACTAGTGGAGTTTGCCAACGAAATTGCTAACACAAAAGTTATGATAACTAACTCTAAATATCGCTGTTTTGGACCCGACTAAAAACAACAAAGACAGGAAGAATTGGTTCCTTCTCCATTTGACTAACTCTTGCACAGGTGTGACAACTAGTAAAGTAATAAAGGAAAAAGAAAACAGCAATGGATACTGCTATTTCTAACCTGTCAGCCATGGAAACTTCAAAGGATATCATCTAAACTGAAGGAAACATTTCTTTTCTTTAGAGATTCCTTTTAGATGAGATGTTTTTTTTTTTACGCAGTAGTTTGGTTCTTGGATTTGTCTTGAGATGGTAATGCCATTTTACGGTGGAATTAGATTACATCTCTGATTTCTTTTTAACCACGAAATTATGAAACCTATACACAGCAATGATTACATTTTTGCAATGCTTCATTTTGTTAACTCTTACATTTTAAAAGCACATTCACTTAACGTCTTCGTTTTATCCTTGGGTAAAAGGCACCATGCAATGTACTTTTCACGCGGCGCCATTTTTACTTCAAGTTGGAGGGGGGAAATTCATCAATAGAGGGAGGAAATGTTGAAATCAATATCTCCCGAGAAGCATAATCGTACAGTAAAATCCTTACCTTCTCAGAACGGACTGTTTGTAGCCGTTGGGCAGGTTGGCATGAGCATTGCTGGCGAAACAGTCAGGGCATGACACACAGTAGCAGCTGATGAAACACTCCCGTGTAACGGAGGTGTACTTTCTTCGTTTAGAACCTCTGTTAGTGCCTTAATATAGTTTATAGCAAGTCTCAGAGTGGTTATCTTCGCCATGTGTCCGTCTGCAATGTAACATGGCAGAGCATCACGGAGGGCTTGAAAAGCATTATTTAGCACGCGCATTCTATCCCGCTCGCGCGCGTTAACAAGAAGTCTCTTCTTGAGTGAGTTCCTCGGCCGCTTCTGTTTTATAGGCGTGTGTAATTCTTCTTCTAATTTGAGAGAGCAATTCGGACCAATCGGCCCTGATCGTGGCCTTAAGTTATAGATCCCTTTGGCAAAGTCCGCATCTATCTGTTGGTGATGGAGTTTGCGTACATCTGTTATACAGGTTTGCGACTCGTGCATCATTAGATTATCAGCAAAAAATGATGCCGCAGTTTGGTGGTGTGTCAAGGTGTTGTTCATGTCGAAGCTTGGATTCCCGAGTTTCTGGCTTCAAGGGCGGATTTTCCTGGTTTATATAATTTCGAGAGCGGATATTTGAAGAGCACCTGAACCGATCGGCACGTTGTACACCTGCAGAAACGATCCCAGCACAGGAACTTTTTTCTGCTCCAAAATTTAAATAAGGGCAAGCATCCACTGTATTACAGTGGACCTGCGCAAAATGTTGCGTACGATGATAATTTATTCCGGCATTGTTGAGTACAAGTTATTTATAACACGCACAACAAAAAAATACTCATCACAGAAAATGGTTCCTTGCACTCACAAGTGTTCTCTCAAAGCTATTTTCTGTTGTACTCTTGTTCGGAACTTTGTATTTTTTTATCCCGCAGAACTTGTTTACTTATTTTGATTCAAACCTGAATCAATAATTCAGTTTTGTGGGATATATAGTTCCATCAATTGTAATGGGCGAGGCCAACCTTCGCTGCTTACTTACACAGTCAGCCCTCAATACTTCTCCGGGTGGACATTTAAAGAACTTTCAACCAAATTAATCACTCCAATTCGAATAAAGGAAATTTATACATGCCTTTTATTTGGTCTAAATGGGTTTCTATTTTTACAAAACGATTTATTCCTTTGTGTGTGTATTTATGGCAAGAGACGATGGAGGTAATTGGTTAGTGGATCATACCATATGATCACAATCGTTCTGCTCATGTTATAGCTTGATATGTTAATCGACCTGCTTCTCTGAATGCTGTCGAAGTGATAACGGATGTATTTCTACGACCCGTTCTGGAAATCGAGGAATTCAAATTTAAGACGACGAGAAGACAATACACCAAAACCAATGAAGAAACCCCAGTTTGAATAGACATTACAAGGATGCCATCTTGTGGTCCGATCGCACTGTGCCCTGCAGCGAATGCTCTGTGCAAATGTCTAGATCAGTCCTTTCTTTAAAATATAATAAAGTGAACTTACACCTGGGCTTCTAGGAGAGGAAAGAGTCATTGTCGACCGTAATTTTATGCGCGGTCGCTTTGGCCTTCCATGGGAACTTCTCTATGTTTACCACTCTCTGTGAAAGAGACTCCGCTGAACTCTTATGCCAAAGTGGTAATTACATCTCGAGATTTGAAACTCGAATCCAACTAATGATGTTAAATTCAAGAAGGAGAAAAGGCAGTGAACTTCCAGAGAATTATCAAAAGTGGTACAGTTATTCTAACCTCGTTCCAGGTTTTGTTTTCCCCCCGTTTGTTTCAAAACAAAAGGCTTAAGCACATAGGAATGTCACCAAGATGTATGGCCGAGCGGTTTACTTCGATTAGGTTTAAGGCTTCAAAAACTAGCTGTAATTATTACTTTTGTTGTGCTGATGACACTGGCAAGGCACAGAGCAAAGCAAGGATTCATAAAGTTCAATACACGAAATACAAATATCCTTGAAGACTTTCTATACGACCCAAGAGAATTTGTCATGAGATTTCACCTGATAACCTAATTTCTAGGGGCGTGACAATTAGTTCTCATATTTAACACTTGGCAATAATTTACGTATTCACACCTGACTCGAGAAAAACTTGTGAACTTTTTGTTCAGTTTCAATTCTATGCATTTGCCTTTCGAAAGAACAGAGAACAACGTTATTTTACCTTGATTTAAGTTTTCGGCAACAGTCAACGTACTTCACTGAAAATACCTAAAAACGAGATAAAATATCCATCGGTTACTAATACATCAAAATGGGAAGCAATAAGTACTCAATTTGAAGGAAATACGGTGTAATGTTTTTTGATAGCAGTGAATACATGTACGACTGAAATAACATCCTCGTTTTCACTTTCTATGTATTCAATCATTCTCTTTTTTCTCGTATGAAGAACAAAAGAATTAGCCACAAAGTTAAAATAATATTTTTCTCTTTTAATTTTCAATATAAAAACCGAGTATTTTAGGGCTTCTACAGTCGCTCCATATGGCAGAGTATGAACTGGCCATTTAAAGGCCGTTCAAAAACCACGATATTTAATTTTAATCAAATGGCTGGTGCTTCAATTGTACTTCTCTTTCCCGCTGTGTCGACTGCTGATTGATCGGTCTTTTTCCGACATCAATGTAAACACTGGTCGAACTTCTGGGAGCTGTGTCTAATGCACCAGTCAAAGTAACCCCCCAACCCCACCCCGGGCTATGTGGGACTTTGGTGGGGATATTTAGTACCGACCTCATTGGTAGCAACTTAATGTGTCCCAACTAGGTCGGGGATTCGCACGTTTTGTAACTCCTGTCCGTTAGTAGGTGGGGATTGGTTGTTGCTCTATCCAAGATGGCGGCGGTTATTCGCGCACAGAGGTTCACACGTGCATGCAGTGCTCCCTTGGCTCGGGGAATACATGTTGAATATGACGACAAGGTATTTATAATCACTCTATTCATATTCAAATGATCCATCGATTGATTTAGACTATTGTTTTAGATAACTTAGCACTCATTCAGTTATAATCATGTTTTAGTTCAGTTCAACTTTGCATGAAGACACACAAATCAGTCGCTAAGTTAGATTTGAATTTTACAGGTGGGGCATTTGCTCTTATTTTGTGACATTTTCCTCCCCCACATGGTGGGGCATTTGTCAATAATTGCAAGCTATCCAGAACAAATCCCCACCTATGTCCCAGGGTTGGGGTGGGGGTTAATTTGACTGGTGCATAATCATTATGGCTTTTGACAAGGGAAAGGTCGGAGCGGTTTTATTACAAGTCAAGGTTTATAAGATGACGGAGTCATTACGTTATTCGCATGGCATTTAACATTAGAATACGTACGGTCAATAAATCGGGTCACCGAAATGAGCTTCTAATGCATGTAATTAGAACCCAACCGACCAACTGTAGAA
Organism: Actinernus sp. WN-2022; assembly: GCA_030867875.1. Classification (NCBI taxonomy): domain Eukaryota; kingdom Metazoa; phylum Cnidaria; class Anthozoa; order Actiniaria; family Actinernidae; genus Actinernus; species Actinernus sp. WN-2022. The sequence continues at coordinate 114,118,222 of JAOWCC010000577.1, forward strand.
CTTTTCACAACCAGATCAAGTTTATTCCCCTGAATAAATCTATATATTTCTTAAAAATGTAACGGGGTTTGTTTCGTTCATTTAAGTTTTGACTTAAATGAACGGCAAAAACTGTAGCGTTTACTTTTTAACGGCATAGCTGAAATACAACGTGTTTCATTATTATGTTTGCTCATTCTTTGGTACTTAGCAAGAGGAATGCACGCATCCAGGCAAAGGGAAGCGGAGGGCCGGAAACCTTACCTCACCAACACACTTATTCAAATTCACTTTAGTTACCAAGATCTAGAAGAGGGGGTGTGGCAAGCCACACAACTTTCTGTCTCATGCAATTATGGAATTCTTGGTTTTTTTTTATTTGTTTTGTTGTTCTGTCAAGTTTGTTCTGTAAAAATCATATCAATGTCCCTTTCGTTACTATGCAAGCTGTGTATTGTGCAAATGATTTTGCATGTGTAGATCGAAGATTGACTAAAGTCATTGATAGTCAATTAAAGCGAGTTGGACTACCAACGCTTAAATTCCATATACAAAGGTGGTCGTCATTATAAATTGATTTATCCACGTTGAATGGGGGAAGAAAAAAGTAGCGAATTGGGTACATGTAGTTGTGTCTCTCGAACGTAATTTTGAAATAAATTGGAAAAGCTTTTTTTTGTGTACAACAGTTCGTTTCGAATATAGTTCATTGAAAAGACGAAAATTCACCAATTTAGCATTTTATTAAAAACTTAGAAACATATTCAGATTAATCGAAGGCCATGGCCAGATCGCTGGAGACTATTGACAAACAGTTTTGGACAGCCGCGATGGATTGAAATTCGATTATAAGAAAAAAACTTTTAAAAGTTGGAGCAGGTTTACATGTATGGTTTGGAGTCTCACTAAAAAGTTGTAAATTAATTAGTTAAAATCTTACAGAAAATGCCCCCATATGATGTGCTCATCTAAAGACATATAAAAGGCATGCATAACCAATTTATGGTGATTATTAGATTCTGTATTCATAAATATTTTATCAGAAAGGCGGCATAGCGCCTTATTAGGTTACTACAACCTTTACCGAAAATTCAGTGGAAAGCGCCCGTTGAATTTGAAGTTAGGGTGATCTGTACCCTGCCTGTAGCCTAAAGTTCATTGGGATATATGCTCGAAGAGTTTTATTCATTTACTCTCGAAGAACTTATAAATACATGGGGATACATTTTCACCACATGTTCATTTTCCCCCAGTACGTCTGCCACCGGTTTGCTGTCGCACCGTTGGGCGGCATCAGCAAGTCATTTTGACAAGCCATCAAAGTGTTCATTTCAGCGAAACAATTCGACAAGAAGAGTAGGGAGGGGAAGCAGTCGAAAACGGCGCGTAGATCACCCAAACACCTATATTTAAAATATAATGTTTCATTGGTGAACGTATATATAGTAATGGTAATAGCCAAATGAAACCGTATTTCACGTAATGCCGGAAATGGCAAAAGCGTTTTGTTACAATTCAGTGTAAATAATTTACTGACAAACGTGTGGCTAGAACGGCTAGGACATATTTCGCAGGCATCTCAAACTCTCACTATTTTAAACAACGTTTTCTTTCTATCAGGGAATAAGCCTACTATATCGTAAGGCTTTGAAGTTAATATATCAAACCGAAAGTTTCAGCACTTGACCTATTAAAGACCAGGCCCGGTTGTTAGAAGCATGTATACCTAGGATAGCGCTAAATCTGTAATTGTAATCTGTACCGTTTACCCTCGGGTTAGCAATTTACGGGGTAGCGCCGGCTTACCCTTGCTTCGCCGAAAAACCGGGCCCATAACTATAACTAAAATTCGCATGTTGTAATTAGCAGCTTGAAAATCACTAGTTGGCTTCCGTTTGGAGTAGGTTCATCCCGTTTTGTTTCATGTTGCCCTCAGGGAAAGTACGAGAAGGGAGAAAACAGGTAAAGTACAACAAAAGAGGACGGAGAAGGGGAGGGAGGGGAGGGGAGGTCTCCTTCTGTCCATTCCCATTTCTTCGTTTTCTAGTGTGACTTGTATACAGGTTTTTTCGCATAGCCCTGTTTGGAGCAACCTGTTCTTTAAAAAAATCATTATAAACAGTTGTTCTTTTAAAAACTGTTTCCTAAGCGACATCAAGAGCCCATAACCAAGAGCGTCCATATCTCTTATATAGATGCTACGGCGTTTTCACAAGTTGGGCTATTTTTAGATTATTTTTGCCGCCAGTTAGTGGGTTACACCCGTGGCGGAACAAAAGATGCCTCATTAGCTTCTTTTGTTATACCAACAACACGTCTGCTACGCTTTTGTGAGGAATGATTGCAACCCAATAATAGCGGGAAACGGTTATAAAAATAACCTAACTTGTGAAAATGCCGTAGCATAGAGGTAGTATGGGAGATTCTCGCTCTTGGTTATGGGCTCTTGGCGACATACATTGTTTGCCGGGCTCTAGATGATACGGCTTCGTCAGTTGTGTTTTGCTAGGCTTACAGTGCCTATGAAATGAAATTTATGTTTTCATATAATTTTTGAGAAGTTTATTTACAATTATATTACCCTAAAAAAAAATTATGGAAAGAAAAATTGAAACGGCAAAACAGTTTTCCGTGACCCGCTTCAACTAAATTTTATGTGACAAGTTATATGGGAAAACTTGAAAGACCAAAAATCGGCGTGGACGAAAATCCTGCTAGTCGTACGTCGGATCTCAGGTTAAGATCTAATCAGCCAAACGGTAACAAATATGAATGAGAAGTCCAAGGACTACGGAAAAGCTGATACAACGGTAATTATATTGAATACAATACAGGCGCCGATCATGGCGGCCACAAAACTCTCGATAATTTCACTGTTACTCCATTTTATTACGATCGGTGGAGTTTATATTTCGAAAACGACATGTCTATGCACTAGTGCCTCATTCTCTTTTTATTCTATGCCGCTTTGGAAGTCCGTTATCCTAAATCTTGACCAACAAGTTGCATCTAAGCATCACCCTCGTCTCTACTGGTTATCATCTCTCGAGTCTCTCTCGAGTCACCCGGCGAAGAAGTTGACAAAACATGGATTCGTGTCACTCGCTGTACCTGGCAACGTCCTGCCTATTGACATCACCATTTTCTTGACATTTCTGTAAATCCCGGCCCGATCTCCTTGGCCCGTAAGGGACATCAGCATTCAATCCACATTTTTCGCTAACTCGTCAAAAATGACGTGTTAATTTTGCACGCCACCACGCGCGTCGCGGCAAAGCTCTTTCAAAGATGGCGGCGGCGACAAACATCTTATCGAGGTACCGTATGATTTTCTCTTTATAATGGTGAAGTTGGTGTATATTTTCTTTCTTCTACTCTACAGTCTTCATGTACCAAACGCTAGTAGTCTCCCGGATTATATTCCAGCTATTATATTCCACCAGCTATTAGTATTATTATATTCCAAACGCTAGTAGTCTCCCGGATTATATTCCAGCTAATCGATGAAAATCGATACCAAAGAAATTTGTGACTCTCGAATATTATCGATTTTCATCGATCGTCATGAATTCCTATTTTTAATGAAAATAACCTAGCTGACGAACAAATTAAGCATTTAGAACCACTTTTCACTATTCTTTGGGGAGTTTCATCCATTCGGAACACTTGAAGCAAGGGCACCCAACGAGTACTTTTTGAAATTCATTTGAAACCAGTTGTATGCAGCTCACCTAGCCATTTTAAGGCGCCTACTATGTCTTTTGACGTATTCTAGAAAGCTATTAGCTGTTCGGATTTTCTAGGTGGAGATCGCGTCAACCGAAAATACTATGGCAAAATATTTCCGGCCTACGAATTTGTTAGTAGTCTAGAACATAACAAGAATTTTCTAGCCCAAGTAACTTCATGTTGCAAAGTTTTGTGGAGGTACGAATTTTTTAGGGATTCTTTTTTCCTGTTCTGACTCTATTGATCAGACGAATTGGGACGTACGAATATTTTAGGAGAAACCTTTTAGTCTCCCTTTTCTTCTATAATTTTCTAGGGATTGAAAACTAATTTTCTAGCCAGTATTTCAGAAAACAATTTTCTAGGGACAATTTGTTCAAATCCGAAAGTTTTAGGCTAACTTACTCTCCCGAACAGCTTTTTAACCGAAAACTTCGTTGGGTGCCCTTGTTGAAGGCAAAACCGATGTCATTATGGAAAATTTACACAAAGAGACAGAGTTGATTTTCACTCGGGAAAATACGTCATGATTAGTTTACTGTCTCGTGATTGGTCTAACGAAAACGGCATGTGGTAAACGGTGGACTGGACTGGACTACGGAAAGGCTTTATACCTAGCTCCTCTAGCTCCTGAAGTGTGCTGCTGTGTGTCCGGTTCCTAAACAGAACCCACCCACGAACATATATGTAATATAATATAAAAATAGACTAAAACTGAAGTTTTAGCTTTATGTTTGACTTCCGGTGAAATTGCATTGTTCAGAACAGCCAATCAGATTACACAAAAATCGGATTACAATACAATACAATAGGCTTTATTTAACGAGGGTAAGCACTTGACAGTAGATAAAACTGATAAATTCGTGGCCCTCAAAATAATAAAAATATTTACAATGTGAATTCTACAGTACTATATGTGCGAAACCAGGATCAATGACAATAATAAACACTATGATACGATGCTAAGAACTACTTATAAATCTAAAAATTATACGGCTAAAAATCGAGAAATTATGTTATTATTTCAGACAGATCGACTTAATGATAAAATAAAAATTGTAAGATTAAAATTGTAAAGTTGCTTTCTGGCGAGTTAAAAAATGTTTGCGGAGATCACGTTTAAAACTATTTACCGATGAACTCTTTCTGGTTTCGGTGTCAATGGATTCCAGGCCTTTGTTTATAGTTCTTACTGTGAATGTTCTTCCCGGCAAATTCGTCCAGAGCCCTATTTTTTCGTCGAGCAGTAAGAAACAAATGGGGTCTGGGTACTAGATTGTTCATCGCGCTGCTAATACCGGCTAATGGGCCGGTCAACCCATATACTTTGGATAAAGAAATGTAGGAGTAGTCAAAGCTAGTTTATGACGCCGGTGTCCTTCGGATAAATAATTGTTTTATAGCTGCGTATTTGTAAATATTTAACACTGAACTGGTTCGTTGTGAGTAGTGTAGGGTGATCACGTAAACTGTAACGCCTTAATTGTCAAAATTTTATAAGTTCAAAAAGTCCGAGTTCTTTCTCTTATTATAATCTTCTATTTATAATATAGAACCAGTAAGACTTAGTGCATTTTATCTTACTTATAAAATGAACAGATAACTAAAAGCCATTGATATACACGACATAAAATTTTAACCTTTGATTTCTCCCACCTTGCTATCGATCTGGGATGAATTAGTTTCTCACAAAAAAATATCCCACATCGAAGAGACAATGTGTATGCAATAAGAGAGCAGAGCGTAGCGTGCAGAATAACTAATCCCACATGGAATAGATGGTGTGTACATAATAAGAGAGCAGATGTACTTTGTCATTTCGTTCCTCCCGGGGTAGGGGAAGTCAGCGATCGGTCGTGACACTTCCCTCACTTGCCTAGCTAGTATTCTGTACCTGGTACAGAAAACTACTAGAGCTATAACGGACCATGGGGTCTGTCTATCGATACAGAACCTGATGTTTTATTAATCAGGTTTGTACGGGAGTATACAGTGGCGATCATGTGGTGTCATTCAGCACATGGGATTGGCTAGTACCCTAATGAATTATTAATGAATTTTACAAAATCTGATACAGATTTCGTTCTGATTTTATAATACACAAACTTTGGCTTCGATTTTCTCGGCCAAAATAACTGAAAAAATGACTCTCTACATCTAGACATTTGATAAGTGCGATAAAGAATTCGCGTCCGATCTCAACTCGAGTTTGTAAATCCCATAAAGATCCAAGATCGTCCGCTCATTCTTTATCGAATACTTAAAACTTTAAGCCATGACAAATTGAAAACAATTCTTATATATACAGGGGCGTAGCTTCCTGTACGCATATACGCACGTGCGTACACTTTGAGACGAAAATTTCCTGTTTGGCCTTGTAATTTTTTTACGAGAGGGGGTCCTTAAAACCGGTAGCTACTGCACTTGTGCGTACAACTTGAAAATGCCTAGCTACGCCCCTGAATTATATATCCATCTATTTAGCTATAGCCCCGCTATTTAATCTTACATACAAAAAAGTTTGGTACTTAACAGTTATTATTAAACCGCTTGTAGCTACATGTCCAATATTTCGTCTATAAAGTCACGTTAATTGACGTTATAACTGAACCAAACTAGCATCCCACATCTAGTTTTAATGGTTTGGAGTTCTCCAAACTCCAGTGAAATGAATGGCACGCTTTATTCACGGAAATTGGCGCCATTTAAAAAATACTTCTATCAACTGAGCTTTAGGGAATTCAGAATAGCCACATCTGATAGAAGCAATAAATGTCTCTTCGTTAAAAGTGTGTTTGTTCATCTGAAATCTCTTTCTGAAAATGCGAAATAACATTCGGATACAAGGTCTTACGGGTCTTACTTGTCGAGAAAAACCACACGGGAATTTTACCGGCTTGTCCGTTTGTATTGACCAGTCAAATGCCCAATTGTCGAAAATAAAAACATTTAGCGGTATCACTTACCTCTCATTTGTTGCTCCAGCGCTGCTTCTGGTATGACCTTTGGCTCGTGAAAATATAACTCGGTTTCATATTAACTATTCCTAATCTTAGCGGGCTCATGCTTTTCCTCGAAGTTTCCAGTGACAAGAACCAACACATTCAAAACCCGCAAAGTCTAAGCGATGATCGATCATGTAATGTAATTAACTCATTGCTATACCAACCACGAAATTTAGCCCATACCCCGCTGTGAGATAATCTGGATAATGCCGGGATTTTACACGAACTTCCGGTGCAATTTGCTTCGAGATTTGACTCAAAAGACAAGTTTTGTGACTCTCTACAGTCATCACACATACGTCAATTGATACGTGAGTTTGACGAAACAGACTTTAACTACAATTCTGCGGACGTTAACAAGGCTGTTTCTCAGTTTAACCTGTTTCTTTCCAAGATGAAAAAAGGTAACAAATATCACGCTTGGTTTGATATCAGATAAACACTTGCGACAACAATACAGGCACGTTTCTAGCTAATTACTACAACAATAGTATCGATTCTCTTGTTATATATGGCTGGGGGCTAACTAGAAAACCCAGCGGTTAACTTAGCCCTCAGGCTCACACATTTCTTATTATTTATTATATTACTCTTAGTCTATCTCCGTTCTCTGTCTGTATTTTATAATTATTGTATAAAAAAAAATATGAGCAAAAATAAATTGAATTGAATTGGATCCTTTACACATTTTAGCAATCTTCATTCATCTATAGGAGAAGAAAACCTCTCGTCCAGCTAGAAGACCATTATCGAAGCGATTCAAAATACCGATGTGTCCAATTCGCATGGCACCGCCTTGGATGTGCCAATAACTCAGAATTAAATAAAAAAGGCTATCAAAAAAACTCCAAAATAAGAAAGCTCCGGGGATTGATAAAATTCGAAATGAGATGCTGAAGTGTGAGGGAAATATATTAGTTCCTATTCGAAATTATTCAACCTTTTCTTGAGAACAGGAATTTACCCTGACATATGGACTAAGGGTGTTATTAGTGCAGTCTATAAGTCAGGAGATAAATCAGACCCATCGAACTAAAGAGGAATCTGTGTGACGAGCTGTTTGGGAAAATTGTTTTGCTTCGTTCTTAATAACAGGTTACACTGATACTCTCCTGAAAAACAAGAAGCTCCTACACCCCTCACAAATTGGTTTTCTACCAGGCAATCGGAGTGCTGATCATATTTCATTCCTTACGTACTTTGATTGATAAATACGTCGTCAATACAACAAGAGGAAAACTATTTTGTTGTTTTGTGGATTTCCGAAAAGCATTTGATTCAGTTTGGCACCCTGGTTTATTACGGAAATTACTCAACTATGAAATGGGTGGTCATTTTTTTCGTTTGATTTCTGACATGTACTCTAAAACCGAATGTTGTATTAAGTAAGGCAATATGAGATCTAAGTATTTCAAGTATAACAGAGGGGTTCGTCAGGGTTGTATTCTATCTCCTCTGTTGTTTAATTTATATCTAAATGATCTTCCAGGCATTCTACAAGATACTGATGGTCTGGACCCAATTACCCTACCAAGTGGCTCCCCGCTAAACTCTTTACTTTTTATGCAGATGATTTGGTCCTAATCCCAGGGGTCCTAATCTCTACCAGAGGGTCTGAATGGGGTTAACTGCCTACTGACAAACGGCCTTAAAAATAACTGACAACTGACAAATGACGATTTTTTTACTGACAACTGACAACCGAAAAATAACTGACAACTGAGAAATTTGGTGTTTGTGGGTCAAACATTGTAAATTTTCTCTAGCAATGATTAACTAGGGCTAACTGACAACTGACAAATGGCCAAAAATTTAACTGACAACTGACATGTAGACCCCCCCATTCAGACCCTCCTACCAGTGCCACGGGGCTTCAAAGGAGTATTAATACTTTACAACAATTTAGTAATTTTTCAAAAACAATGTAGGAAATCTACTATGGAGAAATACACATCTTTTTAGACGGTTCCCCCTCATTAGCATACATCAAACTTCAAGCGACGTACATACAAACAAACAGAGTCCATAAATCGAAAGAGATTGTCACACTTGATAATCACCGAAAATTTGAGAGTGATATGATAAATATATTTTGAGGAATGAGCGTTTAAAAAGCTCAAAATTTACAATGAATGTATGGCTGTCAGCAACTCTTTCCCCCCAGCCCATTTTATAGTTTTGAAAAGTCAATTTCTCCGTAAATATTTAACATATCAATCTCAAATTTTCGGTGGTTACTCAGTTTAAAATTCTCTTTCAACTGATATAGTCTGTTTGTTTGTAGCTTGAAGTTTAATTTATGCTAATGAGGCAAAAATGTAAACAATGACGTCAGCAAGGATTCGCCTATACGTACCTGGGATCCACGATTTCAAGTAATGGTAGTTTTTCAAAGTCCAAGCTAAATTCAACTGAGAAAACGAGGCGTTCTGTCTTTGCGACAAAACGTTTACCTCGACTTCTCCAAAATGCCTATAAGTGTATGTTCTCCCCGGTGAAGTTTAACCACCGGAAATCAACTGTAATTGAGAATGTAATTGTAAATGCTAATTGTATTTTGAACCGGCTGCCTGACTTTATCGAAGCCAAAAGAAGAAAATTATTTGCTGCTCACCATCTACCTTGCTCTTTGTAAACTGATAGTTCACACAGAGTTAGAAAGAGTTCGCCTACACGTCTACACTTCAACAAATTCATGATTACACAAGGATTGCATACACAGAAATGCATTACAGAACGGTTGAACGTAGTTAGCTCAAACAATGCGCATGCAGATTCCACCTCGTGTAATGCCACGTGACGATCAGATCCGTGCAAAGCAGTGTGGTAAAAAAGACAATAGAAGTGATGCATTGTGGAAAAAAAAAAGATTCGAGATTTGGACCCGCTTACAGATTAGAACTGCTGCCTTGCTCGCTCGCTTCAGGCTCACTCGCTGCGGCAGCAACAAATGCTCACACCCTTTTTCAGGCTGTCATATGCTGATTAACATTATGCAGTTGAATTGTTCTTATGCGTTAACCCGAAGGCTGCTAATTCACTTTTATAAACCTGGTCAGTTTTGCGTTTGTTGGCTTAGTATTGCTTTACAATAAAAAAAATATTAAACAAATCCATTCAGCATATTCTGCACTTCATAAGCTTTACAGAGGTATATAGGTTTCTATAGTGTTTTTTTTTAACAACGCGCGTACAAAATTATTAACGAGAGAGACCCGCGAAGGTATCCTTATTAATACTTCCTCAGAGTGAAGATACGTTTTTTTTGGGGGGGGGGGGGGGGGGGGTGTGGTCTTCAGAGGGGAGGGTCATCAGAAAAAAATTGAAAGTCAGGGGAGGGTCAACCTTTTCCCCCGAGATGTCGTTGTCTTTTTTAAATGTCGGCTGTTAAAATTGCCAATTCTTAAGCTGCTTCAAACCGATAGAAAAACAGTGAAAGTATCCCACCTTCATGAAATCCAGTGTATTTTAATTTTACACAAAATTATGTGGATTCTTTTGTCCAGCCGAGCGCTTTATCTTTCCAAATTGTTGCTCCTCATCTGTCTGGTGCTCGTGCTCGATATTTGACTTTCAACCCGGTGGTGTTGGCTACACAAGACGATTTCTGCTTGGCATGTCGCGCTGGAGGGCAACCACAATAACTGCAAGACACTCCGGTGTCTCTTTCAAACTCCTCGCACTCGCCACAAGCACATTTTCTCCGATCAAGTCCTCGCGAATCTTTGCCCACTGTGAGTCAGGAATTGATTATTTGAGAATCCCACCGATATGTGAGCCAAGTGGCTTCCGGGCAGTAAAGTGACCGATACTAGTGAAACAACGTTAATTAAACATACATTCGCTATATCGTGGTATATTATATATATCGGAGTTTGGATGATTGTTTTTTGTTTGCAGGAATGACACCTGAATTCTATTCTATTCAAATATTTTCTATTCCGCCTAGTTTTTGCATAGTAGCCCACGTAACGGCCCTAAAGGAGGGAGGTAAAGATTTCCACACATGGTTCATAAAAAAATGTTTTTGGTGGGGGGAGGGTCACATGTTTTCTTGATGTCTTGAATGGAGGGTCATGGAGTACTTACTGATGACAAGGGAGGGCCACGACTGTTTTGAAAAAAATTGTTGCAAATCCCCCAGCCCCCCCCCCCCCCCCCCCCAATAAAAAACGTACCTTCCCTAACTGTTATACTACTGCGACACTATATGTTATCCTCTTCCTCTGTTCCTTGTTACGTACGCGTCTACAACACATTCCGTTCGCTGCAGCCAGTTTTGTTACTTGTAAATATGTCAGAGAAATACTGAAGTGAAGTTGTGCAACTGGTCATGCGATGCCGGTTCATTCACGAGGCGGCATCTGGACTGTCGAAAAGTCTTGAAGCAGTGTCCTGAAATGTTCCTTGTACTATAGGTACTGTAAGTTTGATAATAGTGCTAGCCGGCGGAGATTACGAGTGTTCAGTTAACAAAGTTTACTGGGAGATACAATGGTCCAGTGTGGGCTGTACACTAAGCTTTAAATACTAATTTAAGAAAATGCCAGTCCATTCTTTCCTTAAAAGGCGGGTAACTAATTTTGTAAAATTCTGTAAGTTGATAAGGCGATTCTCTAGATGGCACCCCATCGTGCCCTTCTGCATTATATTTCGAAGCCGGTACAGCGGCATGGAAATTCCTATTAAACCTTTGACTCCTCACCGCGCATATTATAGGCGTGGTCATGAATTGAAGCATGTAACTGGAAAAAATATTGCAACAAATCTAGACATGCTAAAAATACGATGTTACTTCAAGGGATGAATTACTTAAAAGCCACAGCTATAAACAGCGACCTGTTGACTCTTCCACTTTGGAGAAATTGTTTCGTTTCTTTGATTTTCACCTATTTCAACGCTCTAAAATCGGCTCAAAAAACCCTACGGAAGAAGCCAGACTTACCAGTGAGAATTGAGATGCGTAAAATGTATAATAAGTGTTATTGGTTGCCAGTTAGCAACTGTTAGTCTTTCATTACCAGTGAGGTTATCAGGAAGGTTATGTATTGGCATTGCGGCATTGCGGCCTTGCCTGCTCTTAGGTGGACGTGTTCAATTTCATTAAACAGACCATAGGCGAGCATATACCACGGATACGGCTAAGTCATAATAATATTATGTAATTGTAGGAACTATACTTGGGAAATAAATTACTTGTAGTGTACTCTTAGACAGATATTTCAACCTCTTTAGTTGATTGACCTTTCTGCCAAACTTTTACAGATGGAATTAATTTTGGTGTGCCAAGGCATGTTAGGTGTGAGTCAAAACTTAACGTAACTGTTCTTATAGAAGAATTGGTTTCTGTGGACCACAAAATGCCCTATGAGTGATTAGCATTGCTTCGGAGTTTCCTGTATGAATTGTTAACTATTGTTTCTACACCAAGTGTTTATATCTAGTAATATTCTATTTGAGGCATCTACAACACCATCTGCAGTTTTATCGATATAGAATAAAGTAGTATCGTCTGCATACATAACTATTTCTCCTTCATTTACTTCCGAATGATATATCATTAACATAGTATGAGAAGAATCTGGGGCCAAGTAAAGATCGTTGTAGCACACCATACTTGACTGGTTTACATTACTACTGTATATATATATATATTGTTTTCCGCTATCCCCAAGATAATTAATCATCCAGTTTAAGAGATTTCCGGTCAATCCCATTGTTTGTAATTTCCACTTTAATATGGAGTGGAAAACCATATATCGAAGGCCTTCCTGAAGTCGATGGAAATGATACTGACCATGTATTTCCTTTGCTTTGCCAGTTTCCAGGTTTCTGTAAGATGCACAAGAGCAAAACTGCACATCTAGGGTTTAATACGAGTAAAATTACAACCATAGTTCCAAACGGGACATTACATTATTATTATTTTTTTAAATACAAGTGAAAAGTGTGCAAAAACAAATACATTTAAGGATTCTAAAACAAAAAAAATGTAACTTGATGATCATGCTAAGTCCACGCGTCACTGGAGGCGTTTAGTCGGACTCGGTGTGAACGTATAATTTGATAGTTTCGGGCGGAAATCAAGATCTCTCATCTTATCAACATGATCAGCAACAAATATTTTTCTTCTATTACCTTTGATAAAGTCAAATCAATTTAGTTACAATTTTAAAAGTGACAGCGGGGTTCAAAACACACAAATTAATAAAAAGGATAAGCATATCTCAATTACAGTTGATTTCCGGTGTTAACGCTTCATCGGACTCTTTATAATATACACGCCAATGTGAATTTTCTTCATTGTACCTGAATAAGGCTGGTGTGGCCAGCCGAAATATTGTACCTCTAATTCCAAAATTCTACGTTGTATCGCTCTTTGCTTCTTTGTAGTTATTTTTATTTGATAAGCCGATTAGATCACTAGTTTGATCCAACGTACACCAGCAGGATTGTCGTTCACGGTTGCTTGCTTGGACAATTTGTCGAATATATGCATGCCTGTTTCGGGAGGACAGCAGTTTTATTGGCCGGGATCTTAACGGAGAACTGAACCCTGAAACAATCCGACTACTATACAAACTTGTATTCAAGAGAAATAAGTTCTGCTATTTTACTTCTTTGTGGTACACGTCTAAAAAGAAGAAATACGTTTAGAAGGTCGAAAAATAGCCGATTCTCCGCTGATAAAGCTAGTTTGTGTGGCGGCTCAATAGCCCACTTCCGAGAAATTTCTCACTTCCTACATACAAAGGAATCAATACGAGGCTCCGTGCATAATGCTCAGTCATTCGTGACGGCAAGACTACAGCACTTCTGTAGTTTGTCACGAACGATTGAGCATTATGCACGGAGCATCGTATTGATTCCTTTGTAGGTAGAAAGTGAGGCATATCTCGGAAGTGGGCTATTCAATGCCTTTTCCCCTGTATCGTACGTAATGCATCAGTACCAAGGAAAAACAACCACCCCTTCAGCACAATAGTGCGCAAGCGAGAATACCATGACAAAACTAATTTATTCCCTGTATCGTACGTCACAGATTACAGGATTGGGATTTTCTTTCCTTTGACGCAAAACACAGTAAAATAAATTTTGGTATAAGTCTTTTCATGATCTACTCATTGAGCTAAAGTTGATTTTAGGCTTCAATTCTCCTTTAAGAAAATATCGGGAATTGGTAGAAAACAAGGTTCAGGAGTAACCTGAAAAATAAGACTCTGAATATTCTGATTAGAAATGCCATGGAGGAGTCCAGACATGTAGAGCAATATGTTTACCGTGAAAACCTGGGTCGAGTGCCGCATGGCGGGAGGATCGAAGGAATCAAGATGGCGGCCGAATTGAGATGTGCACGAGAAGTGCCAATCTTCACAGACAGACAGAGGGTCAGAGTGATCGACATCACCACCAGAACTGCTGCTAATACAACGATTCGGGACGAAGAGACCGTGAAGTCTCACGTTGGAGGTGGATATGGCTACAGGGAAAGTACAAGAGCTGATTCGGTGACGAGAAATCGGTTCATTTTCTGGTAAGTGTTTCTGTTTAATAGTAACTGACAGTGTAAAACTTTAGAATCAAGCTGTCGTAAAAGTTCATTTAACACGGCAAAGCTTTATTCTGCATGTAATTATTGATTTTGAATGATTTAATGCAGATTTGAGATCAAGTAATAGTGCAACTACTACTGACTAACTAAGCAATATCTGGAGTGTTGGGTTGCAATCATGCTCATTCCTCAGGCCAGACATTCAAATGACAAAGTCGTGGCGACAATGACATCACATGCAACCCAGCAATTATATGTAAGCTTACTTCTTGGAACGTTTATTGCAAATATTGGCTTAATTTCCCCTTTCCAGATATGTGAGCAATTGCAGAATACCCCCCTGCTCAAGTACATGTACGTTAGGTGGATACGGCAACATGTCAATGCATTAGTCCATATATGGTCATCTCTCTATAGAGATATGTCTGGGTGTGAACAAGTCTCTCTATTCACAATTATTATAGAAGAACAAAGCAACATGTATGTTGTGTTCCTAGGCAGGGCTAAAAATAATGGCCGGTCAGTCGCTGGTCAAGATCAGTATTTGGTTGAAACTGTAGTAACATTGACTGGTCAAAATGACTGGCAAGGCAAAGATTTGACCGGACAAGTTCCAATTCTGGCCGGACATTGTCCGATGACCGGCCGTTATTTTTAGCCCTGCTAGGGGACGAAGTCACAAACAATACCTGGCCTGAGTTTTCTACACACCCGAATCTTGTGTGAGTTGTGACACCTGCATGTGTGCATCTTGGTTATACAAATTAACACTACATTCAGGCAAAGAGTTAATCTATAATGACATTTGATATGCCAAGGAACTTAAATATCAACACAGTACAAGGTGAGGGAAATTCATGAATAAAGTACTGAGTTTATTGCTGTGTTCCCTAATTAATTACATGTAATCTACACTGAATTTCTAACGGGACCTGAAACAACCATAAGAGGCTGATAAAAGCCTGGACCCGGCTACCGACATTGATCATCAATTATTCTGCAACTTACAATGGCACTCGATATTCTGCAGCCAACCATGTTCTCACTTGAAAAATAATTTCAATGCTCTGAAGGAACTGGGGTGTACTTTATACACATGCATATATAGTTTATGTTCTACACTGGAGTGTACTTAATATTGTGAAAACTAGGAACTGGAATGCAGTTTACATGTATACACATCTGAATAGCCATAGCTAGCTATAGGGTTGATTGTGTTCTACACTAACTCCAATTATTGCTTTACATTGTATACCACACAGCAAACTGTGCTACAAATGCTCAAATGAATGATAACCATATAAAACACATGTATAAGCATCACATGCATCCAATGATATAAATATTTAAAGTTTTATACCCATAATTTTATGCATCCCTTTTATATTAATTTATAAGTCAAGACATTCAAAATTTTCACAATAGTTAAAAACAAGCATTTGTGATCAGGATTATTTACACCCACGTCATTGCAGCAATCTATCAGTCTTTTGTGTTACCACAGAAAGACCAGTCCTTTCTCTTACCAAAAATATGTCAAACCCACTTTAACCCTTTCCCTACTGGACATGTTTGGCTCAGTTGGTGAAATCCTGAGTGCTAACTCAACCCTCCCCCTCGGTTCAAGTTTGGCTAGCCCGGGGCAGTTAAATACTGCTGACTTTTTAAGCCGAGGGCTCAAACCTTTCCCACAATGCCATTTGGGAGAATTCTGTGCACTCGTTAGCGGTAGGTATGGCTGCTTCAGTAGGGTTTCCAATGAAATGTGCTCTAATTTGGGAGAAAAAAAGCCACTGCAAGAGAGCTAGAGGACATCATTAAGTCTGAGGATGGCTGAAAAGTACTTGGTTTGCTTTTAGTAGGCCTTGTGAGGGGTTTCACAGGATTTTTCTGTTGTGTTTCTGCTTTGAGACACATGAAATAATTCTTCACTGAAATCCTTGAAATTTTGCAGTTGGTTGTCTTTTCCCCCTGCTCAACCTATTAGGATGTGTTTTTGTCACTTTAAAGCAACGGCTTGAGTCCAAATCACCGCTCTTGGTTGTAGGGGTAAAAGACTTATAAAAAAAAACCTACCGGAGTTCCAGAGGGGGAGACCCCTTGTGAATTTTTTGTTGATTACCCAGCATGCAATTGGAGGTGGGAGCAGGTAAATGTGGTCGAGTGAAATGCAGTGTAAACATTGGCGTGGTTCACAGTCGTTTGGTGCGTTTTGTGCAAACAAACCTGCTGGTTGGAAAGATTAAACAAGGTACTGTAACGTCTGAGTGGTGATTTTGTATTTGCTTTCGATTTCAAGTGCGAATGGAAAGGTTTTTTTTAAGCCGATTTTCTCCTCAAAATTCGTGAAAATCGAAGAAACGAACAACGATGTCCAAAACAAATGTGTTTTTCTCCAAAGTGGGAGAGTCAAGCGATCCCTGTTATAGCTCTGACTTTGAAGTCATTCATTCCTTGAAATAATATCACAACATCGTATTTCCAGCATGTCTAGGTTTGATGCAATAATTTTCTCCAGGTACATGCTTCATATTGGGCGGTAACGGGCGGCACAGGAGGGAAAGGGTTAATGATCTATGATTACTTCTAGTACTAAATACTTGTGATACTACCCTTGATAATCATAATACTTTCAATATGCACATGTACATGTATGATCCATGTAAAATGCAATATATTTGAAACTTATGTTTTAAGTTTGTTTGTTACAGTGACACATTTGTGACCAGTTCTCAATTTCTAGGTGCACAGCTGAAATTTTAGATTATAAGTGTTTTGTACTCGGCTATCCCTTTATAATTTGTAATAATTTATTAACTTATACCGCGCAAATTCAACATGCGTTTTCAAATGCGCCTTACAAACATACGTCAATAAGTAAGTTATCAAATAACTAACTAACCTTAACACTATTAAAACACATGCTGCATCATTGAAAAGCTTCTTTAAAAAGATGAGTCTTAAGGATGTTCTTAAAAATTACAATAGAGTCAGTACACCTAAGATATAATGGCAGCTTATTCCATAGGTTCGGAGCAGCAGCAACAAAGGCCCTGTGACCGAGAGTAGCCAGAGTCTTTACAGAGGGAGGTGTCAAATAGAGTCCATTGTTCGATCTCAGACTATAATTAGATTTTACTTTAACATAAATGAGTTCATTAATATACTTAGGAGCAAGTTTGTGGATGGCTTTAAAAGTGATTAACGGTAATATGATTTTATAAATTATGTGAAACTTACTAGGTAACTAGTGCAGTTCTAGTAGAAATAGTGAAGTATGACAGAACCTAGGCGCACGATAGATTAATCTAGCAGCTGCATTTTGCACTTGTTGCAGTTTACCCAATTGTGAGTTTGGTAGTCCATAAAGTAATGCGTTACAATAATCTAAGCGATTTGTGACAAAAGAATGGATGAGAGTTTCTATAGAATCACGAATGATATATTTTCGAATCCGGGAGATATTGTATAAGTATTTCCAACTGAGAGAGTTTTAATTTTCACTTTCGCCAATTGCTGCCTTGTTCCGATGAGTAGGAACTCAGTCTTTCCACTGTTTATCATGAGCTTGTCCTTAATCATCCATCTTCTAAGATCTTCTTTGCAAGCTTCCATGAGAGCGAGAGCAGCAGCTTGAGATGTATCATCAGCCGGTTTAAACGCTAAGTAGAGCTGGGTATCATCAGCGTACGATTGAACCTCTGATAAATGATGGCTAACAATGTTGAACAGTTTACTACTATAAATAGAGAACAAGAGTGGGCCCAAACAAGAACCGTGAGGGATGCCAAATTCCAAGTCGAACCTATTTGAACGTTCGTTGTTAATTACGACATACTGGAACCGATCCGAGAGGTATGAGCTAAACCAGGAGAGTGCTTTACTGGTGTATTAGGCCTGGAGTACATGTATTAGGCCAGTGTATTAGGCTTGGAGTACATGTATTAGGCCTGGAGTACATGTATTAGGCTGGTGTATTAGGCCTGGAGTACATGTATTAGGCTGGTGTATTAGGCCTGGAGTACATGTATTAGGCCGGTGTATTAGGCCTGGAGTACATGTATTAGGCCAACGTATTAGGCCTAGAGTACATGTATTAGGCTGGTGTATTAGGCCTGGAGTACATGTATTAGGCCGGTGTATTAGGCCTGGAGTACATGTATTAGGCCGGTGTATTAGGCCTGGAGTACATGTATTAGGCCGATGTATTAGGCCTGGAGTACATTATTAGGCCGCTGTATTAGGCCTGGAGTACATGTATTAGGCCGGTGTATTAGGCCTGGAGTACATGTATTAGGCCGATGTATTAGGCCTGGAGTACATGTATTAGGCTGGTGTATTAGGCCTGGAGTACATGTATTAGGCTGGTGTATTAGGCCTGGAGTACATGTATTAGGCTGGTGTATTAGGCCTGGAGTACATGTATTAGGCTGGTGTATTGGACCTGGAGTACATGTATTAGGCCGGTGTATTAGGCCTGGAGTACATGTATTAGGCCAGTGTATTAGGCCTGGAGTACATGTATTAGGCTGGTGTATTAGGCCTGGAGTACATGTATTAGGCAGGTGTATTAGGCCTGGAGTACATGTATTAGGCCGGTGTATTAGGCCTGGAGTACATGTATTAGGCCGGTGTATTAGGCCTGGAGTACATGTATTAGGCCGGTGTATTAGGCCTGGAGTACATGTATTAGGCCAGTGTATTAGGCCAGTGTATTAGGCCTGGAGTACATGTATTAGGCCTGGAGTACATGTATTAGGCAGGTGTACAAAATGTATTAGGCCTGGAGTACATGTATTAGGCCGGTGTATTAGGCCTGGAGTACATGTATTAGGCTGGTGTATTAGGCCTGGAGTACATGTATTACATGTACATGTGTAGGCCTGTTGTCATAGCCTGAGAAGAGACTGGTGAGGCATGTAGTAAAGTGGCTGGGTGGTTAAGTTACAAAGTGGTCAACAGAACTTTGCATGCAACGTAGTGCCTGTTTCATGCTACAGTTTTTTGCCACACCAGAATACGAGCAGAGTAACAGATCAGAGTAACCATTTCCAGTCTCACTTCAGCATTGCAGTTCTGTCTGGACAAACACATGTGACCACATATAATGTTTGGGCATTCTTTAAAAAATGTAGTGGTATATATACACATGTACATATAATTATATAATGTGAATAAAAATTAATGAAGGTAGTAGTCCAACGATATATAATTATATATGTATATGCAACCAGTTAGTTGCTAACTTTTAGCCCTGCCTACATGTACATTGTAGGTTGGTACTCGAAAGGAAGGAAGGCTGTTGTACTGGGTAACAATCCCCTTCTCTTCACAAACGTTATGACAGGTTCTTTAACATCCCCCATTTATGAAGAGAAAGTGTTGGGAGCAGGGTTGTCAGTAGAAGCCAGGAACTGGCAGATTTCCGCCATCTGTCAGGTTAAAATGAGCTGCCTGTTTTGTCCAAATTTCCCTTCATTTATGACTGACTGTAAAACACTACTGTATGTAGCCTCTTGTTTCAATTCCTACTGACAACCCTGTGGGAGACGGCCATCAGCTTTTACATCCCTGTCCAAGGACGCGGTTGGGGCCTGGATTCAAACCCATGACCTCCCTCATTCTTGACCGGTGTTCTACTATAAACAGCTATCTGGCTGTGTGGTATCCAGCCAGGGTTATTTGTTGGAAAGGGTGGCAATTACTCCCCATTTATAACCTGGCAATAAGTAATCCTAATTGCTTTTTTATGTTTTTGATGACCAGGAGAATAAACGACAGTGTCCTTGACTTGACAGAGCAGTCTCTTGATGTGAATCTGACCGGGAATTGCTTGAAACTGAGGTTCTCAGATGGCACACTCTTACCAGATTTGTCAGTGTTTGAGACTGCTTCCCATGTATGCATACTGGTTGCAACAACTAACAGTGTACACAGGATTATATTACCACATCCTGATAGACTGCATCAACATGTAAGCACAAGACTGATATCCTCATAATACGCTCACTGAACTATTTGTCACAGCAGTGACATTTACTTTATGCTACTCTTATTGCTGTGAAACTACGTTTTCAATATACATAGTACCTAGTGTTCATTCCAGGGTTCTATTTTGCGATATTCTCACAATTTTACAACTCATTATCGCTAATGTTCAAGTTACACGAATGTGACACTTTTCATAGAATGATTTGGATTCTGTATGGCACTCAATCATACCTTTTTGTGTCTGGCAAACATGACGAGCTTCATTCGGTTCTGAAAAGATGGCACCCTACCAATGTTGGTCGATTCACCCGACAAACATCAGCAGGGGAGCTGACATAGCTCAAATACTTTACTTTCGGCAGGTGTCAGCGCTAAAGCTTTAAATGGTCACCTTTTGGTTTTTATGTGCAACAAGGTAACAAATTTAATAGTCTGTCGAGAGAGACGTCTAAAACAAGAATTCAATGCCGGTTGTCGGTTTACTTTATAAGTAGCTCAGACAGAAATTACGGTTCATTACGGAGTCCTTCGTCGGTAATTACACGTATAACATAAACAGTTACGTAGATGTTCTTTTGATCGAAAATAAATCGCTATGCAATCTTACACATAGCCAGTAAAATTAAATCAAAAGGGGATCGCAAGAGGAGTATTAATATGTGATTGTGTTATTTATTATTTAAAACAAATGCAGTCATAAAATGTGTTCATGCGAATAAACTAGACATACTGTAACACATGAAAATGTTTCTGCTTCCAGGAAGCCAATCAAACCTATTAAACCTAACGTTAACAAATCGAAAACAATTCTCCTGAAATATATTTTATTTCCCGAGGACGCACCAGAAGAAATCCAAGTATTTCTCAAAGAGTAACATCCTTACAGCCAAGTTGCTCTGCTGCTTCCAGGAAGCCAATCAAACCTATTAAACCTAACCTTAACAAATCAAAAACAATTCTCCTGAAATATATTTTATTTCCTGAGGATGCACCAGGAGAAATCCGAATATTTCTTACAGAGTAACAGCCTTACAGCCAAGTTGCTCCGCTACTTCTAGGAAGCCAATCAAACCTATTAAACTAACCTTAAAAACAAATCGAAAACAATTCTCCTGAAATATATTTTATTTCCCGAGGACACACCAGGAGGAATCGTAACAGCCTTAAAGCCAAGTTGCTTCCAGGAAGCCCATCAAACCTGTTAAAACTAACGACAACAAATTGAAACAATTCTAATATTATATCCATCTATTTAGCCCCTCTATTTAAGGCTACATACAAAAAGGTTTGGCACTTAACAGTTATTATTAAACCTTGTACAAAGGTGCTACATGTGCATATCCAATATTTTGTCTATAAAGTCACGGTAATTAACGTTATAACTATACAGCATTACTTATATAATTTTGAGGCCAAAATGTGGTCTCGAGCTCTTCCAATGAACCAAACTAGCATCTCACATCTAGAATGATAGACCTGCTTTGGCTGCAAATTGCTATGTAGAAAACATTGATTGGATTTTAATGCTTTGGATTTCTCTGAAATGAATGGCATGCTTTAATATTCTCAGAAATTGCTGCCAATTTTTAAAATTTCCATCAACTGAGCTTCAGGGAATTCAGAATAGCCACATCTGCTAGAAGCTATAAATGTTATGTCTCTTCGTGTAAAGTGTGTTTGTTCATCTGAAATCTCTTTCTGAAAATGTGAAACAACATTTGGATACAAGGTCTTACTTGTCGAGCGAAACCATGCGGGAATTTTACCGACTGTTTTACCATTTGTGTTGATCAGTCAAATGTCCAATTGTTGAAAACCTTGATCATTTATCGAAAATAAAAGCATTTAGCAGCATCACTTACCCCTTATTTCCTGCACAGCCAGGCGGCTAGAACCTACATAATTATACATACCATATCTTAGAAGGTCGGAATAACGAATTCAAAGGAAGAGAATGTTGATACAGCACTGCTTCTGGTATGACCTTTTGCTCGTGAAAATATAATTCAATTTCATATTAATTATTCCTAATCTTAGCGGGCTCATGCTTTTTCTTGAAGTTTACAGTGACAAGAAGCAACACATTTTAAACCTGCAAAGTACTTTAAGCAATGATCAATCATGTAATTAACCCATTCCTATCAAATGCCAACCCTGAAATTTAGCCCACACCCCACTGTGAGATTCAGAGTTGCATGAAGCTTGTCGTGTTTTAGAGAAATGCCCCACCTTGCATCATTTCTAGAATGAAGACTGCATACCATACATGTACAAGTATTTCTTTGAACCTTTGACATGTGGACCATTTACCCCTCCCCCTCTTGAATGTTGGAAGATAGTGGGGTTTGTCGCACATGAAAAAGAAATACCCTGATTCGCTCAACATTGAAGTGGGAGTAGGGGGAGGTACATTGTACTAGGGTACATGTAGGAGGTAAGTCTGTTGCTAATGTAAAGTAAATTGTGTACTTTAACTGCAGGGGTTTGTTCTGCCTTCATCTTCGGATATCAGCCTGCCATCTATCTTCAATACAAACTCTATTCCTGAAATACAAGAGAGGTGGAACTTAGCTACTTTTACTTCTCATTGTGTGACGTCATCGGGCTGGCTATCTCAGGATGGCTACACCTTGTTTGCACTTGCAACATCAGTGGGCAGTATTTTATTGGTAAAACTACCACAGCCTGGGAGCAATGGTAACACATTATTTTACATGCTTCATGCATTAATGATTATTGTCATGAAGGGCTGTGTGCCACAAGGGACCTGCAAGTGCCTTTTTAAGAAAGTTTTCTTTTTTCGAAATTTCAATTTAAAATACCAAAAGTGAGTACACAGTAGCTTAAAAAACATCCTGAAAAGAGCACTTGGTTCCTTGTGGAACAGCCCTTCCATTGAAGAGTGATTGCAATATAAGCTACATGTAGCAACGTTTGTTCACAAATCGCTCAACTCAGAGAAACTCCCAAATAAACTCTTCACACTAAGAAACAATACACACACTCTAAGAGGCGTTCATAGGCTAGTCATCCCACATCCACGTACAGATGCTATACGCAAGTCAATCACATACAGAGCATCCGTACTGTGGAACTACCTAGACGATCTCCTTAAAGACAAAAAACACTCGACCTTTAAAAAACTTGTCAAAAAGTATATTAACTCCATACCACTGCAACCAAATGTCAGGATCAACACTGATAAGTTCTCATACCACTAATATGTTTTATTTATGCATGCCTAACTCGTCCAAGTGTTTACTTATACATTAGACATCCGCCTGTCCATTTGCACAACTACTCGCTTGTTCATCTAATTAAGTTATTAGTCAATTAGTTAGTCTTTCAACTATTTAGTTAGTATCATTCCAATATCTTCTAATACAATAGTCTTTCAATCAAAAACTTGTAATTTACATAATCAATGAGGTTAGCTAGATTTCTTTATCGTTCCTTTTGTATTATCACGGCCACATCAGCTCTGAATGCTGCAGTATCGCCAATACCGTGTTTAAATAAATGCTATTATTATTATTATTATTATTATTATTATGCAATATTATAATTAAAGTGTAGAATTGTATTAAAGATTAACACTGATAAATACTGTTTGGGATTCTTGCATTATTAATTGAAAACAGATGAAGCTGAGCAGTATGAATTACGACAGTCAAGTGTTATGCAGCGCCTATGGTCTGGTTTAGTGCCAACAAGTCTAAGGGGAGATTCCCCTGACCCTGACAGCGTACTGGACCTTCATCTACACCCTTTGGGCAAACAGTTGTGTATATTCGCATTGTGTAGGGATCACAAGCTTAGGATATGGTCCTGTCAGGTTAATACATTTATGTTTATGTGGTCATGTACATTGTATTTCCTACATGTGGTAACTGTACTGATGATACACTTATGGACATGTTGAGGTTCAATGTTTGGGGGTTTAAATTTTTTAAACCAGTTCAAAATTGTTAAACTGGTTTATTTAGTAGATACAATAAGACAAATAATTTTATTTGTAATATAATATGGGACGCGTCAGGCAAAAAGGGTGGAACGACATTCAAGTTAAATAATTCCTACAACGGTGTTCCTAATAACGGGTTGAAGATTGTATTGTATTCTTGACGAGAAGCGCTACATTTCATTCCTAACAAATGCCAGTTTCGAGAAATTTACAACAAAAATCAGGGACCTGATTACAAATATGACCACAAAAATTAGGAATCCTGTCAGAGGGGATGATTTTGATTTATGACGTTCATTTATACCTGCTGGCATTAAAGAGTAAAAAAAAAATGAGATGAACAAGATGATAACTTTTTGGCCAAAAAATGTCTTTTCTGCAGTCATTCTGCTCCCCGTAGCTCGTAATATGATTTTAGCAATAGTACAAGTTACACCTTGAAACAATCGTCTGATGATAGGGAATAATTCGCGCCTGCTAAAATTGTAATCAAACCCTTGTGTAAAAATATCGTAAATTTCTTCTTCAATTTCACTTGTCGATTTCATGAAATCAACACTACTTGTTAGTAGCACAATGTGGCGCTCGCGATGCATATTGTAATCGCACCACAAGTACAAAAAACATGGTACAATTTCAAAAGACATTTACATGTTATGCCGTCCGGGCCCTTTTTGCCTGACGCGGCCCATATTATAGTGACAAAAAGATGCCTTCTGAAGTTGTTGTACTGCTTTACTTTATTGTACAAACTTCATGGAAATGATGCTGTCCATTTTTGCACAGGTTACTCATTCTCTGTGCAGCTTGGCCCTTGTTTTTATCCAAAAAGTGTGGCCTATATGCATGTGTCTACAGTATGCTTAATAAAGGAACAGCAATTTTAAAGCTCGTTAAGTACATTGTAAGTGTCAATGCCAGAGTTGATTCCAGAGTGCATCATTGTGTCCCACAGAATCCCAGCAAACATAAATATTAATGAAACTATAATGACATTTAACCAAGCATGTTTGCATAGCGGTCTGTGGTCAACTTCCAGGGTAGTCAGTGGTGACACCCCTGAGGAATGTGCTTGAGTGGAATGCATGGTATGTTCTTATAGCAGTGAGTTTTGCTGGTGTGTTTGGCATGCTGCAGCCAGCTTTTATCTCAAAAATTGTTAACTAAGGGTAAGCTACCTTTGGCCCAATTTGTGTCCATGTGTCGCATATCTGTCTAGTGAATACAGGACGTTATCTGAAAATGAATAATTTGTTTTTATTCCTCAGAAACAGGAATGCATTGCTGTGAAGGATCTTCTAGAGGACGTCCCAGATGACATTGATTGTCAGTCTGTGACTGGTAGGCTAAAAGACAGATGGTGGACTAGTGATCAATAATATTAATATTGAAACGCTGGCAATTTTTAAAAGGGCTGGAGAACTGTGAAGTACAATATATTATTAACATAACATTGTATAGAAAGAAGACTGACATATATTACTCATGTTTGCTGATTTATCATCACAGACTGTTTATCTTGTGTTTTGCTCTAAATTCAAAGCTAGAATTACAGCAATTCTTAATAAGGTTACATAGTTTTGATCAACAACACTTCCTCCATTAGAATCATTTGGTTAGACTTTACATCCCTGCCCAAGAACAGGGAGCAAGGATGTGATCGGGATTTAAACTCACAACCTCCAGAGTGACGGTACACAAGAGGCCCTTTTAGAGGGGGATGCATTTCCTCTGTCTGAGTTTCAAAACTAGTTGTGTCGTAGTCTTGGAAGGTGGGCATGTCCCTGTCAGAATTTTGTCTATTGATTTCTTAAATTTCTCTCTCTGTTGCTCTCGCAATTTCAGACATTCGTCGTTATTTCATGTCCTTCAAGTCGCTGTTTCAGTGCTGTGTTGCTTAGTTGAAATTTACTGTAAAAGGGCCTCACACAAGACTGCAGGCACTCCTATCACTGAACTGCATGTACTGGGGGTAGGGGCAGTGCATTGATGCCATCATTTTCAGTAACATATCGATATATTATTTTGTATTAACTCATTTCTTTTATCCATTTTTTCAGCTCATAACCATGTGCTGCGTAAAACAGTAGACCCAGCAACTGGCAAAGCATACCTTGGTGTTTTTCTGTGTTTTCCTTATCATAACCAGGTATACATACATACATGTATTGTATAGTTTGTAGTTTTCAACAAGAGCTAGTCCATGGTTGGTACTACAGTCTTGAAAAGTCCTTTCTGGAATTCTTGCTAAAAAGCATTTTTTTTAGAAATAAAAATTTGGGAAAATGCTTGTTAAAGAATTCAATTTCATGGTAGGCAAACGTAATGACATCTGGCAGCATCCCTGTGCATTGTAACTATTAATTTGTAATTGAAAATCAATTGTTCCATGCAAAGTCAAATTTTGATTGCCTGAAGTTCTATGATCCATGTAGTCCTATTAGCCATTTCGGAGTTGAGGAAGGGACTGGAACCATAATGAACAAAATCTAAAGAAAGATCACACTAAAATTAGTAGGTTTACTGAGTTTGAGGGAGATTTGTTCGATAATAAAAATGTGGTGAGCTTTCAAAAAGTTGCAAAAATATGAGCGGCATCCCCCAAAACCATACATTCTCACTTATTTTTGCATTTTTTTTAAGCTTGCTAATCAGTTCATATCGATCTAAACATTCTCAAACTTGGTCGACTGACTAATTTTAGTGTTATCTTTTTGTGATGGATTGCATAATTTTCTAAATCAGATTAATTTTTGACACTCTGTCCCAGTCCCTTCCTCAACTCCGAAATGACTAATAGCGACAGCTCAATAACTAAGGCGCATGTGCGACTGATGTGTAAATTGGTAGGAATTCTGCCATAAACACTATCTTGTGGCAGTCATTGTCTTGTTTTAACTTAATTGTAGTAAATGTTATTCCAGTGTTCAAAACTACAGTAATAATCAGCGACAGAGCTGATTGAATAATTTGATGTGCAGGACTATGGATGACAGCAGTGTATACAAAAATGGCAGAAATTTTAAATGTTTGTGATCACCTTCATGTGTTCTGCAAAGAATCAAAGTTTTATCTAATGGCAAAGATAACCTTCGAATGCTCAGACCATTTCCTTCAGAAACTAAGAAAACATGTTTTGAACGGTGGACATGTACATGTACATGTAGTCTGGCAGATTTTTCTCAATGTGTTTTGCCTCAATAGCATTAATTAGAATTACAATGTAATTGCACTCCACCCGAGAAACAAAAAATGTAAACCTAAAGAGAAATGTTGTATTTAGTGTGAGAGCTGCATGCAGTAAATTATCGAGAAATTTGTTTTTAAAAACTTTTACATTTACCATCATTTACTGTATTAAATGAGCCGATGTACCGCTCGAAACAAGCCACAGCATTGGCTTACCCAACAATACAAAACACCCTAACCTTTAGAATGTGCAGTACAAAAACAATACAGCTATAGTACCAGTATAATGAGTCCAATCAGAATATAAGTCTTGAGCAGTACTAGCTAGCTTGTAATTGGTGCAACTTTTGAATGCATGCAGCCAGCAGTTTCAATAGAAGCTAGCTATTGCTTGAGCTCTGGTGACTACTTTATCTCGTCCTGCTGGTTACTTCTTCTACCTAATTCGTTTTGCTAACTTCTACATTTGTAGTGAACATAACCTTTTAATGCCTCTGATGTATGCCTACTTTGAAAATGAATGAAACCCCTGATGCAGCTTTTTTAGGCATTAACATTGATGTGATCTTTCCAGTGATGATATACATGTATGTTTGTTTATTGAGTTAATTGAGCTATTAAATAAGGCAAATTGTAAATAATAGCATCAGCAAAAATCTGTCAGTATTTTATCAGGCTTCCATGTACATGTATACCAGCATGTTGTGTTTGATGCAAAACTTGCATACAATAATATTAAATAATTTAATATCTACAATGTATAATTACATTTTAGTTCTCTGTATATGAAGCTTTGGCATCTAGACAAGATGTGTCTTTGTCACCTGTTTCGTTTATGTACATGCATTCTCCAATGGTAAGTGAATAATATCTCTTGCTTAAATTTTGTATTTAGACACTCGGCCACGCCGAGTGGTAAACATGGTGGTCTCGCAATCCAGTGACCTGAGTTTGATTTCCCATGGGCTCGACCACGTTTGAAATAGCCAATCGATTTGTCTCTGTGTCGACTGGTATTCTTATACAAGGGCCACAATGAAAACTACTGGGTCACCAGTAATTGTGTTTACGGTACTCTCATAATGGTATTTTTTTGTGTGTGTTTAATGTTTTGTTTACATGGAGATAACAAGATCTGCCATGGGGGTTTTCATCTTTCTGCTAAATATTTTTTTCAGGTTGAAGTTTATGCCTCGGTAACCTATAACTATGCCAACCTGTTTTAATGAGCATTTAATCCAGTTTGAAAATTTTGAATCCCAAAAATACAATTAGTGTGTTCAAATGATGTTTCAAATGTCATCGTGCATAGGGTCACCTGGTAGATTTCATGCTCACAACGAATCACCTTTGGACAGTATGGATCACCACGAATGGAGAGACAGTGACTTTCTTCAGTAACATTGAAGGGTAAGTGTCGCTTTGTACAACACTGTACCTGTACGATTCATTGCTTGTTGCCTATCACACTTCCAAAGTTGGTTGGAGAAATACCAAAAATCAAATTTTAATGCTGGAAACAATTCCCAATAAAAGGACATACTAAAAGCAACAATTGCTTTCTATAATTTATTACACTAGTACCTGTATTTCTGTATTTATTTAAGAGACATTCTGATTTGGAATAAGACAAAATAAGTCCTCTCCATCCCCACTCCAAAAAATACTTGATTATTAGGTAATGGATACATGTAACTAGTAAATAATTTGATCTCCCCAAAAAGGTTTGTTTTACAGTTTTACTACCCCCCCCCCCCCCCCCCCCCCAGATATTCTCTTGTAATAATATTGATACTCTGCTATTTTTTTGTAATTTATACACATTAAGGGGGAATAAATGTTTTTAACAGTGCTGTCAAACCTCCACTAATGGACACCTCCCGTAAGCAGTCACCAGTTCATGGTTCAGACTGTTTCACTAACAAAACACTACATTTGAAACCTTCCATAAGTGGAACCTTTGTAAGCAGACATCGACACCTACATTGTATTCCTGAGTGGCCCCTCAAAGAGGTTGAAATTCAATAAATTTATTTGTCAAATACAGCCTTAATTTTTTTGTAAAATCAGGGTCAGCTTATTAAAAACAAAAAATAGTTGGCATATGAACCTTAGATTCACCCTACATGTACAATTTGTATCTAGCCATTAAGCATGTGGATTACGCTTCAACAGTTGACAGGATTACATTACTCCCATTGTGCTTTATCGCTGTCAGCCTCCTACTTGAGGTCTCAAGGGTGTCCGCTTACAGTAGGGTCGACTGTATATTACATAATGTTTTTTTTTGGTCAAATTACATGTACATGATTGTAATTTTCAATCAGTAAATTTTTGTTTTGTTGAATTTTATGTGTGACTTATTGTCATTTGTTTGATTTCAGGGCTACATTGAGTAACCCTGGATGGCAGAAAGTGGCCAGCCAATCAAATACCAGCTTGTCCGTAGTGGTGCCTCCTTATAAGGAGCCAAGGGTAACATTAAAACGTCAATATGGCTAGAATCATTGATATGTTTATTCTTTTATTTGATTGATAAGTGCATAATGCATAGAATACAAAATAGAATGATGCAACACTCAAATTAATTGTTTTTTTATACTCAACTATTATTCATTTGATTTGGAATCTACAGTATATTAGTGATAAAGAATTAAGGTTCATATTAGGCACTTTAATTTGTGGAATAATTTTAAGTACTTTAATAAAGATCAATAATGGAAACTGCAATTACTTTTGACAGGAGGTGTTCCTGGACGAACTGTTTTACCCAGGGCGTTTCTCGGACCAGTCTATTATGAAAGCTATCCAGGTACATGTATGGCATGGTTAAATGCCTATCAGTTTACCTTTTATTAAATGTGTTTGATATTATAAAAAAATGGTTTTCTGCTCAAACATGCATTATAAGAAAATCAGGCATGTTGATCTGCAGACAATATTTTAACCAGTGACATTATGCCTTCTTAGGATGCTCCCATAAGTAATACCGGTACAACTGATACAGAATGAGAAGCTGTGCTTTATCGGATTTACAAACTCAAGCCGGAGGCAAGAATCCAATAAAGCACAGACCCAAACTATATTTCAAATTATGGCTTACCAAACGTCTAGATGTATAGTCTTGTTTTTCAGTTATTTTGGCAATACAACCTATTTCGGCTGAGAAAATCAAAGCAAAAGTTTATGCAAATCAGGACAAATCTGTATCAGATTTACAGATCACTAAAACATCACACATTGATTTCCTTTGTTTTCCCTTCATGAATTATTAATGATGTGGTAAGTAATATAAAGTATGCACTTTTGAGATGCAATCTTGAAAAGCTGCTAACAGTTCAAGGCCTTTCTTTAAGAACATGGAGAACCATCAAGATTCTATTATTTTGTTAAATATAAGCCTCAGTATTCATACCTGTCCAGTGTTTTTACCAGAGAGGTGGCCACAGTAATATTTAATATATTTACATTAGTATTCATAATAATTTTGTTTGTTGGGATTCTGTTAGCCTGCGATGCAGACATATTTTTTCACTCTGAGTCTCATAAATTCGAAGAAAAAAGTAGCATCTGCTTACCCAAGCGCTTAATTAGTTTCCAATATGCACACCTCATTGTGCTATGGACCAATCAGCTTTTACCTTCCACATCCTGGAAAGTTTGCATTTAAAAGGAATTCAGACAATATATTTACCATTGACCAATCATACGAGAGTGTTCACTGTCGCGCCAATTCACTAAAATTCTAACATTGGCTTTAATTGGGCAGAAAAATAAAACAAATGTGCAGACGTCGTACTTGCATATTGGAAACTAATTAAGCGTTCGGGTAAGCAGACATTACTTTCTTATTTGAATGTATGAGAGTGAAAAAATACATCTGCATAGCAGGCTGGGATTCTGTGTGTCCAATGAAAATGTTGCATCCCAGGACCCATTGATACACTCTGGGTACACCCCGGAAATTAAAAACTATTCAAAGTACTTTAACCTTGCTCTGGAGAGAACACTGCATATTTACTAAAGTGAGAATTTGTTTATGCAATTACAGATCTACCAGTCCTCTCCCAGTCTTAGCCCAGGATCGCCTCAACCTTTCTCCACCAGAAAGGAACTGCGACAGCAAGTCATTGGTCTAATAGATACCGAGATCCAGCTCTCAGCACCTGATAATGAAATGTTGTATGGGGAATACTATGATCTACAGCTGAGGTGTTGGGAAAAGTTTTACAGCTGTGTAGTGCAGTACCATGAGGTGACTAGCAAATACATTGTTCACTTGGTTAACTGGATTAAAACATGTTTTTAGGAAACACTCCTGTACATGTATAATTATGTAACTGAAGTTATATATCAAAAATGAGTATTTGACCATGGTATCAAAACATCAAGAAAGCAAATGAATCTCGAGGGGTCCATCCCTGCAAATTTATTGCTTTCGGAGTGTTTTGATACTAAGTAGGCAAACAAACAGAACAAGGTTTTGATATGACTTCTAAAACTATACCTGTATTCATAAATTATTGTTAGGAAGTATTCATTTGTTTGCCTGGTATTATGTTGCATACTCTTATTATTGATCACAACAACAACAACTACTACTTTATTTGACCCTTAAGTTAATAGTTACAAGAAAAAAGAAATTGAAAGATAAATTACGTCAGGGAGCCCAGAAAAAACCACAAGGACATATCGAAGCTGGGTGCCGACCCAAACACAAGGCTTGTTATTGTTATTTTATGTTCTTCATTTCAACAAATGTGCCTAGTAGTTTAGTGGACAGGATATAAATGTAGGACTAGAAGTTGGAAGCATTCATGAGGTGGAAGATTATTGACACACTATGTACATGTAGATTGTACAAAGCTAATTTTTATTGCCATATTTTCCTTCATTTCTATTCATATGAAGCCATACTACTATCAATGATGTAAACTTAATAGTTAAAATTCAAGTGTCTTGATCAGTGTTTGAACTAACCAGAGCAATCTTAATCTGGTGATTCATTGCATGGGTATCAACTGAAGATTCATCCACCTGGCCAAAATGGGATGACCCTCAGATTGGCTCTTGATCTAATTAATTATTCGTGAATTTGAGAATGTTAAATATATTGTTAATTATATATTGCACTTAAAACCTACCTAATTACTAAACTGTAAAAACAATTGGAAAATACTTGATGTGTACCATATTTACCCATGTATATAGTCATGTAATTTTAATTTATAATCAAACTGTTTTGCCTAAAATATGGTGTATAAAATCACAATGCATATTATACATGGAATCAGTACACATACAGAATCACTTCATTGAGCATGAGATCTCTCATTTGCATAACACAAACAAAAGTAAAATTGTAATTTGCATTTAATCTACCAATGAATATTTGACAGATAATTTCAGATACCATCAGTAAAATCAAAAGTATCCTGACCAGAACATCTCAATCTAGAATGAAAATGTGGCTATACTTTTTTTATATTAATAGTGATTTTTTGGTCCAATATCAAAGCAAATATTACTCGGTATGCAGAGTTAATTGATATTCATTAAGTATTTTCGTTAAAGTATGTTTCCCATGTATGGTCACATATGACAAAGAAGTCTCAGATACAGGCTTACATTTTGTAAAT
This sequence comes from Actinernus sp. WN-2022, assembly GCA_030867875.1. Taxonomy (NCBI): domain Eukaryota; kingdom Metazoa; phylum Cnidaria; class Anthozoa; order Actiniaria; family Actinernidae; genus Actinernus; species Actinernus sp. WN-2022. Next base: position 114,151,270 of record JAOWCC010000577.1, read on the forward strand.
GTCACTTGTGGATTATACATAGGCATGCATTATACACAGATACATATGGTACATATTAAGGCATACTCCAAAAGCTCAAAAAGGTACCAAATATTAATTCATGGTTTTAACCGTACTTTGTCTACTAGATTGGAATAAAATGTTCATAGTAGTTATACATTATATTTCTGATGTCAACATTTTGAATGGTAAGTTATGGTTTGTCTTGTTACATTGTAGGTGGGCTATAAACCACTTGGACTCTTTGTGGATCAGAACACTGGATTGGTTGGGCTTGTCAGAAAGGTACTGTACATATACATGTGACTGTGAACACAATATCTGAAAATGTTTGTTGTGCATGTACTTTATACATGTAGCCTATTTCTTTGAATAATCAGCCCCTTTTGGGACAAACCATAAAACTAAAGTAGCCCCCTCCTCCCTGCAGAGACACTTTTTGTACATCTACAAAATAATCATGTAAGTGTGAAACATGTTTTATTCCTTTGGTCCATGATTGTATTTCTTCTGCATCAGAGCTGAGATCTGATTACAGTTTTCTTGAAAGTAATGTTGAGGCATTTATTTAAACTGTCCCTTGATTCCTTTGAGTTCTCTGAGTGATGAATATGGTACCAGTTAAGCTTTCCAATGGGCCTTTTGCCGCTAGGCATTCACGTGATTGTACAGGATTGTGCTGGATGGCAAACAAAACTTAATTCATACAGTATATTTAACGGCACTTGTACGAGATCGGTATTGTTATTAGAAAAACCTGTTTGTAAATGCTATTTTTCACTTCCAATCTATTGTCGATCTTTCTAAAACAGCATTTTAAAAGTGGCTTGCCATCCAGCATCCCTGGCAACGCCTTTTCCATGGGGATTACGACCTCCATTCATTCGTTAACGAAGTACATGTATTATATCAGTGACTGTTACATGTAGCTGCAAAAGGCCTAATAAAGTCTATTAAAATAACTGTCCTGTTAAAAAATCACCCCCTTTTGAGGGTAATAATAAATAACCAGCTGGGGCGATTATTAGATTAGAAAATATGGTATTCACATAGAAACATTGCATAAATGGTGTTCAATTTGAATATCCATTGTTTGGGAATCGTTAGCCTCACATTCATGTGAAAAAGCTTTTGTGTGGCAACGTGAACACAAGGCTACAGTCTCCAGGACAATACCTATTTAAATTGGATGCCATTTAAAGTTCACCCAAAATGAAAACTTGTGATGTTGGAAAATGACAGCCCCTTCAGTGATTTTGTTACATAAATAAATAGTGGTTAAGCTCAGTGGTTAAGCACAGGCCACGGGTTCAAACCCCAGCCGGACCAACACTCAGGGTCTTAATAAAAATAACTGAGGAGAAGGTGCTGCCTTTGTGAAACACCTGCAAATGGTTAGACCTTCACGTCATCTCGGATAAGAATGTAAAATCCTAGGTCTCCCGTCTGCCTCAAGTTTATCAGTTTCACCAACCAACATTAAATAAAGTTACTTTACTTTACTCTAATAAATTGTTCCTCTATATTCTGTTATATTTATGCATTTAATGTGGCTATAGCTAGGCTAGATAAATACCTAGCTTGTTAAAATATTGCTATGCCATACAAATATACATCTACATCATACGATTGAAGGCGATCAATCACAACGCGACGTTAGACCTGCCAAACTCAATGACTGTGTAGCTATAAGATGCTACTTCAGTCGACACCAACAATAATTTAGTATTCAAATTCTGATAAACTCTGATTAATATTTTGATTCTTGTTCAGGGACTTGTAGGCAATTGTTAATGTGCATGGTTTCAGAAAATAATTTCTATAACAGAAACAAAATTTGTAATTTTATCTCACAGTGAAATAAGCCTGGGACCAAAAGTGTTTCCATGGCAAAGTCATAATTTCCACAGTGTATTTTCTTTAGTACCACACATGTGCAATTAAGGTTCATTTGTTTTTACCCACTGTTTGCAGATATATTCATTTTTGTAATTTGTCTCCAGGCTGTGTCCATCAAATGACGTCACAGTTCATCTCATTTTCATATTGCAAAAAATCTCTGGAATGAGATGAGATATTGACAAACAGAACACCATCCTTGTTTTGATAGGATTTTTAAATGAGATCAACTTAATTTTCAATTCATAGGCACTTTAAAATGTTAACAAATGAATAATTTTACATTAACTTTATATTTTTATGTCAACAGGAAATCTTTTCATTGCTGAGACCTTGTGATGGCATTGAGAAACTGTACTTAATGCCTGATCAAGTGGGCTTTGAGGACTTTACTACAGATCCTTTCTCTGTTCCAGGTTTGTACATGTAGAAATTGAAAGGCTGTGTGCAACAAGGTGACTCCTGATCACATTCTAAATTCTCCTTCAAATTCTTTGTTTTCTAAGGGAGACTTTAGAATGTGATCAGGAGTTACCGTATTCACTCATGGATAAGCCGCACCTTTTTACCCAATATCTTCGCTAGAAATCGGGGGTGCGGCTTATCTGCAAGAACATCGGCACAAGGTTCCGTAAATGTACATAAATTAAAATTTTCAAAGAATTCATTTTTATTAACTCAAACGAGTTAAGGTATATGTTGTGGTTCAAATATTACCTCTGGTACAAATATATTTGAACCAGTACAATTTTTTTGAACCAGTACCATTTTTTTGAACTGGTTCATTTTTTTTTGGGGGGGGGGGGGGGGGTTTAAAAAGAAAAAAATCCACCCACCCCTCCCCTACAAAATATTTTTGTCAACCCTCTCTTCCCTCTACTTTCTACCCTCCCTTCCCCAGTCCCATCCCCTTTTTCCCATGTTGCCCCTGAGACACGTTACGATATCCACTTACTAACCTCGCCCGGTCGGGCTTAACTTGAGACAGAATTACGAGTAACGCCTGGTAGATGGTAATCCAGTCGATTAACGCACTGCGCCACAGAAGCGCTTGTTGATTTTTACACAACCGTTTATTCTATAGGTGACTAATCGTCGAACCCAGTCCCTCTCCTTATGCTAATTTGTTTCCAGTCTCTTAATCTTATTCGCACATGCGCACTGCTAACAAAATCGGACTTGGAAATAAAATTATATGGACGACAACACGGACAAAACTGTATTATACGACCCCTTAAACAGACGAAGTTTGTGTTGACTGCATTCTTTTACGAAAACTGCAGCAACTCAGGGGAAGTAAGAAAGCTAAATCCAGAAAAATACATTGTTTATAGATGATCAGATGTACTTTACGGCTCCACTCGTACTTCGAAACAAACGGGAGACAATTTACTCGGGCGTAGAGGGAGGTTGAGTTCGCGGTGTCACAGACATAATTACACGGAAAATTGACAGGTAGCCCAAGCTTGGGATCTGTATAATATTTAACAGCATTTGTATGGAAATTTTTAGTTTTCCATGTACAACGTAAATCTTGAATAAAACTCGACAAAAACCTATACAGTGTCTTCTTGTGTTCCTTAACTATGTCTGTGCCATGTTACAGCGAATTTCAGCTTGGGATACTTGTGGGAAAATTATGCTGGGAGTTTGAAACTAACTAAAACCCTACCCTGAACCATAAAAAAACCCTAACCGGTCAGTAAACAAGATCTTACCCACCTAGAGCTAGGGTTCTCAAGAAAAACTCGCAAACTCAACCTCCCTCTACGCCCGTGTGAAATCGTTTGCCGAAACTGAACAAACTGTGTCAACCGAGCTGACTTTTACAGAATAATCACAGCTGCGACTGAGCTAAAAAAAAGCAAAAGAAAAGCTAATCACCTGACTACCATTGTATCTGGAAGAAGACTTCTACGAAAGAGCTAATAAAGAATATCTTAAAGTATTAAACGAGTGTAAATGATCTTGAAGTAACCCCTCGTACTTGTTAGACTCAGCTTACCAAATGGAATAAAAAACTCTGACTAGAAGTACTCGAAGTAGAAGAAAATGCGAGTACGCAAACAACATACATGTACTTCTAACTAATCCACAGATCAAATTGGAATTTAGCGTGTTAGCTGTTGTGGATGGATCAAGGAAGCCGGAGAAAAACCCTCAGAGAAAGAGCGAGATAATATGGCACCATGCGCCACCCCGACTCAAAGAAATGCTGTAACTGTTTATATTCATATTAGAATACATCACTGCGCAAAGTAACTGTTTTACCAGTACATTCCAGCTATAAAATAAAAGATGAACACAAACAAGGTATAAAGGTATTTTTATTCCAAACTACTTCTGTAGAACTTACTATGCTATTTTCTTACATGGAAAGCCTATCACAAACCTTACCCCAAACTTCAAGTTCACACTTGTAAATAAAATTTGAACTGGTTCAAAAAACTGAATGGTACTGATTCAAAAAAATTGTACTGGTTCAAAAAAATGGTACTGGTTCAAAAAAATTGTACTGGTTCAAAATTTTTGAACCAAAGATATAATTGAACCACAACATATACAGTACTAAACACCACACAAAACCAAAAGAAACTAAGCACTGGTCATTGTTTTTGCAAGTTTGGTGGCTCTCAAAAGAGCTATTTTGATGTAAGTTTTATTCTTGCCGTCTGTCTTGTTAATTAAAAACAGTGCTATATCTCTCGGCATAACAACAGTCAGTAAGTACCGAGTACGAGCAACATACAATGAAAAGCCTAGTGATCATAGTAGGGTAGAAATCAGTGTTGTACATGAATTGTGGTTACCAGTAGTTGTAGTCCTGTCCAGTGTCTGATGTTATTGTTCTTTGTGTTTTTGTTCTCAACAGACAAGTCAATGAGGAAAAGTCTTGCCCTTGTATATACTGCTGTCAATTTAGTGTCTCAAAAGGTACAGTATAAAGCTGTTGCATAACACAAATGTCAAGTAGCAGTATCACTCACAACAAACATATACATGCAAGTGTGAAAGAAATGTGGCAGGATTCTGCAGCTGTTGTATTCTGTTCTTTATGCTGTAACTGTTCCAACTACTTTGTACAATAATGTCATGTTGTTGTTGCGAGCATGTCATACTCAACATGCTGCATGTGACACATATAAGATTATAAATAGTTAATTGTTGCAGTATCTTAAATATGTAGGAAATAATATTTATTTGCAATTGCTATCGGCCTAAAGTATTCATAATGCCAACTGGTCAAGCAGCGCTGTCACCCTAATCAGATAATATACATGTAAATGTGTGTGAAGTATACAAATGTAGTTCTTTGTATTATACACTGGTATAATGAACTGAAAGTTGATTAACTAATAAAAGTAATTATGCTGACCGCTGTGTTACCCAATAGGAGATATTGTAGTTGAGTCTACGAATAGCAGTTTCAGCGGTATTGACCCAAACGCCTCACTTCAATGTAATGAAGCGCTATTCAAACTGTGTATCTAAATTAGTCGTGCTTGTTTAGGAGGGTGTTGGTGTCATGTAAGAATGATGGTTTCAATGGCGCTTCATTACATTGAAGTGAGGCGTTCGGGTCAATACCGCTGAAACTGCTATTTGTAGACTCAACTACAATATCTCCTATTTGATATATGGCATAAGTGTGTGACTGAAGTAGAGTTCTTCGTATTATTATACACTGCGCAGTCTGGTATAAATCAACTTTACCTGAGTTGATTAATAAGGAACAAAGCTAACCGCCATGCGAAGTATGTAGCAGCTGACATTTCGAGCTGCAGTTCTACATCATAGCAAAAGGGTTAACGCTCAAAACGTAGTTGCTAGTACATGCTTCCCACAGACTGTGGTAAAGCGTACACAATGTCCAGTGTTTATATTTTATCAGAAACTAGTAATCAAATTGGTTTTAATTAGTTCTTTATATACGGTACTCACATAGCATTATTTTTACACTTAGTCATGAATGTAAAATTGGTGTCCACATTACAGTAAAATATTTAATGTACTTTCTTCATTTTTCAGTTAACCATAGAAAACCAGGCAGCCATTGAAAATGACCTCCAGTACCAGTGTGACCCAGCCCTCACAGCACAACAGATTGCCCTCTCTGTGGTTTCAAATATCAGGTTGGATAACCTTGTGTTTATTGGTGATGATACTGTACATTGTAGTTGCCCATTTGTTACCTCACTGGTTATCTCAGTTGGTAGAGCACGGTCTAGAGTACATGAGGTCAGGGGTTCAAATCCCAGCTGTGTCCTTGGGCAGGGATGTATAAGCTATTGGCCTTGGACGTCTCCTTCCTCTTCTAATCTATATGAGGGGGATCTGTTATTTCGAGAAAGATCAGTAATAACTGTTTTCTTTTTTGCCGTCTGCCATCTGACTTAATCCCACCCACCCTAAAATTCCAGGTTAAGGTTACTGGATACCTTCAAAACGAAAAAGAGGGTGAAATATTTTTTTCGCACCGAAATGTAGTTTTAGTAGCAGTGTTTGATATACTAAAAACTCCGTTAAAAAAAATATTATATTGACGGAGAAATACCAAAAGGAAGTTTTTAACCGGAAGTAAAAGGTTTTGTTTGATTGCCAGCAGATCAATTAACACATGACAAGTGCTCACTCGACCGTATCGAAAGTGTGAGGAAAGCTAGCGCATAAATTCATTTCATATACCAATGTTTACGTTTATTGAGAAACGTTTTTCCACACACGATTCCGTAATTCCATCTGTTGTTGGCCTTATGTCTTCCAAAAAGCAAGCAGGAGCTTGGAAAACAAAGAAAAACGAAAAGCAAAACAAGGCCAAACAACGCATACGACTTCGAGCCAAATAGAAGTTCTCGCAAAACCCGACAAGGGTTCGTATTTTCACTTGCGTGCCGAGTGATCCACATCTGAACATAAAGAAGAATTGATCCAGCCGAGAGAATATTTGTTTCCAAGAAAGCTAAGATGGAAACGTAAAGTCTGACGGTTCATTTTTTTTCAAGTCAAACAAGCCGGCTATAGATACGGCGCGTACCTTTGATCGGAAATCAACATACAATATTCATCTCGGCAAATATATATATTTCTCTAATTCCTAGATTACAATATCCTCTGGAACCCACATATTAAAACAAGAGAGTACAAGGAGAACTATGCCTATGGCTTGTAATTATATTTACATATTGAAACTCTACCTTTAGTTATTCCCGCGGAATTTTGGGAGACTCCAGGAGGTCGCTTCTGATTGGAGAATGGGTGTCGAGTCCGGAAAGCCGCTCTAAGTAGGTGTGAATCAGTTGCTGAACTTCTAATGCCGATTTCTCGGCTACAATTTTTCAACGTTTCTGCAGTCTTCAAGTGAATTGATTGCATATGACAATTTACCGGATTTTTTTAAAATTTCGTCCAGTGATTCTACGATAACTAATCTCCAGTGTGTGTGTGCTTTTTTCCGATTTGTTTTTAGTTTTAAAAATATCGGTCCAAGCGTGATGGCTTGGCAAAAATAATCGATGACTCGACTTTAAACAGCAATAATTTCGCATAGAAAATAGATATCAAAAATCGCACACACGCTTTTGGAGATCAATGACCGCTTAACTTGACACAAGTGTAATTACTTCGTAAGTATAAAAACCCAGCGCTGGTAATTCGCGTTTATAAACGTCTTCGACATCGGGTTAAAGTGACTGTAGTTTAAATCTAGAGTAATTCCGAATAAAATAACTTTTTACTGGTATTCTTCAGTTATCAACCTTTCCATTGATATATAGGTTCCCATATTTTGTTCGCCGAGCGCCCGCGTAAACGCATTTTTGCGGAAATCACTTTTGAAGGTATCCAGTAACCTTAGGGCTACATTACGAAGGACTCCATTTCCTTGCTAGACCTATTGCAATGAGGCTAGTCAGACAGTATTTTATGTTATTGTCAGTTATAATAATATTGTTTAATAAAGGTCAGGTTGTTGTGGCAATTAAGCTTGCTATTCAAAAGAGTGCATTAATTGAACTTAATTCCTCTATGCATTGTATACAATCATGTTCACGCAAACCCTACATGTGTGAAGTATTTGTCCTTGCATCACATTACTAACTAAAGGTACATATATTACATGCATCACTTCTTGTTTGCACTCTCAAAATTATGCAACTGATGAATGATATAATGTTTTATCATATTGAATATTGGTGCATTAATTATTTTACCACAATTGCCGGTAATCTCGCAATCTGATTGGTCGATGTGCGGTGGTAAATGAGAGTCCAGACAACGGTGCTGACGCGAGAAAGTTATAGACAACGCTGGCTCTTTCAAAGCTGTCACGCTTTGTAACGAAACTTCCTTGTACGTTTTCTAATATTGTTGTAAAAAACAAATTTCCTCTGGTTTTCCGTGGTGTGGACTCTTATTTACCACGATTTACGTCATCACGGCTGCGCCTTGTGAGTCCACAACAAATTTTGACCATGTGATGACGTAAATCGTGGTAAATAAGAGTCCACACCACGGAAAACCAGAGGAAATTTGCTAATTGTACATTTATGGCTATTTTTTTTTTCTATGAGCCATGATTGGTTAGTTTGTGATCCCTAAATTTCCATGCAGCCTGCAACATTGAAGCAAGGCTAGTTTTAATACTTTTGATCCTTATGATAAACATCTTATTCAACATATTTATTTTGTGCATACTGTAGGTTATGTACATGACTATCCTTGGTTTTCCCGTTTTTTTATGCCCAACGTGCTTTGCGCAGGGGAAAACTTTGACTCCATAACTTATGATATGAACCTCACACTTGTTTAATAGGAGGTATTCATTTAGTATTAATAGTATGTGTAGTGTTATGAGTATTTTTTGTATTTTGATTACATGTAGTGATGATGAGCAACAGCAAATGGATGCAAGTAGCACTTCAGAGTTTATCCAAGAGATTGAAACCAGGTGCAGAACGTTCGTTCATTTGTTTCTTTACTGTCCTATTCTCTTGTGATTGTCAAGTTTTTCTTAATATGACTTGTTCTCCCAGCATCCCATGTGTTTTTAACAGCCTATGTATATTTGGAACAGCAGTGAAAATACATCATTCTTTTATATGGTTTGCACAGGCCTTGAAAATACCTTGAATATTGACCAGAACTCCTTGAATTTTGTTGAAACCTCCTTAAGTTTGATGTTTGACAAGACAGTAAAACAGCTCATGCTTGCCTCCAACATGTTGTTAGAGTAATACTGAATGATTCATTGACTGTACAAACAAGTAAAATACAGGGTTGATTATCCGCGCGCGGGTCTACATGTAAATTGTGTAGAATTTTGAGGTCAAACATCTGTGAAAAGACAGTGTGGATTGTCCTTGAAAAGTTCTTGAAAAGTTCTTGAAAAGTTCATGAAGAAAACGTTATGAAGCCTGTATGTACGAATTGTTATATTTAACCTTGGAAAAAACATGACTACTGTAAAAGGCTTTCAAAACTGAAATGAGTTAATATCTAAAACAGTTTTGGTTGTACATAATATTTAGTCTACAGAAGGTTCCCAACCTGTTTACATGTCTGGACCTTATGTTAAGGACCCTAGATCTGTCTGGTATGTCACTGGGTGCTGCAGAGAACAGTGTGGGTAAGTGGTTATACACACGTGTCAGAAGAAGTTAGTATTAGTTGGTTCTCATTAACAAGTAGTCTATGATCTCAAAGTTCTACAGGTATTAAACAAATAGTGTGTGTTCATCCAGGGACTGTCAGCTGATACCCTTTTTCAGACCTGACCCAGGGCTTGACATCAACTTTTTTCTCAAGGCACCAGCTGGCAACTAAACAAAAATATTTGGTTGCCAAATCATAATTTTTGGTTGCCACTGTAAAACATAAATAATACAAATTGGGTAGCTTCTTCTAAAAAAAACAATGCTGAATCAATGTCATGCCCCTACTTTTGAAAAGAAACTGCAAAAATGAAATGGTGCCTAGCTGAACATGGTGATCAAATGCTGTGTGCAACAAGGGAATTAGTGACTCCTGGTCACATTCTAAATTCTCCCTTAGAAAACAAAGAAATTGAAGGAGAATTTAGAATGTGATCAGCAGGCACTATAATAAATTTATTATACAAATAGACTGTGTCCGCAGACAACAACTATCACGTCACGTGATCGATTTTAGCCAATGAGTGCATTCTAAAATTTTGTGGTGAACTATAACACCTGATAGTTTGCATCTGTGGACAACAAAAAATTACTATCATGTCGTGATTGCTTTGTCCAATGAGCATGCTCCAAAATTTTGTGGTGAACCATAAAAGCTGATTGTGCCAAGTAGTAGATGACAACTGTAATGTCACATGATCACTTAAATTATTCAATTGGCATGCATCTAAATTTGTGGTGAACTATTAATAATAACAGCTGATAGTTGCTCCAATGAAAGACAGACACTATTCATTAAATAGTGCAGAGTAGAAGACAATTTGGTGTTGGACAATAACAACAATTGAGTGTTTCTGTCTTGGGACTATCATCTAATATAAGTTCCCCTCCTGTGTCTGCATGCCTCTCCCCTCAGCATACAGAAGAGACCTTCAGAGTTCTTGAAGAAAAATTCGAAATTACATGTACATGTATGTTCAAAAAAACAAGTTGTCTTTACAGACTGGATAAGTACCTCACAGCAAGCAAGTGTGCGACACCTGTTTGGCAGCAAGTGCATGACGTCAGTGCTTGGCTTGAGTTTCCAGCAGATGACATACACCAGGATGGCCATGTGCCGAGACTTGCTTGTTCTGCTAAGCATCATTGAACGACTTGGGGCAAGGGTATGGAGACATTTCTACTTTCATAGTTAAAAATATTATAATGAAAACATTGTTGATTCATGATTGGCCTTTCAATCGAATTGAACCTTCAAGTTTCATTTATTTAAAAGAAAACAATAAAAATAACACCCAAAATCGAAGAGAAATACCATGTGAATGTCCAGGTGTACTTTTCAAACATTTTCGATAGAGGATGGCAAAGATTAATGTGGTTTACAAAAGCTTAAATCTAGAAACTTGAGTTTGGTTACAGTGAATGGATTTGATGTTGCTCTAAATTTCTCTTAAAAGAAGTATTTTATCGAGTCGAAACTTTGCCATCCTTCATCAGAATTTTATCACATTTTCTCCATTATACCTGGAAAGCATACTCTGCTAATCTGAGTAGTTAATCTTTTCTTTCGTCATGAGAAAGTTAATCATTTGAAGGTTGTCAGTGCCCCTCTAAGTGCCTCTAACACTCAAGTTGTTTATCATAAGTAGATATCCTTCATAAAGTATAATTATAGTTGAATTATCAGTAGAAAGGTACTTTAAGCATTATTGGACATATTTTCAGATTATGTTTTATGTAATAGACTGGTTTGGATCCACGGCGCTCTCAGGATATCTCGTCGTTCTATGTTCCACATACTGTCACCTTATTGAGGGCGTACCACTGCTTGCACTGGATTACTGAGCAGAAAGTCACTCCTGCACCTTCTAATGCTGGGTAAGTACTTACATATTTTTTTTATTTAATAGAAGTTCCCTGATGGGCTTTTCAACTGCCATTTACAAAGTATTCATAATATAAATTACAAGAAGTATAATTAATGGTATGTAATAATAATATATAATAATTACGGATTAAAATATAAACTAATGGCAAACTATGACTAGCTAAAATATGACTCTAACAGAGTTGACTTCAGCTGCCTTTTAAATTTGAGAAAGTCTGTTTCCTGTTTAAGATCTACATCCAACGAATTCCATAACTTCACAACGAATTCCATAACTTCACCACAAATTCCATAACTTCACCACAAATTCCATAACTTCTTGTCATAGGAAGAAAGAACCATTCTTTATTCAGACCTAATATTTTATAGGGGGTTCTCACTGACCTCATCGTTTCCATGACAACCTAAAAGTGATTCAGTTGTTTTGCAATGCATATATCTACTGCACATGTTGCTGAAATCTTAAATCATTATTACATGTACTGTACATGTAGGTACAAATATCTGTATTTGGGTGTATTACTGGATCTTATGTATTTAACACTTATTTGATGTTGGCTATGAAAAATAAGTTCATTTGAATGGACGATTTAAGACTACTTTTACGAATCTCACCCCAGTCGCCTTCCTTGGAAAAAGTCTGTTTTGGAGCTAAACTTGCGATATTTTGTAAAATATCCCTGAAACAAAAATGGTGACCCCCCTTTTTTCGTCCATACACTGTATGTTTAATCACCGCAAGGTTGGCCAGCATAACAAAGTATAAATAATTTTTAATTTCTGGATGCTTAGATATTCTTTAATAATTATTTTGTTCTCCAAACAAAATTGGACAATAGTGCAATTGATACTCCTGTTATGCAATATTTTCGAACTTCTAAGTTTATTGCAATAATACAGCATATGAATCCGAAATGTTGATATTAATGCAATCTCTTGAATTATATCAAAAGCCTGTGGTCATGATGGCATCGGAAATAAAATGATTACGATTTGTTGTGTTGGAATCAGCCAGTCATTTACTCATTTTATTAATAGTTCTTTTATTTATGGTCAAAATCCAAGTCAAAAGGCTAATGTTACTCCGCTTTTCAAGAAAGATAACCAAGTTAAATCTAATTATAGTTCTTATAGACAAGTTTCACTGCTTCCCAGTCTTTCTGAGAGAATCGTTTTCGTTCATCTTCTGGACATTGGCTACTTATATACGTTCCAAGATGGTTTTCGTCCTGGTGAATCATCAGTTAATAATATATAGCTAGTTTGTACAATTTATGCAGCTTTGGAGAATGGTGGCGAAGTAAGAATGGTTTTCCTTGATGTATTAATTAAAGCAAGGCTTTTGGCAGGGTCTGGCAAAAGGGCTTGCTTCACAAGTTAGAATCTGTCAGTGTTTGCAATCCCCTAATTGAATGGTTTAGAAGTTAGTTATCCAATAGACAGCAATGTGTCATGATAGAAGGGTACTGTTCCGGATGGCAATATGTTGATGCTGGAGTTCTGTCCTATGGCCTTTATCGTTACTCGGGCCAGGTCTTTGGCCTGTACGAGTCAGAAATTGCAAGTGTTTATTATTTTTTGTCGTCACAAGTTGGCTCAACACGTGTCAGGGTCAACCAATCAGATTTGATATCGCTTGGGACACTGCAGGTCACTTAATTTATTCACATAACTTAACACAGTGAAAACAAGATGGCGGAGACCCGGGAGAGACAAGAGGAGATAATTAAAAGTCGCGGAGGAAATTTCTCTAAAATTTGGAATGTAAACAGTTTAATGTTTTATTTAACTTCATTCGTGGGAAAGCCTTCCAACAGGCTCAGGATATTTCAACTGGTGCCCTTGTCAGAGCCAAAGGACGTTTTTTTTACCCAGAGATTTATTCCACATGACTAACACCACAAAAGTGGCCTGACGTGGTGAAATAATTTGAGCCGACATTTGTAAGTGAAAGACACGTAAAATTTACCAGATTGCAATGTTGTTATTTTATATTTGTTTCTGTTAAAAGTAATGGCATCAAATATAGCAGTAAATGGCCCGATCAGTTGTTCCAGGCCAGCGTCAGCACTTTCACTCGGTCACTTCATCACTTCATGACATGAGTAAGAATTTGGGAACGGTGACCCCAGTGATTGAAAAAAAACGAGTGGAAATCACACGTTTCGTTATAAATTTCAGCCTCCTTCACGATGTAGACAATGAACACTAGCACTAATATTTGAAAATTCACCACTCTGCTCGAAAATAAAACTGCATGCAGATCTAGATGACAGTATTTCACATTTAGAACGACACCTCTCTAAATATTCACAAGGGATATATCTATTAGCTAAAGGAAAAGTTACTTGTATGTGTATGCTACAATAGCACCTGTACTTGGACAGTGAAGTTAGAAATAAAATTATCAGTCCATACATGTACATGTAGGTAGACTCCACTCAGAGTTGTTTACCAAATAATATGACGAATGTACAGAGTGGACTTTGTATGAGTGGGCGAGTTACAGCAATTACCTAGGGTATGGTTACCATAATTATGGAATGCTGTGACAAACTACAGTAATGACTTACTGCATGGTTACTCTACGGGATGCCATGACATTGAAATGGTTTCCCTATTATTTTGTCTTTCTGGTCCAAGCAAATTACCGAGTTATGGTACAGTATGTTACAGTATGGTTACAGTACTCAGACAAAACCTACTCTAATGGCTAATGTGTATTTGTAGTGAATCCAACCTGAAACAGCTTGCAGCATTGGAAATTACGGATGGAATGCAAGCCAGGCAGATACCCGGTATGTAAAATGTTGATGCTTGTTCCCAGTTATTGGCCACCTAAATATAAAATAAATACCGAGAACTTGCAGTTTACTTGCAAATTGAGGAGCGTAACAGAATAATCCTTCTGAAAAATGGTTGTTTTACCTATACTACCTTTTGAAAGAGAAACGAAGGAAATGTTGTGCCAAAATATAGGAAAATGCGATTACTGAGAAACTAATTTTAAAAGTTTCTGGGGATTCATGCCCCCATACCCTTCCCCTAGCTAGGAACATGGTAACTACAACTCGCAGAACATGCATGGCTACGTCATTTACCATTATGGGTGTACATACACAAGTTACAACTGATTAAAAACTTAAACAATGACCCGCATTATAAAAGGGAAAGACCCTTCCACTTCTTACCCTTTGGGATTCTAAATTTGAATTTCAAATTCAGAACAGTAATGCAAGAAAGCAAGTGATCAGTCCTCTCCTGATAGAATACTAAATTGCTGAAGCTCAAATTAAAATAAGCCAAGAAAAAGGAAACAACAGGAAGCTACAATGTAGTTGCTCTGTTATGCATGTCAATAGCATTTTAGAACCGTTCACAAATTAGAAATTCAAGTTTTGGATTTGAATTTTGTGTGATACCAAATGTCAGAGTCTGATCACTCTAGCAGATCTTTGAACAGAGGTATTTACTTGACAAAGGCTGATTGACAACTGAATGTGTTGAACCTGGTGGAGGCTTATATGGTGCAGGTCCTTGTTTAATGACAACCCTGGTTATAATATTATTTAAACAAGAACTGAAAGAAACTTGGGCTGTCTTATATGAAGCAAAGCTGTAGATGAATTAGAATGACGAGTATTACGTAAACCATGATTAAAGAACTGGTGATGCCTTTCTCTTCAGATGAACCAAGTGGAACCTTGCTCGAGTTGTTTCTCAGTAGTGTTGGTGGCCCTCAGTTGCGGCATACCATAGCAAGAATGCGCAGCGCAGCCCAGGGGCATGGCAACCAACAGGATGTGACGTCAATGGGTGTGATTTTGAACCAGGCATTGTATGCATTGACTGGCCTTCTGTATCCTTTATGTGTAACAAATATTGGAGTTCCCTCCTTTGAGCGGAGTTCCTGTGTACTCACGGCCATGCAGGAGGCTGGTGCAAGTTTGGAGTTTCCTGTAATTAAAATATACACATGAAGGCAACCCTAGAAGCAGAGTTCCCTGCAATAACTGGTAGAATGGCAATGTCGGAAAACGAAGAGAAAACAGTGAGAAACCCAAGGCATTTTCCTGCTTAGTAGCAGAGGTCTCTGCCTGGTAAAATGGAAACGAAAGGAGAGAGACCTCTGCCGACATCCGACGCTTTCTCTGTCGTGCATGCGTGAAGTTTACTTGGCAACAAGTGACGTGTATCCCACGTAAACAAACACTTGTTCTTGCACTGTCAATCAGTTTTCGTGCGCGCGAAGGCTATTTGAAAGTCTTCGGTACTTCGTTAAAAAATATGCGTTTGGTACTCTCAGAACATCAATTTATAAAATTATACAATTTAATTTGGCACAGGGACTCATGATCTTGGCATTCCCTGTCAATATTTGTGGTATTTTGTCGTTATAAAATGTTTAATTTTCGAGTGATTTGCAAACCCTCTTGCACTTTTTTTCCTGTAGTAATTTGTCATGCTTGAGGAGTTTGACCAATGAGAGCAAAGCAGTCCCACAGTCATTAGTATGCAAACGACGAGCTAAAACTGATAATGACATATTAATGGACTCAATATTACATCAACGAGATGCAACTTGGATCATTCGTACTCCTCTTTTCCGGTAAAACCTGTTTTCGAAACTGGTTTGACTCGTCCATGATTGTGGATGGCAGTTGATCAAAGAAAGTGTTGGATGTCGGCAGATGTGTCTCTCCTTTCATTTCCATTGCCCATCGTTCCCATGGAAATCCCATAAAAATGCAAGTATGTCAGTGAAACACCCATGATAATTGCATTCTAGTGAAAACCCCATGGACATCCCAATTTGGACATCCCTGATGGACATCCTATGAAAATCCCATGAAAATCTCATGGAAATCCTAGAAATTGGTTAAGATTTCATGGTGTGGTCCCCATGAAATTAACCCCATGAAATTAACCCCATGAAATGTTAAACCTTTCATGGGATTTTCTTGGGATGTTTCACTAGAATGCAATTCTCATGAGTGTTTTCATTGACATACTTGCAGTTTCATGGGAATGATGAGCAGTAGTGAAAGTGCCTATATATAAGCCCATTTTTTTAATCATTGAAATCGATTCTACATCAATGCACTTATCAATTAAAACCCCATACCCCCTTCCCCCCATTCCTTGGTTGACGTCACCATTGGAATATTCCAAATAGAAACCCCTATAACTCGTAGATGCAACACTCCAATCCAGAAATATTGAACTATTCAACTAATCACTTGATGTAGAATCGATCATCAATATTAGGACAGACACTAAAAAATTACTTTTTTTGAAGCTTTCAAACTTGCAAAATAATATAAATATATTATTGTCTGCAGTGTTATCATTAAAAATACATAATTAATCCTTACATCAAACGAAAAGCTGGCCCACCCAAGCCACTGTGGTGTTCCCAGAGTTCCTGTTATCCAATTGTCAGTATATGCATCTTCAAGCATACTGCCATTTGATTGACAGTTGGTGCGACACCTGTCAGTCATATCGTCTCTTCCTGTGTGGCCAATCGTACCTCGTAGTAGGTGAAAACTTCAAGGCACTGGACTGCTTTCTACGAGCTGCTGAGGGAATTGGTAAGCTATAAATTATCTTAGTCCTTGCTGTGGTCTTAACATTTCCCCTTTCTTCCCTAACTCCGTTTTTGTCTACTTTTGGAAAGTACTTTCAAGTATAACTATTCTTTACTTGTTCATGGAATTTGTATTTGCTGTTGTACTTAACCTGTTTTTTCTTTGTAATAATTACATAACAATGCTGTAACTGGATTAGCACCCTTGTACCGTATGCCTGTTAATAATTGTAGTTTTCTTTTATTTAATTGTATTTATTCTGATGTTCAAAATATACATCTTGTCTATAATAACGAACTGACATGCTCCAAACTGAGCTGACCACTTCATGCAGAGTTGGTGACACTGCTACAGTAAAATGTTTACCGGTATACCATCTTGTTCTCCTTTGTCCAGTTCGAAGCAAGTGTAACTTTATCCCTAGGATAGCACTAAATCTGTAATTGTAACTGTATAGTTTACCCTCGGGTTAGTGATTTAACCCTAGGATAGCGCTAAATCTGTAATTGTAACTGTATAGTTTACCCTCGGGTTAGTGATTTAACCCTAGGATAGCACTAAATCTGTAATTGTAACTGTATAGTTTACCCTCGGGTTAGTGATTTAACCCCGGGGTAATGCTTACCCTTGCTTTGAACAACCAGGTCCTGAACTGTATTATAATAATATATAAATTTATGTATATAAAGTCTGTCTGGTGCATTTATGTTGTTTGTTGTTACTGTTGTTGTTTGTTGTCACTGTTGTTGTCTTTCAGGTTCTTGTAATTTTGTTTTGTACCATCACATTTATAGGTTCAGAGGATGGTCTCATCAGAATGCTGCTGCAGAGTGATTCACTAGACGATGCCAGACTGGTTGTGCTCTTCTATGTCAAGGTAGACAACTGTACTCCACTACTATAGACCACTTTCCTAAATGTGTATTTTCGTTTCGATAGTTTATCCACATGTACAGAAAATAATATCATGTGAAAGAGTATGCTGATATTAGTGATCTTGAGAAATTTGAGTGCTGTAACCTAAAGAACAGTGAAATTACAGCCATTTGAAATTACAGCCATTTGAAATTAGAGATTTGTAAGAGAAAAACAATGGTGACCTTCCTAGCCTCGCTTTCATGTTTTACTAGCATTAAAAATGCGTACAACTAGACAACAATGCGCCACATTGCTCTAAAACTGAACACAATTACTAGTTTTAATGTGATCTTTCATGTGGTAGCATTGGTTTCCTTCAAAAGATTATGCCATTATGAAAGTGATCAGTAGCCTCATATAATCACGTAGCCTGCGTTGCGAAGCTGGATTATCGGAGCGCAGCGAGCGGAGATTATAAAATTAGGGGGATTGAGGCGAGAAAAAAAAGAGGGGGGGGATCTCCGATCGCTGCGCTCTGATACTCCAGAGCCGCAACGCAGGCTAATAATCACGTTAAGACCTGAGCTAGCTTACCTGGTGATCTTACTGTAACAAGTAAAATATAAAGTATTTATAGTCAAGCCTTTAAGTGGAGCTTTTTGTAGAAAATGCTTCACTTTCAATAAATAGTTCTCACTTTTTTTTCAATCACACTACCACATTTAATAGAGGCATTTCAAATTCTGAAAGCCATCAAGAAAGAAAACTTGACTTGGAAATTATAGATATTTCAGCCTTCACGACCTTCAACGACTGCTATCTTATGTTGAAATGATGGCGCAACTGTTATTAAAAAAGAAGAGAAGAGAAAGAAATACAATAAACTGTAACACAACATGAGAAAAAGACACGTCCATCAAGTTTCAGTGCAGATTATTACAGCACTCGGTCATCACGCACAAGTTGATGTCACTACCCAAATAATGTAATGTAGCGCAAGCAGATGAGGCACGAGCAAAGGGGCAAAGAGTGAGGGCAGCAGGGCACACACGCGTGGTGTGATTTTGTTTTTACTTGCATGCGTAATCTTCTTTTCCTTATGTTTGTGATTACATCTTTCTCTTAAAAGATGTAATCACTGGTTAGCTCAGTTGGTAGAACACGGTCTAGAGATCGGGGGTTCGAACCCGGCCGCGTCCTTGGGCAGGGACGTTTATAAGCCGTTGGCCTTGTCTCCTTCTACTTCTAATCAGTATTTGAAGGGGACGTGAAAGAACCTGTTGTACTACTCGAAAAAGAGAAGGGGATTGTCACCCGGTACAGCAGCCTGGCCATTGCACTAACCACACTCAACATTGTAAACTGCGTGGCAGCTATTAGCGCCGTGAAGCAGTCCGAAATCATTCACTGACGGGATATGTCAGTCATATGTAAAGCGCCATGAAACTGTGGTTGATATGGCGCTATATAAATATGGCCTATTATTATTTTAAAATGTAAAAGAAATAGCAAAAGTATGCAGGATCTTGAGCGGAAGCTGATAACGAATGCTATGGGTTTTTCTCTGTCTTCATTTAGGTGATGCGACTGTTTGAACAGTTTAATGCTCCCGACCTGGTAATTTCTGTCGCAAGCACGGCTGTCAGCATAGCAGAACCTGATGACCCAAACATAGTAAGGATGCTATAAATTAGAATCCACATCCACTATATTCATATCTCCCACCTGCAAGGAAAAACTGCTTGCTCAGACATTTCTGCGAAGATTTGATTGTGAAGCCGTGTATCTAGTATCATTTTGTATTCCATTACTTTGTCTTATTGTTAGTAATTATATCTCCATACCTATGTCTAGTTAAAGTGTATAAATTATGGTCAAATAGTTGAGTACCGTAAATACCCGCGCATAAGCCGCACCCGAAATTTTTTTGGGGGGAGGGGGGGGAGTTATAAGGTTCAAAAATGCTCGTACTTGAAACTGAACTTCTTCAGAAGAGATTGCTGTTATTCCAAGTCCTACCAACTTCTATTGCAACTCTGGATATGGTACAACTTGCCTTGTCATTTCTTGTGTATATTTTAACCTTTCCCTCTTTAAATCACTCCAGAATGCTTCTTCTTTTATTCCCCATTAACTGACAAGATTTTCAAGGAACCTCATTCCTTTAAGAGCAAGAGAAAGTGATGGTAGAGATGATTGACCTTTTGTAAACATCTGTTATGTTTATCAGTGATTTTACCAAATATTTTGTCAAAATCAGGAAATGGTTTCATTCACAAGGAAAACGAAATGACAGTAAATTCCCGAATTCGCGTCAAATTTATGTCACGTCATTAGCATATTGGAAATAGAAACCTCTAAGTATAACTGATAGACGCAACACTCAAATTAAGAAATATTCTACTATTCACTTGATGCAGAATCGATATTAACGATAAACATTTTTGTCCATAAACACTTTAACTATTTCTAATTATTCTAGTTGTATTCTAATGTTACAATTATGATATTGTTGATGTTGATTGGTGGTGATGATTTTGTTCACTGTGATGTTATTATTTTCTAACATACCGCATGAATATACTGGAGGAAATAACGTTGTGAATGTTGGCCTTTTCAGCCTAATTTGTGGTCGAACATCTTCAAGCACCACTTGGAGTTGGGACACAATGACGAAGCATACGCTGCGCTGACAAGCAATCCTGATTCCACAAGGTGAGAGAAAACAATGGGGATTACAGTGATTTGATTGGCTACAACCACTACCAATCTAAGGAGCCATTCTTTTGGTACTATATTGACTATGCGGAATTATACTAATTCCCAAAAGAACAAATATCTGAAAACGGAATGATGGAGGAGAACTGAGAACTAATACGACTCCACCATTTTGAATTAGATTATCTGGTTGGACGCGTGCGCGGTGCTACAGGTTTCCCGCCAAAAATTCCCAAAAGAACGCCATTTTGCCTGTACCGAGTAAACCGCTGTACATATATTCTCAGGTTGATACTGCTATCAGGAGAATGTGGAATATTATTAACTGCAAATTCGGACCGACGGCCCGCAATCACTAGCAATCTTAGTTTTTTAAGGTAATGTAATACAATATGCCCTTTGTTCGTCTCAGAAAAGATGAATTTTCCTTTTATCATTAAACGTCACTGCGTCCAACAGTAGGAAATGGCATAATTGGACACCTCTAAAATGGATACAACTTGTTCTTGATTGGCATCCTATTGATTGCAGGAGGAGAGACTGTCTTCATAGGTTCATGGTCGTACTGTGTGAACGAGGACAGTTGCAGGAACTCTGTGAATATCCGTATGTCAATTTACAAGATGAGGTAATGACCGTATGTGTACGCACTCAAACATGCTTATTAACGCAGCACGCTTAGTGGAGAACAGAATATGTGACTGTACATTTGCTATCTGGAAAGCTCACACTTCTAATCTGAGTAGTTATTTTGATCTTCCGTCATTAGGTTTATCATTGGGGGTTGACAAGTCCCTTTAAGGGGTTAAAGCGAATGACGCGGCTGTGAAAATATGAATAATGCCTCAGTGGGTTTCGAACTAGAACTATAATTAGCTACTTAAATATTTCACATAACTCTTTGTTAGCATATTTGGTATACTGGAGAAGAATAATGTGAGACAATTTTGATGAAGGATGGCAAAGATTCGAGTGAATGAAAGGATAAGTTTCTGTAATCCACTTCAATCTTTGCCATCCTTGATCAAAAGAGTTTGAAAGGCATATTAGGACATTGATATGTTATTTCTCTTCTGACTATCTCAGGGTGTTATTTTTGTAGCTTTGTTTTAAAGAAACTTGGTTCAATTCGATTGTCATAGCCCCTTTGGTTAATGTCGCAATGACGAGAATGGCGATAACCTTCACAACATCCCCATCATACGTAGATAGGCCTTTTGCAGGAAACAGTCCCGTGCTGATATATCACTTCAATAACCAATGAATTACGCTCGTGATCCCATGGGAAAGGCTTTACTGGAAACAGTCACGTGCTGATATATCACTTCAATAACCAATGAATTACGCTCGTGATCCCATGGGAAAGGCTTTACTGGAAGCAGTCACGTGCTGATATATCACTTCAATAACCAATGAATTGAGCTCGTGATCCCATGGGAATGGCTTTACTGGAAACAGTCACGTGCTGATATATCACTTCAATAACCAATGAATTGCGTTCGTGATCCCATGGGAATGGCAAACACTCTTCAAAAACGCAGTTTTAGAAAGATCGACAAATTGACGAGAGGTAGAAAATAGCATTTACAAACAGGTTTTGCTAATAACACTACCGATCTTTAAATAAATGAAGTCAGATTTTTTTGCCATCCAGTACAACCACGTGATCGTATCCTGCTAAAGGCACATTTTCTACCTAAAATTTCGGAAATCTTTGTGAAAAATTCAAGTTTGTGTTACATGGAGGGAGCTTTTCTACATCTTAATTGGTCAGAATCGTTTTGATTGACAAGGTATAGAACTTCAACTATGAATTGAGATCCATTGAGCATTATTTTTATTTTTCCAGTTTGTTAACATCATGGAGTCACACGCACGAACTGTGGACATCGCTACCCATCAGTACTACGACCTCCTCTACGCATTTCACGTGTTCAGAGGGAACTACAGGAAAGGTAATGCAGAATCGGAGATTATTATTATTGTCTGGACACAGAAATTACAGTTTTAGAAATCGTCCTTACCATACTCTTCTCAACTACTTTTTCTGTTGCCCTGAAAAAGAACGTGTGTTGTGTAGCAGAGTTCAGAAATGTCAGCGTTGAACATTTTCTCTCCCGTCCTCCTTTTCCCATCCCCACCCCACACCTTGTTCTTAAAATCTTAGACATCTGTAACAGAGTTTCTGCAAACATTGTCTGAAAAGCTACCAATCCCTACATTGTATTGAAGCTGCTGAACACTACGGAACTACTGAACAAAAAAACCTCGGAATTTCTAACGAGACCTGAAACAACCATGGAGGTTGATCAAAGCCAGGTCCCGGCTAATCCACAGATCGAATTGGAATTTAGCCTGTTGGTTTTTACGGAGGGAGGAAAACCGGAGAACTCACATATGGCACTGGATCCGGGAATCGAACCTCAGCCACAGAGGTGAGAGGGGAAGCACTTAACCACTGCGGCGGCACCCCGGCTCCCCACTTGTTTCACTGCCCATGTTTGTATAAAGTAATACCGGTAGGAGTACAGTAGTTATACAGCCATTGTCCAGTAGTGGGACAAGCATTTGGAATGCGGTGATGGATTTATTTATTTATTTATTTTAGCTGGAAACGTCATGTACGAGTACGGTGGAAGACTTGGTCGAGAATTACCAGGAAAACCAGGCTTACAGAAGCAGGTAACAACAATGCCCATCCCAACCCTCCCTCTCTATTGATCAAACACTGTGGCCAGTGATAGAGCAACCCCAAAAAATAATTGCCACCCTCTCCCCCACAACACGCATACACACTTTCTTCTGGCCCACCCCCCTTAGATTAGTGGTAGAACTCTATACTAAAGAGGCTATGTTATGGTTATGGCGTTGTGCAGATATGGAGTCAATGTTGGATTGGTGGCTGTTAATCAGGGCTTCAGATTTTTGTTGGACATGCAGCGGACTATAACCGATCATTTCGTAAAAATGTCTGAGATTTTCAACATGGCAGGATGTTTGTGTGATTACTTTCTGTTTCCTTCCATTTGAGGTTTTCGTGAAAAGTGATGAATTGTTGTCCTTGCTGTCCTACTAAATTATTTTGCGTTCAGACAGTTAAAGTCCCCTCCCTCGATACTTGATGGAAATGATACGCACTATTTCCTTGAATACTATGTCTGTACACAGTTTGTTGGTCATTTGTGCATATTTGCTTTGACTTGAACCATCCCATATGTGCACGAGGTTCGTCAGTTCATATCAAAATCGCTAAAAATAACTGTGTCCGGTCCGGACAGTGAATACAAATACCTCTTACCATGAAACACTGAGCCCCGTTAAGGAGTTCATACTCTACTGCACCGCTAGAGCAGATTTCGTATGAGTGGGACAAACTACGGCATGTCCGTAGCCGTGGTGTATCCGTGCTGTGCCGTATTTCTGTAATTTGATTGGATCAGCAGGACAACAACAATAGGAAACCATTTCAACGTCACGGCATGCCGTACGGTAACCGTGCTGTAGTCAGTGCTTTAGTTTGTCCCACTCATACGAAATCTACTCTAGTACATATGGATGAAGCTGTTTTCTTTCGCTGTTTCAATAGGCCAAGTGTTACCTGGCAGCTATGAACGCCTTACGCCTCGTAGATCCCAAGAACGCTTGGATTGTCACGCCATGGGATAGGACCCGCTCTAAGGTATGGGATACTCGTGAAAATCATCTTTTTAGCCTAAGGAGAAGCGGAAGAAGAAGGAACATTATGTTCTAGTGAAAGTCAAAACGGAGACGTAAGCACAAGCGTAAACACGACGGAAGCAGAAAGAACGGAAGGTTTCCTTCTTCTTGCGCGTCCGCTTTCGTCGAGCTTCCGTTCCAGTGACCACTACTTAAACGTAAGCAGAAGCTGAATAATTTAGCCAATCAGAATACTCATTCTCAGGACCCTAGCAACGTAAATATAGCACGCAAGCGAGGTTTACGCTTCTGAACGAGGCTTAGGGTACCACTCGACTGTATGTAATAGATATAATTACTGTGTGACTTCTGAAACTGGGGCCACTTAGACAACGAGAACCAATCACATTGGGCCACTTAGACAACGAGAACCAATCACATTGCACTTAGACAACGAGAACCAATCACATTGCAGACTTAGACAACGAGAACCAATCACATTGGGCCACTTAGACAACGAGAACCAATCACATTGCACTTAGACAACGAGTACCAATCACATTGGGCCACTTAGACAACGAGGGGGAGATGGGCGGGCTTGGAATTGATAGAGACATAAATTAGTCTGCGACCAAAAATATATGTCCCAAACAAGGTTTGGTTAAGGCTTCTAAATAAGTTTTTTTCTCATAGAAACCAGACGATCCTCCTAATATGTCCCCAAAACGTAAGCAAGGCGACGAGGAATCCTGGTACGGGGACAAGCGAACCAAGACCAATCGAAAACTCACCGTGTTCGAGATCGGGGACCTGGAAAAAGAGTACCTTCTCGTTCTGGCGCGGTTACAGCTGCTAAAGGTGGACGCTGATCCATCGCAGGCTACGGGTAAGTAATAAATACCATCATTATAGACAAACAACCTGCTGTAAACCCTCATAGTTGTTTCTTACACGGAGGAACGTTAAGCAATGCAGTGACCTTAAGGAGTGACCTTGCAGTGACCATAAAAATCAACATGCGAGTTTGAGTATAGGTATGTATAAAAATATATGAATGTAGTGGGGAGTGTGTGTGGAGTTGAAAGCAGGCCCCCACCAGCTATGCTGAAATACATAGCCTGTTATAACAAAAATAATATTTATTTATTATTTATTTTAGCTCTGATACATGAAATTTGACTCCGTTTTCTTTCAGGGCCAGCCCTTACTCCTCAAGAAACTTTGGCTCTTCTCATCCAAGCCGGCTTGTTTGACACTGCCTTCACCATAGCATCAACCTTCAGTCTAGCAAGGGACAGCATATTTGAAGGCCTCGCTTCTAGGTGAGTTAAACTTCCAGCTGCTGATTATATAATATGTTGGATCTATTCGCCGAGGGTTCCACCCGAGGGCAGCATCCAAGGTAAATAAATTCTCGTGCTACGCAATAACAATATCTCTCTTCATAAATCATTAGGAAGGATTGTTTGACAAGTGCATAGTTGCATAGAATTACTATTCACAAGGCTTATTGTTTTTGTCTCGACTCTTTCAAACAACGTAGCTTGTAGTGTAGTGGATAGGACAGATGACTAGAAACAAAGGGAGCGAGGATTCGAGTTCCAGCTCATAACACATGCCGTATTTTTTCCATCTTCTCCTTTCAAGCTACTCTCTGTAGGTAAAAAGTAAGTCAGTAGTTCTAAGTTACTAGGGAATAGATCGAGGGGAATATACATTAAAATGCAAGGGGAATATATATTAAATCATTGTAAGAATGCAACACGTTCATCGCTAGCATGAAGCTTAGTAAATTAGTAAATCTTCCACGGGTTTATGTCCTTATTCAAAGGCATTGATGAAATGCAAGGGAAATTATATACAAAGCAACTGAGGTGTGATGTGACAATGGGGGATTTGACTTCCCCGAAAGAACAAAGAAAACAGAACCATGTGGAAACTAATTCCTGCTATTCTCCAGTTGAGATAGGCGTAAACCATCATTTGGGTTTACATCTGTCAATAGCGAACAACAGCCCGTCCGCGAAAACAGCTAGCGAGACCAGGACAAAGAATAAAATAATAGCTTACCGTTTACGACGTCACTTAAACAGGTGGCATAAGTGATTCTGCTCAGTTATTTGTTATTGCTAGATGTGTCGTGCAAATTGATGACAAAATATTGGACTAAACGTGTTACTAAATATTCAGACAATTTACGTTTTTTATATTAGAGATGTTTTCGCTCCCGACGCAAAAATGTTTCTCTTTAATAATAATAATAATAATCTAAACTTATATAGCGCACTTTTCTTAAATTCAAAGGCGCTTCACAAAGAATTACAAACTAAAAAATAGTTAAATATGAGAAGAAACTAAATATTATAAAAACCAAGCAACTAAGTTAAACATGATTTAGACTAAACATGTTCGAAAACTAGATATCATAGGCCTGTTGAAACAAAAATGTCTTAAGACGAGATTTAAAAGTGTTCAATGATGGTGAGAGTTTAATGTTATCTGGTAAAGTGTTCCACAGCCTGGGCGCTGCCACAGAGAAAGCTTTAGTCTGTTTTAGTCACTTTATTTAATCAATTTGAAGATAACACGTTTAGCACTCGGGGATGTAGATAATTTTATAAATAACCATCCCAAACATAGTTATGGGGAGGCGATTTTATTATGATATCATGATGTTCTTTGCTTATTTTCTTCTCAAAGCTGTGCCATTCTTGAAAACAAGTTGATTCAGCATGGGAAAGGGCCCGTTGCCCGCTATTAGCTACATCCCTGCCGCTAGTATGAAGCTTAGTAAATTAGTCAATCTTCCACGGTTTTACGTCCTTTTCCAAAGGCCAGAAGATGTAAAGGTTCAACTCTTTACTACTGCATAATTCTACTTTTTCGACCTGGAGTGTTGATCTGCATGGTCAGAAATCGAACCCTCTACGTTCCGCACGTCAGCTTTGCCTTCGAAATAAGATTCCGTCCACATGGATACGTGTTGATTGGACAACGCAAACGGGGTATCCTTTTCAGATCTATTCTAACTTCCCATGTCCTCCATATTTGATTTTTCAACTGTAAGTCGACTGGGAAGATCACATGACCAATCGTTGTCAAAAGTTTGCGTTTTTAATAATAATGATATCGTTTTCATGAGTACGGGAGATGAAACCGCAACAAAATGTTTGCGTTTTGAAATCAAAACGTATTCGTGTGAAAATGCCAAGTATGTTCCTCGTCCACGAATGTAGACAAGTTCACAAAGCTCGTGCTGTGCTAAACCGTGCTCTATTCCTTTTAAAATGTCTAAACACACATGAGCATCACGATTGTTTCAAAATTTTAAACCTGGTTGCTGTCTTTGTAGGTGTGTGAAGCAGTCTTATCACAGCGCGGGTCTGGCAAGGTGAGTCGTCAGAATGTATTGGCACTTTATGCCGCTCGACGCAGCACTCGAAAAACCTGTGATGCGTTTACTCCAGCTGAAACCTACCACTCGACGTTACGCGCGTGGCCCCTTCGGGGATGAGTGAGATAACTAGGGGATTTTTTACATCTACTGTAACCTGGGTAGGAAATTTGATGCTATTATAAGTGTGGATTAAACGTCGAGCGAGAAGATTGGCGTGTCGCTTCATTTTCATATAAGTAGTGATTCTGCGTTATTTACGCGTAATAATGAAATAAATGACTCAATTTATTTTTCGACATGCATGCATTCCCAATGACGCAAGACAGCCACATTTAACGTGGATATAGCTCGTGTACATGGTTCGCACGGGCCTTGACAAGTCCTTGAAATACTGACATGTTCTTTAAAAGTCTTTGCATTTTGGCAGATTAGGTTTTATCCTTGAAGTTTGGATGTTTGAGAAGACAGTAGTAATTCAGCCTCATTTTGCCCCAAAAGATCGTTAGAGCAGCTGCAATGCAAACACGTCAGATATATAAAGGGTCTTACATTGGGTCTAAAGGATAAGGATAAGGATACTAATTTACAATAAACTAATTATTTAAAAAGCTATTTACAAACAAATGGAAAATAATTATTAATAAAATAATTATAATCTAATAATTATAATAATTATAATTATTATCTAATGATAACCACACCAATATAATTGGTAAGCAATAGGGAGTTAAGAGAGACATCTTGGACATTTGCAGCTATAGGTAGTACTAGTAAGATCCAGATTGAGTAACTGTTTGCGAAATATAGGAAGAGAACTAGCAGATCTAATTTTTACAGGCAACTGATATAGGAAACTTTATATTCTTTAAATAGGTCAGAAATATAGGCAGGGCCATTAATGTTCTTACATTTATACAATAATAACAGAGATTGGACTCTTCTTCTGTGGTCAAGTGATTGTAGTGAACAGGAGTTAAGAACCTGGTCGTAGTCTACACTATTACCTAAACTTAAAAGTGTCCTCTGTGCAAAATGATTCACTGACTCTAAATTGCGTAGAATTTTTTGATCATTAATGTGAACCTGTAGAAAACAAGTCCTCGAAAAGTGCTTGAAGAAAAAGTTCTGAATTTTGTATGAACCATGAATTGTATCTAGGCTTGATAAATACTCTCATTAAGAAATTGCTACGTCATGTTTCAACGTCGATATCACGCGATCGAAGGCGTGATAGATCGCAAATCGATAGATAAAGGCGTGCCAAACTCAGTGACTGTGTGGCCAACGACGCTATTACAAACACCAGCAATAATTTAGTTCTAAAATTCTGACAAACTTTGAATTGAATCTTGTTCAGTCAATAGTTTTGGTCATAAGGACTTATCATACAATTTGTAACAGAATCACTGTATAATCATCTATCTCTTGCATGGCTGATAATGTGAGCGTATGAAGTGGTTCAAAGGTTCGTTTATTCCACACACACAAGTAAAGAGGTATACATGCATACATAAGAATAAAGAGAGTAGAGGATGCAAGGGATACAACCCAGACGGATTAAATAAAGGATATTACATGGCCGCACGGAGATACGGAATAGGCCCTTTGCAGGACCTGGTCACATGACCATAGCCTGTCGATCAAAAACAATTGGCGCTAGAACAACATGGATGCCAGAAATGGAGGGTCGGGTGGAACTTCTCGAAACGAGCGACATTATTGGCCTACCCAACAATAGAAAACACCCTAACCTTTAGAAAGTGCAGTACAAAAACTATAGAAGTATAGTCTTATGGGTGCAATCAGAATACAGGTCTCGAGAGGTTCCGTGTTACTCGAAATGGAAAGAGCAAGCCAAAATTAGTAAAAAGCCCAAGTTTTAGGTTCATATCTTTAAAACTGAAGGAATGGCAAATTTTTGAAAACACTATAATTTAACAGAGTTTATGAGGCTGGTAGATAACTTCTGTATCTCCAAGGGGCCATGTAATTTACTTTTTATTACATGAAAACCAGTTGGTGAGCATTGTCATTTCTAATTTTGAAGATCAGCAAAATCACCATAATTTCTAAAAGCCTGTCAAGCCAAGTCAAAATCAAACAAATTGGCTCAAAATTTTGTTGCCTCTTTTTAAAAGTAATGTTTTTTCACATATTAGGAACATTAACATTAGGGGTAAAAAAGAGAAAATCAGACTAAGTTGTTATCTGTGAAGTGATATATCCCAGACGTGTTGATAACAATGATATCCCTACTAGAGGTAGTGGGATCAATTACGATTTCTGGGAAACTCCCACCCCTCCCCCACACTTCACCCTAACCTTTAATGGTTAATCATTAATAGAACGATGCATATCCAAGGGAGGAGTGGGTGGGTAGTTTACAAGAAACCGGGATTGAGCTTTGCTATCAGCCAGTCAACCACTGACTTCTCATGTAAAAATTAAAGCTCTTGCACGCTATATTCTATGTACGGTTTCTCTAAGATGACTCAGTGGATAAAACATGCGTGTTTGGTTATAGTTAAAGTACACTTGGACATGAAAGTCGAAGTATTTTCGACTGAATGTCTTCCCCAGTGTGAAAATGAACTTACAATTGTTTAAAGGGAACCTTCACTGAAGAAACAAAGTTTGCTCTGAAATGGTTCTTAAGGCTGCCTAAACCTGTTGCTGTGTTTGACTCCTGTACATTGTACACTAGACCGTAAAACTTATTTGACTTTCCCATGCACTGCCATCTTGGATTTTATGACGTCACACGCGAGTCGCCATCTTGGATTTTATGACGTCACACGCGAGTCGCCATCTTGGATTTTATGACGTCACACGCGAGTCGCCATCTTGGATTTTATGACGTCACACGGTTGCTCCTATTGTTACACGACAAAAGAGCTATTGTTTCTTACATCGGTCCTTATATGGCATCAATGGGCCTTTTGCACTTAGCTAGACAATCACGTGGTTGTACTGGATGGCATAAAAATCGGACTTCATTTATTTAAAGGCACTTGTACGAGATCGCTAGTGTTATTAGCAAAACCTGTTTGTAAATGCTATTTTCCACTTCAAATCGGCTGTCCAACTTTCAAAAACAGCGTTGGGAAGGTTGTTTCCCATCCAGTAAAGCCTTTCCCATGGGATCACGAGCGCAATTCATTGTTATTGAAGTCGGTGATATATTAGCACGTGACTGTTAGCTGGTTTTCAGTGGAGTTTCCCTCCCTTGGGTGTCCCCCCACCCCCCTACCCAAGGAGAACCACTTTTACACATTACTGATACATCCAAATGTATTGTGTTTAAACCAATCAGAAGCGATATGAGAGAAGAAGACGAGGCATGGGACTGGCTTCTCGCCAATGACACAGGGAATGTACAATTTGCGCGTGATAAGAGGTGAGGACTAACTTCCATGGTGCAACATGGTTAAATATCCCCTAAATATTTTACTGCCGTTTTCTTAAACTATCAACCAATAGAATGAGATGCCAAGAAATGAAGCTATGATGACTGTACCTTAAGCTTCCCCAGAAAAAAATAACACAAACGCATTTGAATATACCCATATAGAATTTGCGCTATATAAATGAATACATTTACCTTTACATTTTTGTTTCAATAGCTTGGCAGACCAGGCGTGGCAATTATTACAGTATTACCTTGGTAAACTGGGTTCACACGATGGCCGTTTCTATCATCGGTGTGTCGCCAGTAAGCTTCTGTCCGTCGGTTCACCTTTACCAACGTGGCTTATCAACGATTACAAAGTAAGTTTCTCTTTCTCGTTGCCCATTTAACGCACGAGACTGGTTTGCCATTTTAACTGGTTAATTTCCCCCTGACTGATTTTTCTACTTCTCTTGTAGTTTTATCATAGGGAACCCAAGCTCGATATTTGTGCATGTTTCTAAGCAGTGAAATAGATATCATTGCAAAAGCTGCAGTAACGCTCAAACTTAGTTCCAATGACAAAAACAATCAACAACTGTCCATGTAAGAAATTTAGACTTTATTTGGGTCGGGTGGAGCTTCTCGAAACGAGCGACAGTATTGGCCTACCCGACAATAGAAAACACCCTAACCTTTAGAAAGTGCAGTACAAAAACAATAGAAGTATAGTATTATGGGTGCAATCAGAATACAGGCCTCGAGAGGTTCCGTGCTACTCCTCTATATCCAAGATTTCTTCGGTTATGATTTACGCTGTGTAAACACTACATATTTTGCTTAAAGTGCAGCCTATAAGCCCTAGCCAGAAACTATTGATTTGGCGCAGTAAAATGTTTAAAATCTTGTTCGACCATTTTTGGGCCATTTATGGTCGTAATATTGCTTAATAGTGCTTGTTAAAGTGATGTCATTTAAGGGACATTATGCTAATAAGTTGAACATGAATTGAGTAATACCATTGAATAGGTCAGGGAATTTGCATCTGGTCAGGGAAATTCTACATTTCTTGTCAAAGTCGGGGAATTTTATTACCACGATGGCCCCTCATGCCTCAGTGTCTGCGAGGGGAGGCTACAGGTTTTGATAATGACTTTTGTTTTGGACGATGGAATGTCAAACAGCCTTATTATGGTCAATGAAAATTGTTTTCTGGTCAGTAAAAAGTTAGGGAAAAGTCTGGTGGGTGGCAACCATGTTTTTCAAACTGCACAAATTTCAAAGAACGTATATGGCTGTGTTGCAACTCTTGAAATTTTGAAAAGGCCATTTCTCAAAAGATAATCGTGTGAGGAAAGAATCCAGGTTTCATATAATCTCGTCAAATCCGCCCCCAAATCCAAGACAAAACAACATAATTTTCATCAAAGTAAGTTTATTATTTTCTTCATTTTAGTTTGATAAAATACCAGATATTTGAAACTTCATACAAGCTCTGTATTTCAACGGTCAAGTAATTTCACACTTTGAGCTTGGGCTGCCTGTGATAGCACTGAAGGTATAGTCCAAGCAAAATGGACCTTTTGCAGGAATGCAATCAGGCTTCGTACTTGTACGAGATCGATAGTGTTATCGGCAAAACCTGTTGATCAATGCTATTTTCTAAAACAGCGTTTACAGTGCGACTACTGAAACCAGGGCCACTTAGCCAACGAGAACTAAACACATTGCCAAACGAAAACCAAGCATTGCAAAATACAAATCCTAGCATATTCACGCGTTTTTCTTCATTCAAAAGACTTGACTGCAGAACTGGTCGATCAAATTCGCCTTTTACCGGATTGAAGCTCGAGCAAATTGAAATGCTGTTGTCTTGTACTCTATTTATTTATTTATTAAAGTGCAAATATCATGTCAAAAAAAGTAAAAAAATGATATTGTGCTATTGTGTTTGTTTCTCACAAAAAGGTATTAATCTTGCAGATTTTGTAAAATTTCTGACATTTAATCCCTAATTTTGGTTACTTGTCGTGGATCCTGTGACGTCATAAGATGAATCAACTCCCTCCGAAGAGAAAACTACTACAATATAATCCCGTAGCTTTCATTTGTGACATCACAAGATGAATCAATCCCGCAATTCGGGTAACTTTTAGTGTAGTTGAATTGCTTCTCCAGTCTCTCGAAGAAAACTAATTTAGACAACAGAAGTATATTAGAAATAGAATTTGGAACAAAAAGAGTTAATGTTGTTTTATGGCTTTACTTGCACTTTAAGCTTCCAAAAGTTAAATTACATTCTCAAACTCGTTAATAATTCATGAGGTGAATACAATAGAAATCATGACCACGATGAGTATTTAGAAGTCGTTTCCAACTGAAATACAGCTCGCATTTCAAGACTTTTAGATCGCTAATGTTATCATTAAAGTGGAGTTTGAAAAGCCATGTAATACACAAGGAGCTGTTTTAGAAGCGATTTCTAAATACAGTGAGAGGGATTGAAAAACCTCAACTTCAACCCTCTCGCTGTATTTAGAAATCGCTTCTAAAACAGCACTTCGTGTTTTACATATTACTTGAAGTACAAGCGAGAAACCACATTTACATACACTAAATTTAACTGTTGTGGAGAAACTCCACCGATTGGCTCAAATAACCTTAAGTCGGAATGCTTTGTTTTCATCAGTTCTGCCATGTGATTGGTTTTCGTTATCGCACTGTAAAGTTTGTTTGCCGTCCAGTAAAATCTTTCCCATGGGATCACGAGTGCA
Source organism: Actinernus sp. WN-2022 (assembly GCA_030867875.1). Taxonomy (NCBI): domain Eukaryota; kingdom Metazoa; phylum Cnidaria; class Anthozoa; order Actiniaria; family Actinernidae; genus Actinernus; species Actinernus sp. WN-2022. Next base: position 114,185,089 of record JAOWCC010000577.1, read on the forward strand.
ATTCATTGGTTATTGAAGTGATATATCAGCACGTGACTGTTTCCTGCAAAAGGCCAATTGTATCTGAGGCGTTGCTGCAGCTGATTGCCTTATGATATCGTTTTTAGGCGAATAATTACTGAACTGTAACATAAATTCGCTTTATTTCAGCGTTTGAACCCATCCGAGTTACTCCACCTTTTCGTAACACACGATATGCTACAAGAAGCCGGCGAGCTCGCCATAGAATACATTAGTGCTGTTCTAGGCGAAGGCAAGGAGCACTTTGGATTAAAGGTAGGAAATGTACCAGGGAAAGCAGCGGCTTAATAAGTAGTACTTCTCGCACATCCCTAACATGTACGTCACTGTATTTGTTTTATCAAAAATTGTCAAAAATTGCTTCAAAAAAACTAAAGAAAATTGATTGTCACCCTATTTCAATTAAATTTTAGCATTAAATAGTACCGAGTTTGTATCTGCTTATAATTACATTCAAATTACATAATTTCTTCTTCTAGATACTGAATTTAATTTAATTCAATTTAATTATTATTCCGTCTGAATATCCGCCTAAGTGGTCCTGACTAGATAGTTTCTTTAGGACCAACTCACTCATTACTTTTAGTAATATGTTATCCAATTTATTACTGTAAACTAAAATTACACCATCTGAGTGAAATAAATTGTTGTTGTTGTTGTTTATCGCAGACTGCCCTACATGCTACAAAGCCAAGCGTGTGGCTGCCATATACCACCCTGGATCATTTGCTCGCTGCCCTGGACGAAGCGTCCGCCGACTCCAGCTTAACTAAGGTAAGGAGTATTGTACAATGTGTTGACGGGCTTCACTTTCTCTCGAACACGATGCCAAACCAATCTAAGGCCCGCTTCGAGCCGGCCTGTACCGCTCGAAACGAGCCACAGCATTGGCTTAAAGGAGCAGTGTCACGATTCTGATTGGTTGTTATAGACAATGGCAAAATCACGCTATGTCACGCGCCGTTGCAAATTTCCCTTTCGATTGAAATAAATAAAATGCTGCTTTATGAAAATATAACATCAAACCTAACCATATAACACTGAAGTATAGTTTTAAAGCAATTTCGGCTCGAGATATCGTGCAAATACGCCGATGCAAGCGGATTACTCACAGACTTCTACTTCTGTCACATCTTTTGATTTCTTGTCCGCCTGACACATTTTCAAAACTTTGGGCATGAATACTAATCGTGACACTGCTCCTTTAACCGACAATACAAAACACCCTAACCTTTAGAACGTGCAGTACGAAAACAATAGAGCTACAGTATAATGGTGCAATCAGAATACAGGTTTCGAGCGGTACTGTATTACTCCGAGCCTGCTTCAGACGGCGAACTTATCATGCGCCGAACGTAATACCATTAGGTTTTACGTTGGAGCGACAGGTTGATTCAGACGGCGAACTTAATTTCCTACCGGCCGTCGGAAATGATCTGTATATCGTTGAGAGCTATGGGAAGGTTTTGACATTATCATAGTTTATGCATTAAGTTTGGCACTTGAGAAGAGAAGCGTTTGAATCAATGTCACTCCAGTGTTGCATAGTGCGATAGCATCTACAGAATCTATTATTCATCTGCTGCGCCTAATTCATCTACCGCACCTATACAAACATGTCGACCCCAATTCATTCAAACGCCGCTCTTCCGTGTTTAATTTATATATTAAGTTCGGCGCATGAGAAGTTCACCATCTGAAACGGACGTTAGGCGCGTTCTCTTTTCTTCTAGACTGCATTCACTCCGTAATCACTTGTCAGAGGAGGTGTAACCGAATGAGAACACACGGTGGGCTTGCACCGTTTCGTTTATCCCTACACGCGACTGCAGCTCTTTGCTTCCTCGTTGACTGCGGGCAAATCGACAAGCTATCATGACAAGACATCAAATTCATCTGCCACAAACGCACCGAGTACTGATAGAATGGGCTCTTTTTTTTTATAGGTTCGAGGAAAACTCGTCGAGAAACTCGAACGCTACCACGATCAAGTTGAGAGAGTGTCCGAAGACATGACAACCGCTGCTTGGAGACGAGCACAGCGAAAAAGCAACGCAGAGACTCTACCATGGCAGTGACTCGGGCAGAGACAGAAGTGTATACTCTGATAAAATAGAGTGGCAAGGGTCCTAAGTCGTAGTGTGCATGCCGCTTAACAGGATATGGCTTCAGGAAGTTACTGTTTTCTTTGGAAAAATACCGCTACCAGTCTGAGTCATGAGGAAGTGATTGAAGGGTCGACCTGTGAGATAGGAAGACTGGCACAAGGAGAAAAGAGCAGAACTCGGACCTTGATGTAATGTCGAAAAACATGATAACCGTAGAGCTCGGTAACAAAGTGTACGTACCGTTACTTTAGAGTGGTTTCGAAATACGGCATATCCGTAGCCATACCGTAACCTGACCGTGCTGTAACCGTGCCGTTGCGTAACTCTGTAATTTGATTGGATCAGAAAGAGGAAAACAGTAAGGAAGCCATTTCAATGTCACGGTGCCGTAACTTGACCATTTGTATGAAGTCCGCTCTAATTAAAGGGGTTGTCTCAGTGAGACGTCTTTATATTCGTAGTCCGGGCGGAACACAATTATTTTCAGCGATTTTCATACGAACTGACGAACCTCGCGTAAATATGGGATGGTTAAAATCAAAGCAACTTTGCAAAAATGACCGACAAACTATGTATAGAAGTAATCTTCAAGGATAATATTGCATATCCTTGCAATCGAGCGTCGAAGAAGAAGACTGTTGGCTACGATCAAATTTTAACATATCTATGTTTTTTACATATTCATAAAGTAGAGTTGATATATATATGACATCTTCAAACTTAACTCATTTCAAATCGGTAAATTTATGTTCTCATACCACCATCAACTGTTGCCTCGGTCTTTTCACCATTTATTTACAACAAATGATCAAGTGCACAACTATAACACCAGATTGGCATCTAATTATCGACCTCATGCATGTCGTACCGATATTAAGCAATTTACTATTTTATACCAAGGTCCAAAAGTATGGAACTCGCTGCCCTCTTCTGTCACAAATTCCACTACCCTAATTTGCTTCAAAAAAGGACTGTTCAATTTTCTACAAAGATAGTTATTTTTTTCTCCAGTTGTTACATACTGAATCGGTCATAACGCGCCTACGCTGTCCTTTTATTTAACTTTTCATTCTATCTCGAGGAGGCCTCCTCGCTACAAGCCTGATGGTTTCCTGAGACCTCCTCACCGCTATATCAATTGTATCATGTATTCACGAACTTCAATTCTTTATATATCTATCTATTGTTATGTATGTATTCTGTGTGGCAAAGCGCAAATAAAAATATATATAAATTATTACCAGTTCAAATCGTTTTTCGATACGACGACAGGAAGTCCCATGTTTTTAACTTTAAACGTCCGCCATTAATGAAGGTCGTTCCCTTTGTTCATCTTTATACAAAGGGTTATTCAGCGGAAGTGATGTCATACACTCAACGCTCGCCTGCTCAACACAACGCCTGGAGGCATATTTCTACTAAAAACGTCTTCACATACACAAGAAGAAATTGCGAGGTTGGCTACGTTTTTATGCACACTATTTCGCCCGACGTGGTTGTTGTGTTGAATGTATGACATCACTTCCGCTGAATAACGAGAACGGCTTACAGTAATGGCGGTCAGGATTTTGTGGTTTAACTTGCCATTTGGGAATATTATTTTACTATTTCGGATATTTCTAACACTGATTCACCTATTGGCGCTGAAAAAGTGCCAAATCGAAATGGTAAATTTTCGTCGTAGTGGCACTTTAACGCCACCAATCGAACATTGACTCCATATATGTGCAACACCATGACATAGCCCCTTTAACTGTTTGTAGCCAATTAACAACCACCAATCGAACATTGACTCCATACCTGTACAACACCATGACATAGCCCCTTTAACTGTTTGTAGCCAATTAACAACCACCAATCGAACATTGACTCCATACCTGTACAACACCATGACATAGCCCCTTTAACTGTTTGTAGCCAATTAACAGCCACCAATCGAACATTGACTCCATACCTGTACAACACCATGACATAGCCCCTTTAACTGTTTGTAGCCAGTTAACAGCCACCAATCGAACATTTGCTTTAATACATTTGGCTCCATACAATGCTCAACACCATGACATATCCCAAATAAAAATTATGCTCAGAAAATATCTGATGTAATCATTATAATAGCAAGGTGCTGGGAAGATCAACTCTTCAAAGCAGCTATATTTTGGATCAGATTAGTAGCCACCCTTGTACAGCGCTCTCTTTCTGACTGAGATGCAACTTTCCTGATATGGTCTTCTACCGAGACATTACAATGGGCCATTTGCAGGAATGCGATCACGTGGTTGCGCTGGTTGGCAACAAATATCTGACTTCGTTATTTAAAGACACGTACGAGATCGGTAGTGTTATTAGCTAAACCTGTTTGTAAATGCTATTTCCACCTCCAGTCAGTCGTACAACGTTTTGAAGTACTATTTCTCAAACGAGTTGTGTTTCATCAGCAGTTCCAAGCACCGAGAAAGCAATGGTCCCAAGGGGCGAAGCTCCCGAGGGATCCATTGCTTTCTCGGTGTTTGGAACCCCTGATGAAACACAAAGAATGAGTTTGAGAAATGGCTTCTCAAACAATACAATACCTGTATTCATAAATCAATAGAAAGCATCGGTTGCCTGGTATTTCATTGCATGCAATTATAGACTACAAGGGTTGTGATTGTTATTTTCACATGGTCGTTTCAACAAACGGACTGATAGTGTAGTGGTAAGACAGGACTAACAGCCGATTGCAAGAGCTGTTCGAGTCACTCCAAACGCGGATTCTTATTTCCTTCTTTTCATTTACTTCTCGCCATTCCTGAGATGTAACGCTTATTAAAATGCAAGTGTCTTGACTCATCGGAGGAACCTTGATCTGACGATTCGTCTGTCATTTCATTGGAGATCAAGATACCTCCTCAATTCTTCATGTGGAGTTTCATCGTGTATCATGCACCTGACCAAAATGCGTCGCTTCTAATGGCTCTTGGTCTCATTAATTATTCATGAGTTTGAGAAGTTTGTTTGCTGTCCAGTAATGCCTTTCCCATGGGATCACGAGCGCAATGTATTGGTTATTAAAGTGATATATCAGCACGTGACTGTGTACTGCCTGTTTTTACGTGAACCTTTTTCCAAAACAAGCCTTTTACACAAGTTTTAATGGACCCTTTGCACGTGACGTCATAGCCGCCATGTTGGTGTACAGTTGACAATAGATTCTTCGTTAGCTTCTTTTGTTCTGTACACCAACATGGCCGCCATGCCCTTTATCATTTGAATCTCTGGGGATTGAGTGCAAACCATCTATACTAGTCTGAGGTTAACGGTAGGTTAAAAAAAACAGCCTGGAACCTACTAGGCGCGGAAATGTTACGAGATTAGGAAAGTTCGAAAATATGTGCGTTGCACATGCATGCCCGTTAGCCCAGTCCCAGAAGAGAGATAGAGAGATTGACAGAAGTCGTCAATGAAAATATCCCAGAATACCCTCCCCCCCCCCGTCTACACCCCCGAGGAAACACTGTAGAGAAGCCATAACCTTGGTATTGTTATCATGAAAACAGCTACAGCGAGACCAGTTTCTGTTTGGGAAATAAAATGTGACAAACTACAACGGTTGTTTGTATAACACATTTTCAGCCTGGGCGTTTATTAGAATATGGGTGGCTTGATTGGAATGCGAGAGGGGCGCTGTCGAAATAAATCGATAAAGGTATTGAAAGTGTCTGAAATGAAATTTCAGTCGGTTAAATCCATTCAAATGACGAGGAAGGGCTGTGTTTTCCGTTTGTTAATATCTCTTCGTTCCAGAGATATTCAGATTTTTCGAATATGCAAATTCGATTATTGATGACTTCATTTTAATGTGCACAGCAGGAGCCAATATGTTCTTCATTTTATCGATTGGTCCTTTCGGGATTTGAAAAAAGGACTGGGATCGAGTGTGTAAAGTTCTAACTAAGGGAGAGGTCAAAACTATGGTACTCTGGCGGGACCCAATTTTGATGGAAGGGGGGTTGTACCCGGAACCCACCACCTACTTTGGCAAAATCTAGATTTTTGACCACAGATATCTTCTTGAATAAAATACTTATTGAAGAAGTAACTATATTTCTAGTTTCTACAGGCAGAGAAGAATGTGTGTCTGCATTAAAACCAGGCGTATCCCTATTTTACAATGCAAGAAAATCACCCTAGTAAAAAGGGTAAGGGGTATTACCCGCCACCCACCACCTCCCCTAACAAAATTGTGTCCCATTCGAAATCCATTGTTTTGACCTCTTCCCTAAAAAGTAAACCCTTCGCAAGAAAGAGCACAACAAAATTAGTAAGTTCACCAAGTTTAACGATGTTTGGATGAATAGAAACTGAATAGCAAGCTCGTCCCGTAAAACCATACTAACCTCTAATTTTTGCAATTTTTGAAAGCTCGCACGATTAATGTCCAACCAAACCTATCCAAACTCGGTTAAATAACTAATTTTGATGTGCTATTTCTCGAAACACACTCGGTCCCAGCCTTTCTTCAATTTCAGAATGCCATTTAAATTGTAAAGTATAAATTACGACATTTTGAAAGGGTGCAAACATGGCGCGAAATAGTGTTTGTATGGGAATCCGATGCCAAATAAAATCCGTAAGATCGAATTTCTGAAATATTCACTGTCTGCAAACTTAGGGTGCGTTCGATTGACAGTATTCCGGAATAAGAATACACAGAATTATCACTACAAATCGCTTGTACTGGGATTTTTTAGCCACTGAAATACTAAATGTATCCTGAATATCATATGTCAGCAAGCATTTGTAGCTTACAGTGCAAAATATGCCCGAACCAGTGATTTCCAGAGACTATTCTATCTATTCCTATTCCGGAATACGGTCAATCGAACGCACCCTTAAAGTGCATATACGCCCTGGCCAATTAAAAATGTAGAGAAAAAAATCCGAAATTTTTAAATAAAAACGTAAAAAATTTTTTTTTAGCGATTAACTTCCAAATCCACGCACCTTCGGGGACTGGGACGAGAATATAACGCGACGTCATCAACATAACTCTTCTCTTCGCGGGTTTAAAACGTTGGCTTATTTGCAAAATAATTGAATAGATAACCGAGAAAGATGATAATATCGCGCTTAACGTTTGGGAGAGCAATACACCATGACAAATAAATCAAATCAACTTTTTATTCCGGAATCCTTTGTCTATGGCTTCTAGTCTCTTCGTAATGCAGGCTATGCAGTAGCCTGCGTACAGCATCCCCTACTTGAGGGAGAACGGCGGGATCCGTGCAGGCTCTCCCTCCCTTTTCCCCTCCCCCCCCTCCCCCTCCCCCCCCCCCCCCCCCTTCTTCTCCCTCTCCTCTTCTTCCCCTCCCCCCCCCAAGAAAGAGCCTGTTCGCAGGCTAGGGAAAGTAGTGATTTGCAAAATTTACGGGGATTTTAGCGGTGGTTGTAACGCCAGCCAAGACAGAGCGGGACTGGGCCCGAGCATCAACAATGCTGATCCACACCGCGGCCACACAGATTTCATCGTTTCCGTTTCTCCCCATGTAGGGTCTGCGACTCAGAGGCCAAAACCGTGTCCGTGACGTCACTTCCAAATTTCTGGTAATTAGCTATTTATGCATAACAAAGTCAAAACGAGATGGCGATTAAAATGAGATTTCCAATTTCCGCTTGGAATTCCTCTGGTCGTATTTGCGTATTGAGGTAAAGTCCGTCGGAGAGGAACTTTCTCTCAAATTTGGAATTCCATCTCTCAAATGTGAACAGCTTAATACTTTATGTAACTTTATTCGTGGGAAAGATGTGTTCACGAGCCTTCCAACAGGCTCGGGAAGGTCACTGATATTTTCAACTGGCGGCCCCTTCAAACCAACTCGCGGCCAAGTTCGGGCGTTTTGAAGAAAAATGCATTTGTCATTGAAGTTACTCCGCTTGTTGCCCTCATGAAGGATTACATGGAGGTCTTTATTAACAATGTTGTTTGGAGGTTGGGGAAAATTGTTTTTACATAGGAGTATAACAGGGATCGAAGTAATGAAGCATTTGTTTAGTTCTGCTATGTTTCTGTTTCTCACCCTCTCTCCCTGCCAAGAATATAGTGCTTAAGAGAGGGTCCATGTGAAAACCATGCAGACGAGTCTACAGTGCACCTCTCCGATTTCCTTTAAACTTGGCACACATTTATATCTTAACTAGCTAATGTCCCATGTGAAATAGTTTGGCTGAAATGTAAAAGGCCTTTGAGATATGACAATCAAACTGTTTGACCCCCAGAAATGCTCAAAATCAGAGCAAAATATACCTTATGTTGTAACATGTCGCAATCGCAAATGATTTTAAGTAGAAAGATAATATTTTTACCTGCTTTAGTACTAAGTCACGTCAGCATATTAAAACCAAAATCAACTAATTTTATTTATATTTTGTCGCTTCTGTCGAATTTTTATTTAACGCTACTTTAATAGGTCTTTTTAAAACCCGATAAATGCTGTCTGGCAATGGCCGTTTGCAGAGTTGCGGCCTTCTTTTCTTTGAATTTAGAAATATTCCTAGATTGATTTACAATAGATCTTTGCATCTGTTAAAAAAAATCTCTGTAAAGTTAATGCTGGGTTAGAGATTACGCACTCTCAAAATCCGCAATGTTCAGTTATTAAACAAACGACGATATGGCGACACGGCGATTTTTTTTCCGATTAAAATCGAAATAGGGTGAACTTCACAGATTTTCTGCCAATATTGCTTTTAGAATTCGAATGCACATTCATTTTCAATATTATTTTAGTTTTGAAGGGTGACCAAGTCCATCACCCGATATGCAGATGTCTAAAGTGACTGAATTATTGTCGAGTTTGACGGAGTCAAAGCTGAAAAATAGGTACTCATAGTTTTTGGCAGTATCTTCGTTTAAAATTGTTTGATTGGATCAAAGACAATAAATTTTCTTTGAATATGATATATAGAGGATTTCAAACTACGCTACGCTTTAAATACAGCTTCTAATCCGGCGAGTCACTCTGAATTTTGCGAGCCTCTGTAGCGGGGTGAATGAGTGACAAGTAGAAATGCACGTACAGTCGTTTTAGGTTCTTCAGCCGATTCTCTATTCAAGTTTTTAGTTTTTATTCTGTAAAGAAACGATGTTTTCTTTTCATAATAAAAAAAAACCTAATGGTTTCGTTTTCTTGGAAGCCCTTTATTATATGCTCATCGAATAGTTGGCCAAGTTAGAACCGTTTAGATTCAGCAACGGGAAGCCATTCTGATGTCGTTACTACCTTGTTACGGACTCAATTTGTTTCAATCTTGTGCATAATATTCTGTTCGTTCCGTTGAAATACCAAAATGTGTGTATAATCCATGAAATCAAATGTGGTATCACCGAAATAGATGAAATCACTTCAGTGATATAATGATATCTCAAGAATTGCGTGACAGGAACTGCGTGTAACGTCTGCACGTGTATTTCCCGCCCTATCCACGAGATGGATTTGTATATTCATTTTGTGTATATTCAACGAGGGAATGTGGCATATCTTCTCGTCGTTACCAGGGAAAAACAACTATATTACCGTTGAAGGCATGTCCCGACCCCCTTACTAAGAATTGTATGAAATGCCTTGGCACTTGGCGCGGATGTTGTTGATGGCGCGTGTCAAGTAAATTATCATAAAATCTATAAATATTTTCACCTGTACTGTACTGTCTTGACAGGGTATTTTATTCATTTTTGATTTTAGGTAATGCACTAGTCAAAGTAACCCCCCCCCCCTCCTCCTCCCCCTCCTCCTCCCCCAACCCGGGACAGGGTGGGAGGGGGAGGGGAGGGGGGGGGGGGGGTTGATTTAGACTAGTGCATAATGGCTCACTCTCTGCTTAAAGCTGCCTGTGATACACTTGTATGCGATTTGTTACTGTCGTCCTCGTATCTCTTTATAGCGGAGCTCGTTGCATAAAAAAAAATCAATATGGAAAACAAAAGATAAAAGAACAACCCACACAAGTGAAAAAAAAATCACGCCGCGCGCCTCGCCCGCTCGCAGACGTAAAGGTCGGTACACACGAAGGGACAAGTCACGTGTCCTGATATCCTGTTCCCCGCGGACACAGGACATCCTACAGCTGAGAAACTACAAACCTCGTACACAAAGAATAACGTATTTCTTTACAGTTTTAAGGTAATAGACCAGTTCGCGGTTTATTATAATTCCGACATTTTGAAAGGGTTGTAAACATGCCGCGAAATACAGTGTTTGTATGGGAATCTGATGACAAATAAAATCCGTAAAATCGAATTTCTGAAATATTCTTCAGATACAAACTTAAGATACCAGGTAAAAGATTAATTGATCGAAATTTGAGGGATGTAGCTGTGCTGGGAAGCATGCAATCGTGGATTTAGTTTTCCATACATTTGTCTGTAAAAACGAGTCAAAGTCCGCGGAAAATTTGCGCAAAAAAAATCAATCTTCCAGGAAGGAAAACATTTTTCTGAAGCATTTCAAAGACATTTTTTTTGTTTCGATGAGGCAAAATTTGCTTCCGCAACAATGTTTTCACGTTGGCTATGGAGGAAAACAATGTTTTACTAGGCTCCAGTGACACACAGCATATGTGTTTCTTAGCAACACAAACCCAGACCCCACCCCGGCAAGACAATTTGACACAGTGCGCATTCGTTAGTTTTTTTCGGCAACAACGTTTCCTCGTATATCCACCCGTGCAGCAAAACATTTGTATGCTTCCTGCTCGTTCAATTAGCCACCCAGGCAACATTAAGAGAAACAGAGAAGCGCAGTGTTCGCGGACCCAATTTTTGGGAAAAGTTTAAAAAAAAAATTTGAAGAACATACTTTCAACTACACCTCTTTTCCTAGCTCTCTACGTATTTGCATTTTATTGGGATGGCCTAATCAGCTGTGTCGGTGCCGAACTGGAGCGCAGTGCCATCCTGGAAAGCGAAGTTCAGAAATGTCTGACGTATGTTGCTATTGCTACAAACTATCTTAGAAAAGGGTTCAGAAAACATCTGGGTGAACGATGAAACATATTGTGTGGATCGTGACAGCGCATTAATGGGAAGATAACTAACATAACTACTCATGCTTGTAAACTGCGTGGCTTACCGTGTGTCTGAACAAGCGCCCCGCACATACATGTATATGTAAATCCAGCGTAATTCAGGTCTGGATAAAGTCTGTCACGATCCACACAATATGTTTCATCGTTCACCCAGATGTTTTCTGAACCCTTTTCTAAGATAGTTTGTAGCAATAGCAACATACGTCAGACATTTCTGAACTTCGCTTTCCAGGATGGCACTGCGCTCCAGTTCGGCACCGACACAGCTGATTAGGCCATCCCAATAAAATGCAAATACGTAGAGAGCTAGGAAAAGAGGTGTAGTTGAAAGTATGTTCTTCAAATTTTTTTTTTAAACTTTTCCCAAAAATTGGGTCAATGTCAAGCTTTGTATTTTTGTTAACTTTTACAAAAAAAATTGGGTCGGTCTGGCGATTGGAAACGGAACATTTTATTGGGATGGCCGTATGTGGGTCGTGTGAATATACAGGATATATGCACGGGATGTTAGAAATCATTTATAATTTATTGTTGTGACCTTGTGTATGAATGTATGCAAACATTTGACCCCATAACAGTTACATATATCAGGTGCATCATGGGTAATTTTAACCTATAATCAGCTTGAAAAAAATAAATGTTTTGCAAACAAAATTATGTAGATGTATTAAGTAGTGCATTATGATTATTTTCAGTTCTGTTTCATGAGATTCATAAATATTTCAATATAAATTACCCACTCTGGTATATATGTTGGGCACCACAGACGAAATGATAAAACACCGGATCTCCTAGCGTGTAGGGATCTGATCAGCAATATATATATATAAATAGACAAGAAAGGAAAGGCTGATTCAACGGTAGAGATTTTTTTCTTCCAATATTCCACATGGAATGTACACATATGTGTTCGGGCTACCTGTGGTGCACAACAGCAGACTGGGTTCTAGTCCTAAATAAAATGGCGGATGCTACAAAGCCATCTGTATAAACTATAATGGGTAAATGTTCTTTCGGTGTAAAATCGACAAGAAGATAATTATCGTAAGTTGTGGCTTCGAGACCATGACAGGGCTGGGGAGGAGAGCACAAATAAGGCTAGAATCAGGTATGCATTTATCGCTGATTCATCCTTCGTATTACTAATTTCTCTTATTTTGAAGTTGATTGTTAATTAGTTGTTGTTTATTGCAAAACCATAGGCATAAGTGACAAATAAATTTATCACCCAGTTATTTTAGGGCTATGTTTCTCATTCCTGTCCGTTATTTGTCCCGTTATTCTGCACACGATACAGATTGTACAGATTGCATCTGGCGTTGATTGTTTATTTACGTTGGACCCGGGCGTTGGGAGTATGTTACTTTGGCCTCACTGCTCCTAAGCTGAATAAACTTTACAAACTTTTTAGTCCCAGTTGTATTTCCAAATGACTGATCTACAAAATAATAACTCTCTCATCTTCTACAATTTCGCCGCATCGATAGTATTCGAATGTCATTTTACCCTAAAATTTGACTTTTTGAAAAATAATTTCGGAAGTCACTTGTACATGAAGGCCTTACTCCTTGAATACTGAATATTTGTTGGCACTTATATCATAATTAAATTGCAATTGGTCGTGTTTATGCTGTAGAAACGTTTTGTGTATATAGCTTATATGGTTTGTTCAAAAATATTCTGTAAACATGACTAAAAATACATAGTGGAAATGCCCCTCAAACCGAGACAGTTCGTACTGACCCCCATATCTCTTACAGTTTTTGGAATTTTCCCAAAATATTCTACCAAGTCTAATGCCAGGCCAATAGTAACATATGTGCAAAATATGAACAAAATCTGAGATGTACCATGTAGACTCATTTTTTCAGGGTGCATGGTTTTCACATGGATGCCCTCTTAACTATAAATTGCATTTATTAATCTCTGTTCAGACAATTAAAATCCCTGCTCAAATATTCACCTTAAATCCAACAAGCGGAGTATACGTAACTTCAATGACTAATACATTTTTCTTCAAAAAGCCCGAACCTGGCCGCCGCGAGTTGGTTTGAAGGGGCCGCCAGTTGAAAATATCAGTGACCTTCCTGAGCCTGTTGGAAGGCTCATGAACACATCTTTCCCACGAATAAAGTTACATAAAGTATTAAGCTGTTCACATTTGAGAGATGGAATTCCAAATTTGAGAGAAAGTTCCTCTCCGACGGACTTTACCTCAATACGCAAATACGACCAGAGGAATTCCAAGCGGAAATTGGAAATCTCATTTTAATCGCCATCTCGTTTTGACTTCGTTATGCATAAATAGCTAATTACCAGAAATTTGGAAGTGACGTCACGGACACGGTTTTGGGCTCTGAGTCGCAGACCCTACATGGGGAGAAACGGAAACGATGAAATCGCCGTTCTCCCTCAAGTAGGGGATGCTGTACGCAGGCTAGCTATGCAGCTGCTGGCTGGGAAGCGTTCAGTCGTGTTTTCAGTTTTCCATACATTTGTCTGTAAATTTTCCCGCGGACTTTGACTCGTTTTTACAGACAAATGTATGGAAACACGATTTGCAGAGGTATTCTTCATTTCAATGAGATTATTCTCTAGGTTGGACACAACTAATGACTCCATAAATCATATAATTTGCATATTTAAGAAAATCTGAAGCACAAACAGAAAGGTCCATCATATCCTTCCTCGTTTCAATATAAATTTTAATGACGTCAATTTCATTTCATAGCTAGTTCAATCAGTTGCCAGTGCGCCCTCCATTTACACGGAAATTTCGATTTCACTGTAAATGGTAAAAATAAATCGTTCTTACGGAAATTTCTGAAATTAATGGATGTCTCAATTCCGACCGGGAAATCGTGTACCGTTTGGAGACTTTTGTTCACCATTACACAAACTAAGACCGACCAGAATTTATGTGGAAATGGTAAACAACAGCCATATCGGATAGTTTTTTTCGGCCAAAAATCTAACAAAGTACATATAAATGATGCTAAACATCTTAGTAGGAGAATAGGTATTCCAGCACTTGCAGGGAATATAAAGAGCGGGATAAGACAAGCGCTTGGGATAACCTTACAACCAAGGTCATATAGAGATCTCCCTGGCCGAAATAGACCCCAGCTGGAATATTCATATCGTCCCCAGACGGATCATTCTCGTGTGAATATTTCTCACTCTGAAAGTTCTGAAGAAAGGCAGTGTAAGAATGAGGTGCAATCTCAACTTCTTGATATCGCGGGTATGCTCAAGCAGCTAATTCAGACGGGTGCTAATCAGCCTCAACAGCAGCACATGATGTTTCCTCCTGTGCCACCAGGTTTGGCATATTGTAATCCTCAGTTTGGTTTGCCTCAGCACCAGGCTAGGATAGCTGTCTAGGTCTCTAGGCTAAATTCTGATTATTAATTGATATTTCATAATCTAGTTTGTCTTAAGTTCGTTTATTTTATTTTATTTTTTATTTCCTCTTTTGTTGACTGTTACGGGTGAATGTGTGTTCGCATTTGACATGCCGGTTAGTAAGAACTTCCTTAGATTTTGTTGTTGGAATATTGAGGGTCTCTCAGGAAAGCTTGATGACTCTGAGTTCCACTCAGTCATAGAAAAATATGATTTCATTTCCTTAGTTGAAACTTGGTTGCCCTGTGGTAACGACGATGTTAATATCGATGGGTTTTATTCTTTTTCTAAGTGTAGGAATTCATCAAAGAACGCTCGTAGGAGTTCGGGTGGGATAACTATTTTTGTAAAGTCGTCTCTCCGTAAGGGAGTTAAATTTCTTGACCAAGATAGCTGTGAGGAGTTTGTTTGGTGGAAGCTGAATAAGGATTATTTTCGTTTGAAGCATGATATTTTTGTATGTAGTGTCTATATTCCACCTCAGAACTCCCCTAGGGAGAAGAGATTGAACAAAGATCATTTTGAAGCTATACAGGAGAGTATTGATCGTTTTGCTAGTAAGGGTGAAGTGATCTTGTGTGGCGATTTTAATGCCAGATTGGGCAATCTAGAGGATTATGCTGCTTTGGATGCTTTTGATATTTCTGTGGGTACTGTTGACGTGCAATTGGAGCCGCGGTATTCTAGAGATAGTCAGGTTAATACCTATGGAAGGTCTCTTTCCGAGTTATGTATTGGCAATAATTTGGTTACTCTAAATGGTAGAACAAAGGGTGATATGTTAGGCCAGTTTACGTGTGTCACCTACAATGGTGCTAGTGTTGTTGACTACGTTATTGTGTCGCATGAGTTATTTCCGCTTGTTAATTATTTTACAGTTTCCCAAGTTACTGAATTTTCTCATCATTGCTATCTTTCATTTGTTCTGGAGGCCGATGTAGTACATCCGTCAGGCAAGCCTTTAGATATGAGTCCTCATCCGTTAATTTTTGTGTGGGATGATGGTCTCAAAAGTGAGTTTACTGATGTTTTACAATTTGAGAATGTTGCCGCCAAGTTGCAGGAAGTTTTTGACTCAGAGGAGGAGGTAGATATCGACTCGTTAGTGAATAGGTTCACTGATGTTATTATCTGTACCTCAAAAAAGGTCATTCCTGTAAGGGAAAAGAGGCGTTTTATTAAAAAGAAGAAGAATTCAGTCCCAAAACAAAAATGGTTTGACAAGAGTTGTCATGAGCTTAGAAAAGAGGTTAAGAACTTGGGTTATTTAATTTCAAAATATCCCAATGATTCCTTTTTACGTCATCGTTTCTTTTCCATTAAAAAATCATACAAAAAGTTAATAAAACGTACTAAATCCCAGTTCAAGAATCTCATGTTAGACAAAATCCGTTTTTTGGAGAGTAATAACCCAAGAGAATTTTGGAATTTAGTAAATGCGTTGAAGTCCAATCAGATTTCGGGTGCGTCTGAAGATATCACGCCGGCTGAATGGTTTGATTACTTTAAAGATTTAAACAAAGTAAATTTTACAGTAGATAGGGATAACAGTGAAGCACAAATTGTCGATGACTATCAAATGTGGGCTGCAAATTATGTTGATGTGTTAGATGTCCCTATTAGGATCGATGAAGTTTGTGATTTAGCTAAAAAGCTAAAAAATAAAAAAGCGAGTGCTTTCGATTCAGTGAGTAATGAAATAATTAAAAATTCTATGGCCAGTCTGGCACCCTATTATGTCAAACTTTTCAACGCTGTTTTATTTAGTGGTGTTTTTCCTCGTCTATGGTCCGAGGGCCTCATTGTACCGCTTTATAAATCTGGTGGTAGGTCAGATCCTAGTAATTATAGAGGAATCTCAGTTAGTAGTTGCTTAGGCAAATTTTTTACTCTCATTCTAAACACTAGACTGAACCTTTTTTTGAGTGAGAACAATACATTGAATGGGTACCAGATTGGTTTTAGGCAAAAGTTTAGAACTTCGGATCATATTTTAGTACTGAAAACTTTAATAGACTACTATAAATCGAAACGGAAACCATTATTTGCGTGTTTCATCGATTTTAGGAAGGCCTATGATAGCGTTTGGAGAGAAGGTTTATTTTTCAAATTAATCAATTGCGGGTGCAGTAAGACGTTCGTTCGTATCTTACTTAGTATGTACTCATTTGTTAAATCGGCTGTGAAATTGAGTCAAGGGGTTACCCCGAGTTTCCAGTCGGATATAGGGGTGAAACAGGGATGTAACCTTAGTCCATCGCTTTTCAACTTATTCATAAATGATATACCTGAGCTTTTTAATAGTGTTGGATGCAACCAAGTCTCTTTAGGAGATTCCAAGCTAAGTTGTTTGTTGTATGCAGATGACTTGGTTATCTTGTCAGAATCGGAGTCTGGTCTTCAAACCTGTCTTGGCAGGCAAGAAAAATACACTGCTAGATGGAAGTTAAAGGTTAACATGAAAAAGTCTAAAGTGTTGGTCTTTGCTACGAGATCACAACGTATGAAATTAACAGGTGTTAAATGGTTCTTTGGTAGCAACGAATTAGAGCAAGTTGAGGAATATACCTACTTAGGTATACCTTTCCATCGTGATGGAGGGTTTAAAATTGCTCAGAAATCGCTATATAATAAGGCTTTGCGTGCTTATCATTCCCTCTTTAAGTGTTTCTCCTCGGTTGAGAAAATGCCTGTAAAGGTGATGATAAAGTTGTTCTCCTCTACGGTGATCCCGGTTTTATTGTATGGTTGCGAAGTGTGGGGTGTTTATACTTTAGGGAAGCTGTCTAGTTCAAACGATTTTAAGCACAAATTATTTTCAATGGTTCCTATTTTAGAAAAGCTTCATTTAAAGTTTTGTAAGCGGGTTTTAAGGGTCCATACCAAAGCAACGAACCTAGCAGTGTATGCTGAGTTGGGTAGGATGCCTTTGATTTTACACGTAGCTGTTTTGGTGGTTAAGTACTGGCTGCGTTTAAATGATGCTACGTACAGTGACACCCTTGTTGGCAAAGCATCACGTGTCTGTATGGAGTCCAATTCTCCAGGTGTTTGTTTTGCAAACTTGGTCTTGAAAATATGTGGTTTCGATAAGGTATCGAATCTTTGTATACCTTTGAAACAAATTAGTACTTTCGTGAAACATTTAAAGTTAAAATTGTTCGATTCGTTTGTTAAGTTTTGGGAATTCAAGATATTGAATGGGTGCAGTGATTCATCAGCGGTTGTTGGAGGTAAAATGCGAACGTTTCGGTGTGTTAAATCTAACTTCGGTTATGAGCATTATCTTGACAACGTTACTAATGCATTACACCGAAGTGCTGTCACAAAATTAAGAATTTCAGCACACAAGTTACCAGTTGAAACCGGGCGTTATAAAAAAATAGATTACGTTTCTCGTGTATGTCCTCTGTGTACATGCAATAAGGTCGGTGATGAATTTCACTTTTTGTTTGACTGCAAGCATTCTAATTTTCTTGAGTTAAAAGAAAATTTCCTTAGAACCATTCTTGCTGTTAATGCTAATTTCCGTTTTTTCAATGATAAATCGTTGTTCTTGTATTTATTGACAATGAAGGACAAATCAGTAAATAGAATTTTTGCAAACTATTGTTATAACGTCCTAGAGCAAGCAAACAGGTTAATTGACTGTTAATTAGATTACAAATAGGTCCAGTCTTGTGTATTATGTATCCTATTGTAATTACTATTATGTAACCATATTTTATTCATTCTCTAATATTAGCTGATGTACCTTTTTTGGTATAAAGTTTAATAAAATTATTATTATTATTATTATAAATTGTGAATCCGGTGTGACGTCATTATTTCTCACGAATAACGCGGGCTCATGGTACGGCGAAGAAGACTTCAAAATGGCGGACGAAAAGCATGTCATTGAAATTAAAGATATTCGGCCTGGGAGGAAGCATCTTCACTGTGTGTTTATCGTGCTAGAGATAGGTGAGATAGGAGATTAAGCCATTCTATGTCGTGAGGCTGCATATTTTGAATTTAAGCATTTTTTTGCAGGAAAACCCAACCAAACGAAGGACGGTCATAATGTTCGTTCGTGTCGAGTTGCCGATAAGAGTGGTTCTATAAACGTGTCTGTTTGGGATGAATTCGGGGAGCTTTTACAGGCAGGAGATATCCTAAGACTCACTAAAGGGTGAGTAGTATTTGCTCGAACAGGTGGGACGGTGTACAGCTGTAAAATATGAAAAAATTATAATCGAGACTGCAGTAATAAATTTGCATCTCATTAGTATTGATAATCATTAGTGTGCAAGTGCAATAAATTATTAATGATTAATAGTGTGAGTGAGCAACCCCCGGGCATTTGACTCATTTTCGTGCCCAGGGAGTAGGGAATTTTACATCGGTAGCTATCCTTGGGGTGGGGAATTTGACACCGGAAGGGAGGGGTGGGGGGGGGGGGGGGGGGGGGGGGGAATTTGAACAAGTTGTCTCGCTTTTCATGCTATGTGCTGCGTGGTTTCCTCGATCGAAATCATGGCGGAATTGGAGCGGGGAGGTCACTACGGAGCCCTGTAAGGGCCAATATCAACAAACACATTTTATGAAAGACTTGTGTGATACCGCTTTATTATCGCGCGATACCGTTTTATTATCGCGCGATACCGTTTTATTATCGCACGATAAAGTGTTACTATCACGTGATACCATTTTACTATCGCGCGATACCATTTTACTATCGTGCAATAGTGTTTTAATATCGCGCGATAATGTGTTATTTTAAAATAAGTACATTACTTAGCAAGACACCATGGCAGCGAACATGCTACGTAGTAATGCTCTTCTCCTTTATATGTTTCACTTATTTCCGACAACGAATTTGGCTTTACCTGAATAGTTACCAGTGATTCAAAATGCTATTGAAAATAACAGGGATGCATTAGTCGACTGAGTACTTTAATCTAGGCTTGAATTATATGG
Source organism: Actinernus sp. WN-2022 (assembly GCA_030867875.1). Classification (NCBI taxonomy): domain Eukaryota; kingdom Metazoa; phylum Cnidaria; class Anthozoa; order Actiniaria; family Actinernidae; genus Actinernus; species Actinernus sp. WN-2022. The sequence goes on from JAOWCC010000577.1 coordinate 114,204,648, forward strand.
AAATCCTCGCTTTTCTTTTAATTTATAATGCCATCAAGATGAGTCTTCGCCAGCTTAAACGTATTCTGAGAAGCAAGAATTTTCAAAGGAGAAAGGACTACAGTACTCCAGATGAAATAATTGATGCCATAGAAATGTAACTCCAGGGAAGTGGGAGCTGTCTCGGCAAATGCACCACTTGTTAAGGAATAAATATTCGCAGGTATAAAATTATCAAGGAAACTGTTAGATACGCTTTGATGAAGGAGTTGAAAGATGGTAGCGAGACACAGATTAAAGCGCGGGCATTATATTGCACCAGGGCCTAACTTCATATGGCATTTAGATGGCTAGTATTTCTCGACTAATGCATCCCTGTTATTTTCAGTATCATTTTGAATCTCCGGTAAGTGTTCGGGTAAAGCCAAATTCATTGTCGGAAGTAAAAGAAACATATAAAGGAGAAAAGCATGATCATGATCATGTAGCGTGTTCGCCACCATGCTAAGTAATGTACGTATTTTAAAATAACATATTATCGCACGATATTAAACACTATCGCGTGATAATAAAACAGTATCGCGCGATAAATCGATAGTAACACTTTATCGCGCGATAGTAAAGCAGTATCACACAATATTCTTTCATAACATTTGTGTTTGTGGATGGCCCTTACAGGGCTCCGTAGGTCACTTTAGACGACTTCAAAAAAGGACAAAATTCTGATTTTGTAAGCAACTGGCTTAAAAACAAAGGGACTCTAAAAGCTGTATTTGAAGTCCCGGGGTAGGGGCATTTGATCGCCTAATACGACGATGGGGTAGGGCATTTGAACAACATTTTTGGCCCGGGGGACGGGAATTCAAAAAATTCAAATGCCCGGGGGTTGCCCGGGGGGGTGATGTTGATGTTTCGAATTGATCAGTACATAACAAGCACTATTAATAATTATTAAATGTATGTTGTACACTATTAATGAGTACTGGTTAATAAATTATATAGATGCAAAAATAACAAGGAGAATTGAATTAGCTAGTTTTTGCATCAAATATTAACTAGTTTTTGTATCGAATTAACTGTGTTTGCACTGCTGTTAGTCAGTGATTCATTTTGCTGTCGGCCTTCAGCAAGTTGCCGAAATATTTTCCAAATGTCCAAAGACATCTTGGTCCATTAGGCCGAATTCTCTGAAATAAATTTCTGTACATGCAATAAAATAATATTTTATTTGCTTAATATACAAGTTGTTTTTGTTCAAGAAATCATGAAAATGTATTGTACACAAATATTTACATGCAAAAAAAAATTGGTGTGACCTCTACAAGAATGCCTCGATTTGCAGGAAAATGCATCAAAATGCATGTACATGCAAACAAAATTGGTTGGCCGATTTTGCCTCAAAATGACCTAAACCACACACCTATATGTATCATCATGGGACAAGACAATAAACTATGTTAGTGATTAACATGCCTATAGATGCTCAGCCAATCAGAATTGAGTATTTTTGAATCTATATTATTAAAGGAAAACTCCTTTCATAAATTTGAATTTTAAAATTATCATATGGACTGGCTAATTTGTCCTAAAGTTTTTCAAAAATATAACAATATCCGACTATTCCTGTTTTGTCATAATTTTATTAAGCTGGTCTGGCCAGCATTTATTAAGGTTCTATCTTTGGTACTGACACATTAAGGTTGAGTTTTGCTTGGTTTTCTGGCTCTTTGCCACACACATCTCTTTGTGTGACACCAGATAACTAAGCTTATTCTCTGAGCTCCACACTAGAGCACGGGTGGCCTTATGAGCAGTAGCTTCTTGCCGAAGCTCATTTTGCTTGCTATGTCATGCTGACGAGTCCAAATGTGGACGAAACAGGTGTCCATGACTGCATTCTAGTATGCACACCTTTTTGTATCAGGTCTAGCTTTAGTAGCCGTAGTGCCATTTTTAGAGTATCACACCATATCAGCTTTGCTGTAGCTTTCGGACTAGTTATTGTCATCCAATTAAAGACAGTTGTATAGACCCCAAGGTTGCACATGATGTCACTGTTATGTTAATTAAGTTCCTCCAGAAGGTTATTGGATAAAAGAACAAATGAAACAATAAAGGTGTATTCCCATGGTTGATAATAAGGACAGGCAAACAATGAACTCTGTGACATTAGTGCAAGGGGTCAACTATAATAAGCACATGCAAGTTCATTTTATGAGAAAAATACTGGAAGGGAGACTACACTGTAACTGTTTGTAGCCAATATTGCTCGTTTTCACATGACATCATCGCCACCATCTTGGTTGACATTAACAAAAGATTGCTCCGGTTCGATTAACCATGAAATCAAAATATATATTTGACTGTTTGATTCAACCAACATGGCCATCACATGTTATCTGAATCTCTGGAGATTGATTGCAAACCAGCAATTAACGTATGCCAATCAAACATTGATTCCATACATGTGCAACACCATGACGTAGCGCCTCCTAAAATAAATTAGATTTTTTTTTAATGATAATAAAAATAAAATTCCCATAACAGTAACAAGTCACCCATCATAAAATTCTCATGGTGAAGTATTGCTATAGACCAGTGGTCATCTGCTTCTCCAATCAACATGGCTGACATTGGTGAGCACCGTCAATTTTGAAAGAAGTTTGAAATGATGATGAAGTAGAAAAGCATGTGAACAGCTGAGAAAACTAAAACGAACTTGAAAATCACCTGTCTTGCAACTTTCTATTTTATTTTTTTGTGTGTGTGTTCCCCCAACATCACGTGTCAGTTCATAATTAACAACAAAGACAATGGAAACTGCTGAGTTTTATTGCTTAAGGTTAGCATAGTACAAGAAGTCTAGTAGAATCATGTACATGTACTGTAGTGACAAATTCAAGTTTATGTTCAACTTTCAGTTATGCAGCAGTATGGAAGGGAAGCCTCACTTTATACACAGGAAGAAATGGACTCTTGGAGAAACTAGGAGAGTAAGTATACACTGGGGTTTCATTAGAAGCTGGCAGGAGTCCAGTTATACATGTAAGCACCATCTCTCATGATAAAATATGATGGCCAAAATTAACATATTTCGATATCTGCACCCCCTATATTATAATTTTCCAACCCATTCCTCAGCAAATAAAGAAACCCCGGAGTGTACAGTATGTTGAATATGCCACTTCCATAAAGTATGCATATTCCCATTTCGATAGTTTATCCACATGTACAGAAAACATGATTATTACCATGTGAAAGAGCATGTCTATATTAGTGATCTTGAGAAATTTGAGTGTTGTTGCTTCAAAAGCAGTGATTAAGTTACAGCCATTTGAAATTAGAGAGAACATTATGGAGCCCTTTCTAGCCGCGCTTGAAATCATGTTTTTCCAGCATTAGAAATGCCTATAACTCAACACCAATTCTCTACATATATTGCTCTATAACTGAACCGAATTACTAGTTTTAATATGATCTTTCATGTGGTAGCATTTAAGTTTCCCTCAACAGATTAATCTTCTAAATTATGCAAATTAGGAGGCGGCCATTATGAAAGTGGTGTATAATTATGCACCAAAATACTGCATCCCTGTTGAAGTTTGCTAAAAATGGCAAAAAGCGACCAGGCTCTTCACGACGAGTCATAGTACACTAATTAGAAGTATTGGCCTAGTACATTGTGCATTGTGTGTGACGTAAGATTGTGAATCCACAACAATAGAACTTACAACAAGTGCTAGTGAACAATGGCTTTTTGTCTGATCTTACATCATTCGACCAAGACCTCAAACTGTGCAGTCGTGAAACGAAATGCAGGGACCTTTAATCACAATTTAAAAATCAGGAATTATACACACATGTATACTGAATGGATTTAACTTTGTTTTTTTCTTTCATCATCAATTTTCAAATAAATAAAACTAAAATGGCACTTTAATGCTCACCCATTAACTAAGACCAGGCTGTCACAGTGCAGGCACTCAGCTGCTAGCGATCTTCACCAGCAGCTGAGCCACCCAGCAATAAAGATGTAATTGTAAGTAGAATACTTAAAATAAAATAATGTTGTGCATTCCAAGGTTAATGTTTTACCTTTGGACTTCTATTTCAGTTTCTGCTTGGTTTTCTCAGAAATTCCCAACATGAGTGAGCCAGGCCCTGTTCTGCAGCTGAAACAGGTATAAATACTTGCTATATTATATATACCTTTATCAGTGAAAGGGTTTCATACAAAAACATCATACATGCTTTCTTACAGAGAATTTGGAAGTGTCTTCCCAGAGACAGAAAGATTCGAAAGCCATTATAAGAACTTTTAATTTGGGGGGGAAATTCCAAATGGAATTCCCAATTAATAATAATAATAATAATTTACATTTATAGTGCGCAGGCTGCATGAATATATGATCGCCTGCGCATCACAAAATTAACTTTTTACAACAACCGCCAATTTTCTCGCAATCTGATTGGCTAATTTTCATATGCAATATTTTAACAGACGCGCGGCCGGCTTTCGAAGCGGGCTTTGCAGAGATTTGTGAATCCAGGTTGTGTACACATCTTCCAAAAATCAAGAAAATGAGGATTTTAAAAGCATTTCATCACTGGGAAAAGTTAATCGGTGAGTCAAACTTCCTTCTGTGGTGCCATTTGTCAAAATTTGAGCTTTCTCTCGAGTCGAACAAAGCATTTTCGGCTAATTTGTGATTGACTTTGTGACAAGTTCTACCGATCTTTTAGAACTAGAACCGAGAAATTGTCTTGAATTAAATACATAATCTTCTAGTTCGTGATTAAAATCTCTTATTCAGGATATTTACATAACGTTCTTAAGTAGAAACAAACAGTTTAGAGTAGATTATGTATTTTTATAGAGTTCGGGAAAGCAGAAAATGAGAAAGAAGCTAAAAGTGTTTTGTTGTTGTAAAAAACAAATTGAAGTTAGTTTTTTATGTGTCTGTCCTAATATTGACAATGATTTTCGTCATAACATGGTCAAAATAGCTGTGGATCCACTTGGCGAAGACGCCTCGTGGATCCACAGCTATTTTGACCATGTTATGACGAAAATCATTGTCAATATTAGGACAGACACATAAAAAACTAACTTCAATTTGTTAAATTAAAAACAGAAATATACAATAATATAAGAATTGAGCTAAAACCACAGTAAAACTATAATAAGGTAATTATAAAAAAGCTAACTTAAATAAATGCGTTTTCAACACATTCTTAAAATTATCCAAGGCTCTACAGTTACGAATACTTCATGGTAGCGAGTTCCATAGTTTAGGAGCAGCAGCACAAAAGGCCCTGTCCCCCAATGTCCTCTTTGTTCGCTCTCTTGGCAACTCAAGGAGAAGTTCATTATTTGATCTTAAAGAATAACGCGATGTACCCTTAATGATAATTAAATCATTAAGTATTTACAGGAATATTTCCAAAATTGCTTTCCTTCCTTCCTTCCATTCTTTCACTGTCACAGAATTTATGCATTAATTAAGTAATGAATTTCAAATTCAAAGCATAATTGAGCATAACTATAGTGTACAAATATAATGAAATAAGCCTACAGTCATGTGCAAATCAAATAATATTTAGTATTTATTTATTTTAAATTTTGCCTATGAAAGGCAGGTATAAAATACAATATTATTATTATAGGACATGTGCTTCCCTACGTAATGTTTCATATACCAGTCACCGGATTTGATGGGGGTTTCAAAATCAGCATGAAATTTCAAATGCTGGTATGTTTTATGTAAGCATTATTTCAATTGTTTGTAATTAAGATTATTGTTGAATGGACGAACTGTGTACAATTATCTGCTCATGTATTAGTATTAGTACTTATTTAGTATTTTTGGGACTGGAAAGTTCAACAAGTGACTCAGTGGTGTACATGTTGGAAAGGGAGAGGGCTAGGAGTCTATGGATTCCGAGGAGGTGGTTTGAATCCCACTGGTGGCAGGTTTTTCTTTCAATGTCACTTCACTTCTTTACTGTTGACATGTTAGTTTTTTTGTTAGGGACTGGTCATAAAGTATAGGGGGGTGGGCTGGAAAAATGAAATCTTCCTAAAAACTGTTTTTTATGGCCCACCCCCTGTTTCATGCAAAATTATCAGTGGCCCACCCTTGAAGCCTTGCACAAAATTGATTAGTTCACCCCCCACCACCTCCCCCCCCCCCCCCCCCCCCCCCCCCCAATGTGTTGCATCTGTCTGTCTGTCTGCAACTTATTTCAAAGCCAAATGTAGTCTGGCTGTACATGTAAACCCCTTGTTTACCTCTAATTATCTCTCATTCACCCTCCCAGTTAGCTCAGTGGTTAAGCACCGGTCTATTGTGCAGGAGGTCGCGTTTTCAAACCCCGGTCAGACCAACACTCACTCAGGGTCTTAAAATAACTGAATAGAAGGTGCTGGCTTTGTGATCGAACTGCAAATGGTTAGACCTTCGTATCTCCTTGGATAAAGACGATAAATTGTAGGCCCTCGGAGACCTCCATAGAAGGGCTTGAAGGCTGCCTGTTAAGGTTCTCCATCCACCTCGAGTGGTAAAAACAGGATAAATAGAAATCACATTTCCTGCATTTTGGGACTACTTTGAAGTAAATTAAGGCATGACCCACCCCTGGTGTAGTGCATGATTTTCTTTGCCCACCCTTTTTTTCCATGTTGAAAAATAGTGATCCACCCCCCCCCCCCCCCCCCCCCCCCAATACTTTATGACCAGGCCCTTATTATGGACAGGACTTAGACATAAATTTTCAAAGTCCCTAGTACTTTCAAAATTCAAAGTCATCAGACTTTGAAGAGTAGTTCAACTCCTCATGAGAGTACGAATAGATACCCGGTTTGTATTTTTTTCATGAATAATTAATGAGTAATAGAAAAGGTATTCAACACCTAAGTACCCATACCTTAATTTGAACCAGAAAATCCGACCTAATTAGTAACCCAAAATAAAACAGAAAAAATAATGGGGGAAAAAGAAATCATCAAGAGAGTAGACCATGTATTTTTAACATGGTGTGCCGACCGAGTACAGACACCAATACAGGGCTCAGAGGTGAAATGTATCATACTTTTGTTGTGTCCTGAGCCCTCCTTGGGCCTCCACACCCCACCAACTAAACAAAAACACTTAATGACCTTAGGGAAACAGTGAGTTGTGTTTCCCTGACAGTCATTTTAAGTGATTTGTTATATAGCAACAATTATAAAATTCCTTTTGCCAGAGGTTTGGTAAACTTTTTTTCCCTTTCCTGGATGCATTGAATTTTGATGACTGCCACCTATGACCTGGTTCAACCAATGAGAGCATGTGTTGTATCTGGAAAACTTATGGCTAGGTAACAATAAGCATTTCATGACTGGAGATTTGTTTTACCAAGGCCATCAGTGCCTCCCTGAGGTGGAGCAGAGGGGAAAACTCACTGTTTCCTGGCGGTGACAGTCATTAAGTGTTTTTTCATACCTTCCAAGTCAAAAATAAAAACAAACTACATATTTCCGAATTGTATTCAACATTCAGTTTGATGGTACAAATTTCCCATGGCCTCAAGATCATATCAATAAAATAGCAGGCAAAAGTGTCGTTTTGAACTTCCCGCGGTCTCTTCCATATTAGGAAAATTCCATATTCCATATTTGGAAGAGCTGACAGGAAATTCAAAATGGCGGTTTCTAGGTCCCAGGCCTCTAAATCGCCACTCGTTGTTTGATATGGCATGTGCAAGTCCAAAGGTCAAGCTCTTGTTTCCATAGGGAGTTATGATGTTTTGAACTGTCATGTGACAGTTCTCATCCAATCAAATAAGGTGTTTGACTTGGGGGTTTAACAATGTTAATCATCCTTCAGAATGAGCAAGGACGTGACTCTCCCAATGGACCACTAAATACCACCCAACCACCACGTGGGCAGGGTCCATCACCAGATGTACCTACAACAACCAATCAACCCCAGTCCTCCGTGAGTGGCACACAACGCTTTCATCCCTATCAAAGACCAGAAGCTGCTGGACAATCAGCAGCCAACAAGTGTGATCAATCTCGTGACCCAAGATTGCGGAGCCAAGGGAAAAATGAGAATGGTGGTGGAGCAAAGACTGGTGGAGGGGGGAACGGCAGTAGTAGTAACACAGACCATTCTGCTCGAAATGTTATAAACAGTAGCAGAGATCCTAGGACCCGTAGGTGACCACTGAGATCTGTTCTGTAGAGCAAATTTTACAATAACTTATTTGTTTAGCTTTGGTGGCAGTTGTACATAGGTTTGCAGTTTTGTAAAAAAAAATCATATAGCTGGGGCATGTAGCTAGGGTGTCCGTGACCCTTGCGAACCTAACACAGTAAACACACGTAGAAATCTCCAGGTTTTTTTTCAATGTCTGGCAACATCACTTGTGATTTTCGTGTGCAAAGAATTGTGGGTAAAAGCAAAAGACGGCTTTTTCGGTACGGTAGATTATTGGATGAGGTTGAGCATGATAGCGAAAATTACACAGACCGAGGTCTTGATAATTTTCGCTATCATTCGAAAACCGAATTCAATAATTGTTTTATTATACATTTTAAGCAACCGTTTTAGCAAAAAGAAAGCTAGCGAAAACGACGCTAAATGAAACTCCGTCAATTGGTTTGTTTACGATTGAATTTCTGGATGTTTTGTTTGTTATTTGAGCTACAAATTGCTTTTATTTACAAGTTTAGGGGAAAAGAAAGAATGGAAACATAGCTCAGAGCTTAAAATAACAAAGTGGCACAACAAATTGAAATAATTTATCTACTTTCTAGCGAAATATGGTCGTACCTGCTAATTTATCATCGAGCTCTACCTACAGATAATAGCAGTGTGACGTCACAACCTACAGATAATACCTACACCGCTGGCCGAAAAACGCGCGGGCTCTGGGAACGAGATCAGCTATCGAGAATTAGCTGTGTTCTCAGCTAATCAGAATTGAGATAGTGAGTAAAAAATGATCTGTGTCCGCCAGTATGCTTACCATTGCTATACAAATTTTGTATGATGTGAAAACCAGGGCTTGAAAGTGTCAAAATAGTGGTGATATAAGTTGGCAATGTTTTAGTATCTAAAATACGGAAATAAAAATAGACAACTGAACATTTTGACACAAGTTTTCTTCCAAAAATAAAATGCAAAAGACTTTTTGGTAACCTTGTGATGAGATGTTACAGGCAGTTAGAGCTCGAGCAGCTTTCAACAAAGTTAGTTAGAGGTACAATGTAACTGCCGACCTCAAGGCTTGAATGTTGCTAGTTGTCACTAATTTTTGCTAACAACAAACAAGATTCCACTAGCACCAGTTGAGTCTAGTATTCAGTAGCGACATGAGTATACATGTAAGCACATGCAACATACGCAGACTCAGTCATGCATTGATCATTAGCAGTATTCGTTATTATCTCACACTAGTGACATAAGCACATGCAACATACGCAGACTCAGTAATGTATTGATCATTAGCAGTACTTGTTATTATCTCACACTAGTGACATAAGCACAAGCAACATACGCAGACTCAGTAATGCAATGATCATTAACGGTACTGTGTAAGCGTATATATGTTGCTTGTTCTTATCTCACACCTGTGAGTGTGTGTGATCTGCGTGTATTGCTTGTGCTTATTTATGCCAGGCGTTACGAGTCGCTATGAGATTTTACTCGCATTTATAAAAATCTACTCGAATTTTGCGAGTGTGCGAGCTTCATTTCAAGCATTGCCTCTGGCCCAGGTTCAAAAGGTGGATTACGCTATCCACTGGATATGTATTAACCAAACTAACTTATTTACCACTGTATAGGGTTTTATCCGGTGGATAGCGTTATCCTCCCTTTGAACAACCACACCCCGATGTTAAGACACTCTAGTCTCAGCTGAGCAATTCTTTTTTTAATACAATGATACATGAACCTAAATATCAATAAAGCTCTGCTCAAACGGGTTAAAGTGCATATGAGCCTTCGTGCAATTTTCATAGCTATGAACCTCAGGAAAGTTTTGAGTACTCCTGCGAATAAATTTTTGGTTTACAGAGAATACTCTATCTTCTACGCTTGTTTGAAATCGTGGAAACGTGACCTTTCCTGACCCATGACCGCGTAAGTAAAAGCCTGGGTCGATACCTCGGTAGACGTCATTTAATTAATTCAACTTTGCAACAATTTGAATAAAAACTTACAATTTTCACTAATATGACTTTTTCCTTTACTATAACAGCTCATAAACTGTGTATATTATCTAAAAATCGATGTTGTTGTGATAGAAAGGCGCCATGGAGAATAATGCATTAATGAGATGACGTCGACCGAGGTATCGACCCAGGCTTTTACTTACGCGGTCATGGGTCAGGAAAGGTCACGTTTCCACGATTTCAAACAAGCGTAGAAGATAGAGTATTATCTGTAAACCAAAACATTATTCGCAGGAGTACTCAAAACTTTTCTGAGATTCATAGCTATGAAAATTGCAGGAAGGCTCATATGCACTTTAAGCATTTCATTCAACATTTATCATTGTCTTCAACTGTTGCAATGTTTTGTTTTCGCTCAATAATATACCCGCGAAGTTTGGAAACAGAGACAAACACGACTACTGTATGTTTGTGGAGCCCTGCTTAGATTTGAGGGGGAGGGGGGCATACCCAGCCTGTGAGATGTGATGAGATCAACTTTATTTATACACGTTATCCTATTCAACTCACAGCTGGTTTCCAATAAGGACGTGTCACTAATGAATTCACAAATATATAAAAATACAATTAATAAAAAAATTAAAAAAATACACTTCAATTAAAAAAGACCTAACTATAACTACTACTAAGTGTAAATATTATAATAATTATATATAGAGGTAATCAATCTAATCTAAAATTGATTGGCCCATGGGATAAAGTAAAGTATTGAAAATTAAGTTATTAAACGAAACCAGCGACTCGCAACTACGAGCTACTTTTTTATTGGAATTCCTTAAATGGTAGCCATTTGAGGCTGCATATGAATCCCGGCCCTGAAAATGTTAGACAGTCTTTTTGATGCCAATTCCTGAAGTATTTTAAACATTAGTCTAGCTTTAATTTGAGCTCTACGTTCGGCTAGAGTCATCCAGCCAAGTAAGTGTAAGGCTATTTCTGATTGGCCGGCTTCGTTTCGACAGTGCATAATTACCCTAGCACACCTGTTTTGGAGCTTCTGTAAGCTAGGCCGCTTGCTAACGAATCCCAGACTTCACAGCAATAATCGAAATGGGGCTTATGCAAAATCTCTCAACTTCTTTATTTCACTAATTCCAGATGAAATTTTCTTAGCTATTTCACCAATGTGTTTTCCCCATGTACAGTAAGGGATTCATCGATATGCACCCCGAGTGTTTTGCAATCGCTGACTCTTCTGATTGGGTCATTTCCGATGACAACATTTGGTTGTACAAAGAGATTATTTAGTTTTGTCTTGACGCAATCGGTACATACTCCGTTTTTGCTATGTTTAGACTTAATGTATTTGCTGTTAACCAATTTTTGATATTAATTAAGTCATCGTTCAGCCCCATTTCAGCTACTTCTAATGTTTTCCCAAAAGCCGTTAGGCTAGTGTCGTCAGCAAACATCCTAGGTGTCATGCGACTCGGACAGTTTGGCAGGTCGTTAGCCTTTTCGCTACTAGAGCGGCCAAAAGCGGCGAATACGAAGCATGTACCTGGGAAAAATTATTGCATCAAACCTAGACATGCTGGAAATACGATGTTGCGATATTATTTCAAGGGATGAATAACTTCAAAGTCAGAGCTATAACAGGGATCGCTTGACTCTCCCACTTTGGAGAAAAACGCATTTGTTTTGGAGATTGTTGTTCGTTTCTTCGATTTTCGCGAATTTTGAGGGGCTGAAAATCGGCTCCAAAACATCTTCCCGTTCGCACTTGAAATCAAAAGCAAACACAAAATAACCACTCAGTCGTTACAGTACCTTGTTTATTCTTTCCAACCAGCAGGTTTGTTTGCATAAAACACACCAAGCGACTGTGAACCACGCCGATGTTTACACTGCATTTTTCATGCTCCCACCAATTGCATGCTGGGTAATCAACACAAATTCACAAGGGGACCCCCTTCTGGGACTCCTGTAGGTTTTTTTAATAAGTCTTTTACCCCTACAACCAAGAGCGGTGATTTGGACTCAAGCCGTTGCTTTAAAGTGACAAAAACACATCCTAATAGGTTGAGCAGGGGGAAAAGACAACCAACTGCAGGATTTCAGTGAAGAATTATTTCATGTGTCTCAAAGCAGAAACACAACAGAAAAATCCTGTGAAACCCCTCACAAGGCCTACTAAAAGCAAACCAAGTACTTTTCAGCCGTCCTCAGACTTAATGATGTCCTCTAGCTCTCTTACAGTGGCTTATTTGTCCAAAATTAGAGCACATTTCATTGGAAAACCTCAGAAGAAACCATACTCACCGCCGCCGAGTCCGTAGAATTCTGCCGAATGGCATCATGGGGAAAGTTTGAGCCCTTGGTTTAAAAAGTCAACAGTATTTAACTAGCCCGGGCTAGCCAAACTGGAACTGAGATGGGAGGGTTGAGTTAGCACTCTGCATTTCACCAATTGAGCCCAAACGCGTCCAGGAGTGAAAGAGTTAATGTTACCATGCAAAGAAGTGGGCCCAGAATAGAATCTGGGGAACTCCACAGCATATTTTCCTTAGGTCAGATTGCTTACCATTCACCCGGCATGTTTGCTTTCGATCAGTTAAATAGGAACAAAGAAGATTAAGTGCACCCTCTGATACCGTACGCCTCAAGTTTTTCCAGCAAAATCATGTGGTTTACGGTATCGAAAGCTTTTTTAAGTCTAGAAAAACAACTAGATTATAAAGGCCACGATCCATGTTGAAGTACCATTCATTGGTACAGTCTAATAAAGCAGACCCTTGTGATGCGATGTGACGCTGTGTGTCCCCTTGTGATGCATTGTGACGCTGTGTGACCCCTTGTGATCCATTGTGACCCCGTGTGATGCTGTGTGACCCTTGTGATGCATTGTGACGCTGTGTGACCCTTGTGATGCATTGTCAGTGACGCTGTGTCACATTGTGACGCTGTGTCCCCTTGTGATGCATTGTGACGCTGTGTGTCCCCTTGTGATGCATTGTGACGCTGTGTGACCCCTTGTGATGCATTGTGACGCTGTGTGTCCCCTTGTGATGCATTGTGACGCTGTGTGTCCCCTTGTGATGCATTGTGACGCTGTGTGTCCCCTTGTGATGCATTGTGACGCTGTGTGTCCCCTTGTGATGCATTGTGACGCTGTGTCACATTGTGACTCCGTGTGACCCTTGTGATACATTGTGACGCTGTGTGACCCCTTGTGATGCATTGTGACGCTGTGTGACCCCTTGTGATGCATTGTGATACATTGTGACACTGTGTGACCCCTTGTGATGCATTGTGACCCCTTGTGATGCATTGTGACGCTGTGTGACCCCTTGTGATGCATTGTGACGCTGTGTCACATTGTGACTCCGTGTGACCCTTGTGATACATTGTGACGCTGTGTGACCCCTTGTGATGCATTGTGACGCTGTGTGACCCCTTGTGATGCATTGTGATACATTGTGACACTGTGTGACCCCTTGTGATGCATTGTGACCCCTTGTGATGCATTGTGACGCTGTGTGACCCCTTGTGATGCATTGTGACGCTGTGTGTCCCCTTGTGATGCATTGTGACGCTGTGTGTCCCCTTGTGATGCATTGTGACGCTGTGTGTCCCCTTGTGATGCATTGTGACGCTGTGTGTCCCCTTGTGATGCATTGTGACGCTGTGTCACATTGTGACTCCGTGTGACCCTTGTGATACATTGTGACGCTGTGTGACCCCTTGTGATGCATTGTGACGCTGTGTGACCCCTTGTGATGCATTGTGATACATTGTGACACTGTGTGACCCCTTGTGATGCATTGTGACCCCTTGTGATGCATTGTGACACTGCGTGACCCCTTGTGACGCAGTGTGACCCCTTGTGATGCGTTGTGACCCAACGTGATGCGTTGTGACCCAGCGTGACGCATTGTAACCCGGTGTGACGCATTGTGACCCAGCGTGACCCAGTGTGACGTATTGTGACCTAGTGTGACGCATTGTGACGTATTGTGACCCAGTTATTGACTTTGGATGCTCTTTTTACACTTTACTCTCCTTGTTTTAAAATCAGGTTAAATTCTATTTAAATACACGGTACTTTTTGAGGGGTAAATGCATACTCATTTTATGTGTTATATTTAACGGCCGAGAGGTCTGATCATCTTAAAAATAGCGCAAAAACAATTGGTGCGAAAGCATTCCATGCCAGGCAATATCATTGCACAAATCCACCAGTCCGAACTCCGGATTACATTCGACATCACCACATGTACCGTGAATTGTAGCCACAAAGGCCGAATAAGTATATTTTCCACTATCTACCTTCCCAGAAGTCACATGCACATGAGACATTAAATGATATAAATACTAGTGTCCTGTATTGTATTGTATTGTATTGTATTGTATTTATTTGTCACTCACAACGTTACATTTAATATTACAGTTACACAGAAATATAGATAGATAGTTTACAAATATAGATAGTTTACAAATATTTAATATATAAAAGAACTAGAATAAACTAGAAATTAACGCTTGAGAGTGACAAGGAAGCCTCTGAGAAACTATATAAGCTTATTTGAAGAGGCTTCCTTGCGGCAGTCATGAAAAATATGTATTTTATTATTATTTTTTATATTATCACACAAGAGAAAAAGCATATTGAATTATAAATGAGAATATATTAAGATCAATGATAAAAGCAAAAGAACAGACAAAAATTATAGTATCTGGTTAAGTAAATATTGTTTCAGAGATTTTTTAAAGCTAACGAGACTTGAAGATTGAACTATGTCGAGGGGAAGAGAATTCCACATTTTTGGACCTTGAAAGAGGACAGTAAATTGCTTGATATTAGTTCGGCAGGGATGCGATCTGTAGTTAGAGGAATTTCGTGTTTGGTACCTATGAATTTGTTGATTAGTCAAGAATATATCATTAAAGTAGGCAGGAAGAAGTTGATTATGATAAGAATACATGAAGCATGCAATCATAAGAGAATTTATTTTAAAGACATCAAGGATTTTTAGGGAGTAGAATAAAGGAGCAGTATATGCGAGGTAATCAGCATTAGAAATTATTCGTACAGCACGTTTCTGAAGAATAAATATGCGATTTAAATTTGTAGGGTATGTGGATGACCAGGCAATGTTGCAGTAATTGATATAAGGATAAACTAAAGTATAATACAAACTTAAGCGAGACTTAGAAGATAAGAAATAACGTGATCTTGATATTATGCCAATTGATTTTGCCATTTTTTTCGATACAAAACCTATATGATTCTTCCAAGTAAAATGTTGATCGATGAAAACACCAAGGAATTTAGTAACTTCTACTCTATTAATAATATGGTTTTCAATAAAAATGCTTTTGTTTAAATGTACTCTATTTTGTCTGGGCGTAAATACCATATAGTTTGTCTTTTTCAAGTTTACAGAGAGTTTGTTTGCTTTTAGCCATGTGGCTATTTTTATTAACTCGCTATTTAAAGTATCAAAAACATGATTGAGATCTTTGTTAGAGCAAAAAATGCTTGTATCATCCGCAAAAGGAAGAGATTCAGTTAAATTGGAAGCATTAGGAAGATCATTAATGTACAAAATAAAGAGTAGAGGACCAAGAATTGATCCTTGAGGAACACCGCACTTTATAGTTTCTAGATTTGAGGTATGGCATCCGAACTGAACAAATTGTTTTCGATCCGTTAAATAACTTTTCATACATTCAAATGCATTTATGAGGAGCTTAACCCGACTTCCGATTTCTCAGCGTGAAGCCTATGACGCCATCAAAATCGAATTACGATTTTGACATTTTGTGGTTTCAGTGTTGTCACCACTTTATTTAATATAACATAAACACTTTCGAAGATTATGCAGGCATATTCTGTGGAGAGCAGAAATTATATTCTTGCCGTCGACGCTCAAACTTCAAGGATGTTCCCACGCGACCACGGAGGACGCTTTCCACTTAAAACAGGGTTTTTGGAGCTTTACTTGACAGACTTCAGAAGTGGTAGGCGTTGTGATTGTAAAGGGAGAAAAATTGTCAAGAACAAGGCTTTTGACCGGTTCTCGAACGAGATTTGCCAAGTAAAAGTATCAGATTTGTGGCGGGAAAATGGTGAATGCGCTCAATTCTAATGTTTCTGGCCGGAAAGAAGAAACGCCGAAGAAGAGGGATGTATATGTACGCCATTACTCTGTTTGGTCTCTGTTTTGGGCTGCTAAAGCAGCACCAGTCTTGTTGGGATCATATCAAGGATTTTTGGTCTCATTATAGAGTTCAAGCAAATAATTGACGCGATGAAATCCTTCGACCTCACGCGTTCCGCTGTGATCGGTGAATCAGCGACAACTTTATAGGTAATCCTAACCCTGAAGACTCATCGCATTCAAGTATTAGGAAACGAGCCGTCGTTTTAAATGGAAGAAGGTAAAGGAAACGAACGTACCTATCGCTGCGACTGTGTTACAATTTATTTTGTTTAAAGTTATTTATTAATTGATTACTTAATGATTTAAAACTGGCCTGTTGAATAAACCATTCGCGCGGGATTATACTTTTATCCTCGATCATGCGAATTTACTTATTCTGTTTAATTTGTACTGTCATGCATATATATATATATTATTTTAGTATATTGTCACTGCATGTGTATCTATATTTTGTGTATTTGTGTTTTTTTTATATTGCTGTTGTAGAATGCAGGGCCTACATTTTCTACCGAACAGATATAGCCATGTTAGATATGTCAGGAAGCTGTAATGTTGGAGTCAACAATCTAACATGGAAATACAAGGGGAAACAACTACTTCGCAAGCAGCTTATGCTAGATTAGAAGTTAATTTGAAAGTGGGGATAAATCGAATAAACGAATAAACAGGCAAACCATTCAAGAGCCCCCCTACTGCCTGTTTATGTCTGTTGTTTTCATGGGTAATCCGTTACCTGAATTCCACAGCTGAACCTGGGCAGAAATTAGCCCCCCTCCCCTACTGCCTGTTTATGTATGTTGTTTTCATGGGTAATCCGTTACCTGAATTCCACAGCTGAACCTGGGCAGAAATTAGCCCCCCTCCCCTACTGCCTGTTTATGTCTGTTGTTTTCATGGGTAGTCCGTTACCTGAATTCCACAGCTGAACCTGGGCAGAAATTAGCTTCCCCCTACTGTCTGTTTATGTCTGTTGTTTTCATGGGTAATCCGTTACCTGAATTCCACAGCTGAACCTGGGCAGAAATTAGCCCCCCTCCCCTACTGCCTGTTTATGTCTGTTGTTTTCATGGGTAATCCGTTACCTGAATTCCACAGCTGAACCTGGGCAGAAATTAGCCCCCCTCCCCTACTGCCTGTTTATGTCTGTTGTTTTCATGGGTAATCCGTTACCTGAATTCCACAGCTGAACCTGGGCAGAAATTAGCCCCCCTCCCCTACTGCCTGTTTATGTCTGTTGTTTTCTTGGGTAATCCGTTACCTGAATTCCACAGCTGAACCTGGGCAGAAATTAGCCCCCCTCCCCTACTGCCTGTTTATGTCTGTTGTTTTCATGGGTAATCCGTTACCTGAATTCCACAGCTGAACCTGGGCAGAAATTAGCTTCCCCCCCTACTGCCTGTTTATGTCTGTTGTTTTCATGGGTTATAATCCGTTACCTGAATTCCACAGCTGAACCTGGGCAGAAATTAGCCCCCCTCCCCTACTGCCTGTTTATGTCTGTTGTTTTCATGGGTAATCCGTTACCTGAATTCCACAGCTGAACCTGGGCAGAAATTAGCCCCCCTCCCCTACTGCCTGTTTATGTCTGTTGTTTTCACGGGTAATCCGTTACCTGAATTCCACAGCTGAACATGGGCAGAAATTAGCTTCCCCCCCTACTGCCTGTTTATGTCTGTTGTTTTCATGGGTAATCCGTTACCTGAATTCCACACCTGAACCTGGGCAGAAATTATACCCCCTTACTGCCTGTTTATGTCTGTTGTTTTCATGGGTATTCCGTTACCTGATTTCTACAGCTGAACCTGGGAAGAAATTAGCCCCCCTCCCCTACTGCCTGTTTATGTCTGTCGTTTTCATGGGTAATCCGTTACCTGAATTCCACAGCTGAACCTGGGCAGAAATTAGCCCCCCTCCCCTACTGCCTGTTTATGTCTGTTGTTTTCTTGGGTAATCCGTTACCTGAATTCCACAGCTGAACCTGGGCAGAAATTAGCCCCCCTCCCCTACTGCCTGTTTATGTCTGTTGTTTTCATGGGTAATCCGTTACCTGAATTCCACAGCTGAACCTGGGCAGAAATTAGCTTCCCCCCCTACTGCCTGTTTATGTCTGTTGTTTTCATGGGTTATAATCCGTTACCTGAATTCCACAGCTGAACCTGGGCAGAAATTAGCCCCCCTCCCCTACTGCCTGTTTATGTCTGTTGTTTTCATGGGTAATCCGTTACCTGAATTCCACAGCTGAACCTGGGCAGAAATTAGCCCCCCCCCCCCCCCCCCCTACTGCCTGTTTATGTATGTTGTTTTCATGGGTAATCCGTTACCTGAATTCCACAGCTGAATCTGGGCAGAAATTAGCCCCCTCCCCTACTGCCTGTTTATGTCTGTTGTTTTCATGGGTAATCCGTTACCTGAATTCCACAGCTGAACCTGGGCATAAATTAGCCCCCCTCCCCTACTGCCTGTTTATGTCTGTTGTTTTCATGGGTAATCCGTTACCTGAATTCCACAGCTGAACCTGGGCAGAAATTAGCCCCCCTCCCCTACTGCCTGTTTATGTCTGTTGTTTTCATGGGTAATCCGTTACCTGAATTCCACAGCTGAACCTGGGCAGAAATTAGCCCCCCTCCCCTACTGCCTGTTTATGTCTGTTGTTTTCATGGGTAATCCGTTACCTGAATTCCACAGCTGAACCTGGGCAGAAATTAGCTTCCCCTACTGCCTGTTTATGTCTGTTGTTTTCATGGGTAATCCGTTACCTGAATTCCATAGCTGAACCTGGGCAGAAATTAGCTTCCCCTACTGCCTGTTTATGTCTGTTGTTTTCATGGGTAATCCGTTACCTGAATTCCACAGCTGAACCTGGGCAGAAATTAGCCCCCCTCCCCTACTTACTGCCTGTTTATGTCTGTTGTTTTCACGGGTAATCCGTTACCTGAATTCCACAGCTGAACCTGGGCAGAAATTAGCCCCCCTCCCCTACTGCCTGTTTATGTCTGTTGTTTTCACGGGTAATCCGTTACCTGAATTCCACAGCTGAACATGGGCAGAAATTAGCTTTCCCCCCCTACTGCCTGTTTATGTCTGTTGTTTTCATGGGTAATCCGTTACCTGAATTCCACACCTGAACCTGGGCAGAAATGATACCCCCTTACTGCCTGTTTATGTCTGTTGTTTTCATGGGTATTCCGTTACCTGATTTCTACAGCTGAACCTGGGAAGAAATTAGCCCCCCTCCCCTACTGCCTGTTTATGTCTGTCGTTTTCATGGGTAATCCGTTACCTGAACTCAACAGCTGAACCTGAGCAGAAATTAGCTTTCCCCCTCTTTATTGTTAGGGCTCTCTGGCTGGTATTTCAGTCTGCTTGTATATATAAACTGTGTAATTCTGGTCAACAATTCAAGTAAAAATGTTAATTGTACTTCTTGGTTCCTGATAAGTCGTATTGATGCCAACGTTAGTGTTTAAGGAGAAAGCTAATCAGTTGTTTAAGATAGATGAACTTTATTTTAACAGGGTGGCCCATTCATCATCTACATTCAATACAAATATCCTAAAAAACTATGTACAATGTTAATATCCTAAAACTATGATTTTATTTATAGCATATACATATATAACACACATACAATATCATAATTAAGTACAAATGAAAGTGGGCTTTAACAGAACTTTTGAAAGAAGAAAGTGATTCAGTATGTTTAATATTAACAGGAAGTGAGTTAAAAAGTATTGATCTAGAAAATCTAAACGTACGTTTTCCAAGGCTAAGTTTCGGTGTAGGTAGATGGAGGTCAGCTTTTCCGTTCTTGTATTGTAAGTATGAAAGCCGGAATTTCTAGTGAAATAATTACCTAAGTATGGTGGAACTTGGTTACGTAAACATTTAAAAACAAGAACACATTTGTGTATTTTACGATAATCACGCCTGAGAATGGTACGGGTAGCTCGGTTTTGCAACCGCTGTAAGTTATTGCTACAGCCGGCGGACAGTTCTCCCCAGGTAAGTTTTTTTATTAATCTAAATAGACACTTTAAAAGCATTATAGTGGTACAGTAAGATTTGGTCGAGTTGATTTTGGCGAAATGGGACTGAATTGTATAAAGGGTTCTCGGGTTTTCCGATGCGCTCGTATTATGTGTTATGAAAACTGTGTAGTTCCGGTCAATACATATTTTCTGGAAGTTTTCATCCCACCGGCAGAGTATCGTCAAAAAAAGTTCTAAACGCTTTAGAATTCGCTCGAATTCCATAAAAATTCGTATGAATCTCTAATACTATTTCCTATGCCCACAAACATTTTATTTTTTGTGTCTGGCAAACTCCCCATACACTTCATTAACCTTTCGCAGCATGTTTTATATTTTGGGTCAGGTTATCCTCACCCCGCGAGAGTCCTAAACAATTCTACTTTCAAGTATTCTAGTGCACTCGTACGTGGAAACTAATTATGTGTAGTTCTAGTCATTAAATAAAGTAACAGAAGATTAAGTATCGTGTTGATAGATTTTAATTACATGGCGCTCTTGACTGGTGACAGCTTCCCAGTTACCACATTCCTATAAAACCATATACCAGTGTTTCAGATTACAGCTCCTATTGTTAAGATGGGGAAGATTTGGGCCCAAAGCAGCGGGGAGCGCAAATCCAAAGTCGGGTTAAGCTCCTCGGGCCACGAATTCCATAATGATAAAGTTTGTCAAGTAAGATTTGGTGGTCTATGGTATCGAAAGCTTTCGACAAATCAAGAAATATACCTACTGTACTGTAATTTCATTTTGATCAATTGCCGAGGCAATTTTGTTAATTAAGGTAATAAGTGCTAATGAAGTAGAATGATGTCTACGGAAACCAAATTGTTTTTTATAAATAATATCATGTTGATCCAGAAACTCAATCATCTGATTATACATGACTTTTTCAAACAGCTTAGAAAAACCCGGAAGTATGGAAATTGGTCTGTAGTTATTGAAACACTCAGAATCATCAGCTTTAAAAATAGGAATAACTTTAGCAATTTTAAGCGATTTAGGAAATACTCCATAATGAACAGATGAATTAATTATGTCCGCTAATGGCTGTGAAATATGGTCAAATGAAAGATGGATTATTTTCATAGATATGTTGTCATGACCAGGAGCTTTATTTGGCTTGAAGGATTCAATTATGTTTTTGAGTTCTGAGGGTGTAACATTTTGCAATAACATGGACTCGGAGCAAAAATCTGCTAGGAAATGTTTATGAGATTCACTGGTCGTAGGAATTTTATCAGCAAGATTAGGTCCAACTTTAGTAAAATACTGACAAAAACTGTTTGCAATTTGTGTCGCATCAGTCACTTTCTCGCCGTTACTTAATTTAAAACTAGAGGGATAGGAAGGTTTAGCTTTACGCTTATTAATGAGCTCGTTAAGAATTTTCCATGTTGCTTTCAGATCCCCGTTTGCCTTTACCAATTTCTCATCAAAAAAATTATTCTTTGCAATTCTAATCAAGTGGTTCAATTTATTCTTGTAGGACTTGTAACATGCCTCACGTTCAGCAGTTGGGTTATTGAGAAATAGTTTATACAACTTTCCTTTCCTATTAATTGACTTTATTAAACCCTTACTAAGCCATGGATTTTGCATTGTTTTTAGACGTTTGCCTTTTAGTACTTTCAGGGGGAAATTAGCATTGTAAAATTCTATATACTTGCTTATAAAGGTGTCATATGCGCTATCTGGGTTGTCAGTTTTAATTACACTCCAGTCGAATCTACTGAGCATGTTATTGAATTTGGAAGCATTGGCAGTATTGAAATCGCGTATAACAAGGTGTTTTTGCCTGCTTTGTGAGGTAGTTGTAGAGGTGCGTGCAATCGAAAATACCGGTAGGTGATCTGACAAGTCGTTAAAGATAAGTCCATTATTAGATTGAATAGAGGTATTGTTAGTAAGAATGTTATCAATTAGTGTGGCACTATATGCTGTTAGTCTAGTTGGCCTAGTAATGAGGGGGTAAAATAAACAAGAGAACAAAAGATCAACGAATTCAGTTGTTGCAGAGTGTTGTTCATGCTTCAAAAGGTCAAAAGGTCCAAACCTATCGACTACGGATTGATGTACTGTTATCGTGCAGTAGCAATATCTGCTCTAGCTTCGTGAATGAACCAATGTTATTTCTCTTTCATGCATTGCGTGATTCTTCCACTGATTCATGTCTACACCAATTATTGTAATCAGTGGAGGCTGAGTGTTAACTTGAAAAAATCTAAGGTATTAATTTTTGGTACCAAGTGTCAACGGCGTTCGTATATTACCTCTAACTGGTATAGATCGATTTCATGTGACGTCATCAAATTGCTAACTTCGAAACTATGAACTCTACCAAGTTCTGCTTTTGATACAGTTTAGAGCTTACCTAAGCGAGTCTTCACACCAAATTTCATCGGTCTCTTTTACTTTGTTCCGGAGATATCGATGAAGCGATTTGAGTCACGCAACACCCAGTCACGTATTTTGAGGAGTCAAATTAGTGCAACTTTCAGCTAAAATCTTTCTAAATACAAACCAACATGTTGAATAAGTGAATATCTATGCAAATAGATACATTTTAGGTCAGAATTCTTGGTAATTATGGACTTTAATGAAACTTGGTAATCTGGCCGCCATCTTGGTGTACCTTAGAGGTACACCAAGATGGCGGCGCCATACATTTTACTGTAAACATGGCGCACATTTGATCGCTTATATTTTGGGCGGGAAATATCCTAGATTGATAAAACTTGTCAAAAATACGTAATTCTTAGTTCTCTTTCAGAAAAACGCACCTTGATTCTATTAGAATCAGCAATAAAGATTTTTAGAACTCACGTGACCTAAGTGAAATCGATCTATTTTGGTAGAGAATTGTTAGAATGCGTTGATGAGTATTCATATTTGGGAATAACGTTTCATTATGGTGGGGGTTTTAAGCTTGCTCGAAAGGCTTTACATGCAAGTATAACAAAGCGTTGCGTGCATATCATAGTATATTTAGAAGTTTTTTCTAACTTGGATAATGTTCCGATCAAGGTGCTGTTGAAATTGTTTCAACGCTTGTATCTCCGGTATTACTACTATATGGGTGTGAGATCTGGGGAGTATGTGTTTTTAGGAAGGATAACTAGTTTTGATATGTTCAAGAATAAGTTTTTCAGTGCGGTTTCCGACATTGAGAAACTGCATTTGAAATTTTGCCGGCAAGCGTCTCTCAGGGGTTCATTCCAAGTCTACTAATTTAGCGGTGTATGCAGAATTGGGCAGATTACCAATGATTGTACAAATTTCTATTTTGGTGGTTAAATATTGGTTACGGGTGAAAGATTCTTTATATAACGATGAATTAGTTGGGAAAGCAGCATGTTTATGTATCAAATCAAATGTTCAAGGTGTTAAATTTACTGATTATTTTAATTGCTAGAAATGTGTAATCTTAAGTCGTTAAAGGATCTTGCTCTTACATCTACTAGTACTGAACATTAGACTTCTAGCTAAATATCTTAAATCTGAATTGTACAAACATTACAATATTACGTGGAGGGATCAGATTCACCAGTGTAGTAAATTACGTACTTAAAATCTTCTAAAATGAAGAATAGGTTTTGAGAACTACTTATCTCGAATCCCAAATGTTAAGTATCGTCAAGCGGCGACAAGGTTTAGGATCTCCGTGCATAAATTTCCCGTTGAAACTGGGCGATATGCAAATATCGTCTATGGCTCGCGTGTTAATGTACAATTTGTAATTCGAATGAAGTTGGCGATGAGTTACACTATTTCTCCAGTTGTAATAATAGTAGTTTAGTAGCTCTCAGAGGTAATTTCCTAGCTAATTTGTTAGAGATTAACAGCGTGTTCAGTTATTTTGACCATAGATATAGGCTTGTTTATGTATTGTGTATCCATGACAGATGATTCTATTGTGAAGCTTACAGTAAAATACTTATATGATATAACTATTATCTTTAATGATTGGACGTTGTGATTAGATATATATTTATGTATTTCCTATGTACCAATGCTGGTGTCTTGGAATAAAGTTATAATTATAGTAATGCACTGCGGATCAATTGTACGTGATTAACAAACTTAAGACAAGATTTCCAATAAAACAAAGAGAGTTGTACATATCTCACCTAGTAGCGCAGTGACACACTAACCCTTGCCTATTCTATACACAATAGAAATACCAAAGTGATTTTAATGACAGTCGCCGACATCACGATGAATTCAGTTGCATTTTTAACACTTTCAAGTTCTTTCTTTCTTTGCACTATTTCTTTCTTTGCAGTCTGCACTATCTATTGCCTCAAGAAGGAAGATAAAACTACTTTGAATTACTGCGAAAATACTATAGGTGTTCGTCAAGGGAAAATGTCAGCAACAGTTGGCGAAATGTTTTTCTGAATGCCAACAATGTTTTTCTGCTGTCAAGTGCAGACGTGAAGTGTGAAGCTATCAGTTAAATATAGATACACGTGAAGTGTTAAGTCGTTATGGGTGTATTATTATAACACGCAAAGTGTATAAAAAGCTATTATATTTTAAAACGCGCAAAGTGTGAAGCTATTTAAAAATATATAGCTATAGACTCTTGTTCTGGACACATGGGTCACGATATCACGTTTTTTTGTTTATGACGTTCAAAAGCGTGCAATGTTGCACGTCAGTATTGTGGATCAAGCTAATTTATCATCATACCATCACGGTTTTCAGCTGTGCATAGTGTAGCCCGAATCAGCAAATATGTCTATTTTTGTTAGTTTCGCTTACCAAAATGTTCTACAATCCGGCGAACAGCATCTAAAATCACATAATATTCATATTCAAACTGTAGCCAAACAGACTTTCTACGACAGGCTATTAAGGATTGCAATGATATCTCATTTCCTTTCTCCTCTCTAACTATACTAGTTAATACAGGGACTCTGTATAATGCATGTAAAGCAATGTATAATGCATGTAAAGGAATGTATAATGCATGTAAAGGAATGTATAATGCATGTAAAGGAATGTATAATGCATGTAAAAGAATGTATAATGCATGTCAAGGAATGTATAATGCATGTCAAGGAATGTATAATGCATGTCAAGGAATGTATAATGCATGTCAAGGAATGTATAATGCATGTAAAGGAATGTATAATGCATGTAAAGGAGTGTATAATGCATGTAAAGGAGTGTATAATGCACGTCAAGGAATGTATAATGCACGTCAAGGAATGTATAATGCATGTCAAGGAATGTATAATGCATGTCAAGGAATATATAATGCATGTCAAGGAATGTATAATGCATGTAAAGGAATGTATAATGCATGTAAAGGAATGTATAATGCATGTAAAGGAATGTATAATGCATGTAAAGGAATGTATAATGCATGTAAAGGAATGTATAATGCATGTAAAGGAATGTATAATGCATGTAAAGGAATGTATAATGCATGTAAAGGAATGTATAATGCATGTAAAGGAATGTATAATGCATGTCCAGGTGCGGACCGCGGACGTGTGAACTTTTACTTTTTTTAAGTAAATGTAATAAATGCATTATTTCCACTGATAAAAGCAACAGGACCCAAGGCCAAGGACATCTACTGAGTAGCATCATACAGGAAATTGCTGAACTTTCATTTTTAAATCTCTGTAACTTCTAGACTCCTGAAGCGCACTTTCGCAAATCTGAAGTGATCACGAAGAAACAACATAATTATAACTTTTGTCTTGAATCCTAAAAATTAAAACGAACTGACCCTTGCCTTGGCAATATGCCTGAGGCGATATGGCGTCATCCGTACGTACGTTTACGCCAATAATACAATCTCAAAAATTGTTCCGGATCGAATGCGGGAAAGGTCTATTTTACCACAACTGCCGGTAATCTCGCGATCTGATTGGTTGAAATACGGTGGTAAATGAGAGTCCAGACAACGGTGCTGACGCGAGAAAGTTATAGACAACGCTGGCTCTTTCAATGCTGTCACGCTTTGTAACGAAACTTCCTTGTACGTTTTCTAATATCATTGTGAGTCCACAACAAATTTTGACCATGTGATGACGTAAATCGTGGTAAATAAGAGTCCACACCACGGAAAACCAGAGGAAATTTGCTAATTGTGCCTGTATTCGTATTTTAAGCATGATTTTATATTTTATTATAGTTAGTCAAAGATAGCATAATTAGTAATAGCTTTCACACGATCCCACTGACTCAAGCATGTTAAGGCATGGTTTATTTAGCAATTCTGTTAAAACACTCTAAATTCGCTAACTTTCTCATTTTTCAACGAAATACCATAGAAAACGGTAATTAGGCAGCAATCATATGTCTTAAAAGTAAACAAGTCCAAGGACTACAGAAAAGCTGATCGAACGAGGTATATATAGAGAATTCTACGATATTTCGGCTGGCCAAACCAGCCTTCTTCAGGTAGATCTTACAAATGAATATTTCACAATGGCAAGTATAAATACCAAGGTGATTACACAATCTAAGAGGAAAAAGGAAATGACGTAAGTAAAAATATGGATTTGAAATAACATAAAAACACGGGTCTACAAGATAACATATTAAGTTTCATCACGTTTGTTCATGCCGAGAGGTTCGAGAGTTTTAGCTATGTCGATAAGATAAGATATGACTCTCTGGCTTTACGAATAGTCTCGCGAAGCTTTTCTGTAGTCCATGGACTTGTTTACTTATTAGTATTTTTGGCTGATCAGATCTCTCCGCAAGATCCAACGCACCACCGACAGAATTGTCGTATACGATTTTTGCAATTTTTTATTATATGTCTTAACATTTTAAGTTTTCGGTGGTCACGTGACCTTAAGGCTGATAAAACAAAGAACTCAAAATGGGCCGGTCAAAGTGCATTTTTAAAGTAACGATTTCTGGCTTATCTGATTACACTTCTGGGTCGGTTTGTTCAAAGCCCGATTAGTGCTAAATAATAAATCCAGGGTTAATTTCCATGACAACCAATAGGTTCTGTGTAGAGTTAATCCAGGATTAACACTAATCGGGCTTTGAACAACCCGGCCCAGGTTGTCTCTTAAGTTCTGTCTGGAATGGTTGACATTTTGCCATTGTAGGTGAGAAAATTGGTGAAAACTGGTTCCAAGAATAGATCACGTGACCTGTTTTCTCTATTTTCGCCTTCCTAAATGTTTAAGTGTTAACCCTAGGGTTAGCGATTTAACCCCAGGGTAGTGCTACCTTTGCTTTGAACAGATACCGTACCAATGAATCGTTTTTGGTTTGGCATTTTAATTACGTTCAGTAAAAGTACAAGTTGAAACTGAAATACATTTTTTTCGATATAACTACTAAGTATATAAAAATGTTCAATACTAATAATTATATTTTGAAAAACATGGCGAACGTCAGGAACATAATAGACTCCTGACGAACGTATATGCATGCCGTATACGATAATTCTGTGCGCCGGTAGGTTGGGATCTGACAAACAATAATAGTAGAAGTCCAATACACGACTTTGATAAATGTGATTTTCCGTTTCGGTAGTTCTCTGAAAAAAATGGTTTTGGGGAAAGGAAAAGGGGGATCACTCAATTTTAGTCACACAGAAGGACGATCATACTAAATTTAGAGTTTGTCAGAAAGGAGGGGGGGGAGAGGGGAGGAGAGGGGTGTACAAGAATTATTTGTATTCGTTGGTGGGAGCATGAAAATACTACAGACACTTGGGGGGGATCACTTAGAATTATCTTGTTCCATCACTAAATCCTCCGAGTTCCCGGATTGATTCATCTTGTGACGTCACAATGGAAACTTACGGGATTTTATTGTTAAGTAAACAAGTCCGAGGACTACAGAAAAGCTGATCGAACAACGTATATATTGATAAATCTACGATATTTCGGCTGGCCAAACCAGCCTTCTTCAGGTAGATCTTACAAATGTTGTAGTTTTAATTTCTCTTGGGAGGGAGTTGATTCATCTGATGACTTTCACAGGATCCATGAAAAGTAACTAAAATTAGGGATTAAATGCCAGAAATGTTACAAAATTTGCAAGATTAATACCTTTTTGTGCGAAACAAACACAAAAGTACAATTTTTATATTATTATTTTGACATTATACTTGCACTTTAAAGTGAAAATAATACATGTGCAAAGTATCAATTATTTCTAGCCACTATTTTCAGAGATATTCTTTATTTTGTGATTGTCTCCAGGCTGTGTCAAGGTCATGACGTCACAGGTAACCTAATTTACATATTACAAAAAACTGAATATCTCTGGAACGAGATGAGATATTCACAAACGGAAAACGCCATCCTTCCTCATTTCGAATGGACTTTCAAATAAGATAACTTAATTTTCGTTTCATATACATTTTAATTTATTGAAAGATTTCATTAATTTGTTTCCGAGAGACCAGGGCCATTATATTTCTAGTTTAATTCTAATAGTTTGAAATGAAAAATGACTCGGAAGTTATCAGTCATTAGTCACAAGTTTTCTATAAGTCATATACTGCCAGTTTGCTCGAAAATAAATAGCTGTAGAATTTCTGCGCGTTTCAGCTATTGTTTAACCGGGTCTTGAATCTGATAATAGGTTTAGGTACGCGTTCTTTTTGATAAATAAATATTCCCTCGGGCGCTGACTGATCACTGGTACTAAGACAAAATGAAATCATGATATATTTTCCCTAACCATACAATCAGCCTTTCATTTGGTCATATATTTGCTGATTAGATCCCATCCAAGGTGATCCGGTACTTGCACTTCGTCCGAATTAGTCCTAGCCGGATATGAATTCCTGAAATACCTACTTCCAGTTCGCGACGCTCTCAGCCGCGTCTCAGCTGTTTCAGCCGTTGGGCCAGTGGGGAGAGGATCGCGGGATCACCGAAATCCCCACGGCTGGAAACCGAACTTAAGGGGCCGACCATTTGACTTTTGAGGGGGGGGGGGGGAGGGGGGTGGGTGTTTTTGAAAAAAAATAACCTGCAAGCCAACGGTGGCGAAAAAAATATCCTGCAAGCGGAAAAGCTTTGTTCTGGCTCCGCTTTTTTCGCAAAAAAAAATTCGTGCAACAACACTGCTAAAGAAAAAAAAATCGAGCACAGACAAGAACACCCACCCCCCCCCCCCCCCCCCCCCCCCTCAAAAGTCAAATGGTCGGCCCCTAAGCTGACCTCAGATACCCCAAAAAAATACAAACAAATCGACAATAACAGATGGCAAACTAGACTGAAATAATGATTAGTTGATATTTGGTGTGCCGCAGTCATAGTTGCAGTGTCTTATAGCCTATATATACATATACATCATAGGAACGTTATGTAATTTATGAGGTTAGTTCTTGAAATCATAGACGGAAACAGGAGCTAGCTCCTGACGGATACATATAAAATATTTTTTTGGTAGCACTTATCTGGATTCGCCCCGTAGACCTCTCTCCCGTCTTGATTCATTTCGGAAAATGTAATGAATCGTGGTACGTGTAGTCAGTCCATAATTTCTATCGAGTCCCAGACTGGCCTAACACTTTAAGTATACTTGTTCCACTTCAAGTTCAATAATTTACAGCCGTTTTTATCATTTTCGTGATCCAGCCGTTTGTGGCATGGTTCGGTCGTTTTTTTTGTTTATATATTAAACTTCCGTTGTCTCTCAGACTGTGGTTTAAAAGCAGCTAATGGCTCCTTGGTCGAGCCTTTTTTCAGTGAATTTTTTTCTCCAGAAATTAGGGCCACCTGTACCGCTCGAAACGAGCCACAACATTGGCTTACCCAACAATACAAAACACCCTAAACTTTAGAACGTGCAGTACTAAAACAATAGAGCTACAGTATAATGATCAATCAGAATACAGGTCTCGGGCGGTACAGGATTACAGAGAGAAATTAGAGATTTTCAGGAGCCATTGCCACTCGCACTCCTGAGATTCTGTCCTTGTAAAACGTGTATAAAGTACAACCTCTTTGGCTTTGTTCGTTTTTCCTCTCTTCATTTGCTTTTCTCTCTATCTGTCTTCATAATAGTGTCTATTCGTTTGCCGGTTCGTTCGTTTGTATCAGTTTATACCGAAAGGGGGTTGTCAGAAGCCGTCAACCGGTAAAAATTGCTCGTTTCGAGATTATTATATTGATCCCCTGATTGATCCCTGAAATAAGATATGTTAATGTTATAAACAATAGCGATTATGCTAATATATGCTAATGCATCTCAGTCACGTTTAGTGTCCGTTTCGTCATCGTGTACGTAAGAAGGTGGAATGATCGAGGATTGATCGAGGAAATTTTGACAAAAAGAAAATTAACGTGGTATAATCTGGACGTAAAACCTTCCTTTTTCTGTATCCTAATAACGACCAAATGTTTTAAGAGTGTGATTTCTACGTCGGAATATTTTACTCTTGTCTCTTCTTTAATATCGATCTGGTCGGTATTTTTGTGCAGGTTCCACATAAAGGACGAAGTCTTTCGCCTTTGTCGATCAAAAGGAAAGCATTTCGACAGCAAATTCGAGCAGAAGGGAATTCTTTGAGACCTCAAAAGTTCGCTGGCACAATCCTTGGCAGAGATCTGAGACTGTGTTCGCATTCCACGAGGCTGAAAAGAAACTACGGACGCCAAGTAAACAAGTAAAAAAAGACGACACTCAAGAGTTGACTCAAGTACACCAAAAAATGTCGAGTAAAGTGGCTCCAAAAACCAGGTACGATAGACGCTCTCCTTTTGTTTCTGTTTCTAGCTTATAGTTTAATTTGCTGGGTTTGTGTTTTGTTATGTTGTGTTGTTTATTTGTGGCGAGGTTGTTTTTCGCGGATCGATCGTCGTAAACCTGAACTGAAGCGGGGCAGCTCGATTCGTTTGGTTTCGATCGATTGATTTCTATTTTATCGTAAAATCGTTCCTAATTCGGTTTTTGTGTGGGTGGATCAAAAAAGGAATTGTCATTGCACTTGAATCGAGTTTAAACTGTTTATAATTATAAGCTTACATAAGTTTCTATACTTTCCCCGTTGTATGTATTAACAAATTATTCAAAGTTTCACCTTTCACAGGAAACTCCAAACAGGCAAACTCCATGTATTTAACTAGAACTGCGAATTCTCTTATGTCTATCACTTTAATCGAGCTGTCACTGCGGTTGAAACACACGAGGCAAACACTTTTAGCCTCACTAGCGACATGAGAGTTAAACATACGCAGTTCTTCTCACAGATTTTGTAATTGCTGCATCTGCATAATTTGTTGCTTGTATTAAATACTAATTATAGTTAATTACTACAGACTTTGTACAGTACGCGTATACGTACAGTGCTGTAGTAATTAATTATAATTAATACAACTCTCTCAAGATTAAAACAAACATTTGGCTTGCTGGCTCCCGGGGGCTCACTGCTCCTCAGGATAACGCTATTATATCCACCAGATAAACCCCTATCCAGTGGATAAAATAAGCTAGTTTGGTTAATACTTATCCAGTGGACAGGGATTTATCTGGTGGATAGCATTATCCACCCTTCGAACAACCAGACCCAGTTGGCTAGTGTCTTGACAGCTTGCTGCTTCCAGTTGCTTACCTTATAGAATCTTACCAACAATGCATGTATAACTCGTTAAAACTTGAACGTGATTTGAACACAACCGTTTATTCTATAACCCGTAAGTGACTAATCATCAAACCCAGTCCCTCTCGTTATGCATGCATACATACTGCTAACAAAGTTGGACTTGGAAACATACATGGACAATATTAAACCCAGACGAATCTGTAACACATATATATGAAGTTTGTGTTGACTCTGCGTTCTTTTATGAAAACTGCAGCAACTGAAGGGAAGTAAGAAAGCTAAATCCAGAAAAATACATCGTTTATATCCAGAAAATACAGCATTTATAGATGATCAGGTGTACTTTATTTACTATCCTATTGAACTATCCTATTTATTATGATCCTATTGAACTGCATTAGGCATATTAAAATTGAATAATTTCATCTAAATCCTCCATTCTTTGCATAAGTTAACTACCGTTAACATTATTTCATTTCTGAAAAAGGGACTAAAATTATTACACTGTCTTACCTAAAAGAATAGTTCTCTTCAGATTCTAAATTTTCTTACAAAAATGCATGTTTCACATCAAATATACAGGGTTTCAAGTTTGCACTAACCTCACTTTCCGTCCCTCAGTAAATGCTTAAACATGTATAAACTTGCCCAGCTCTAAGCCATCCATTCCATAAGCACTTCAGAAGAAACTAAATACAACCACTCTGACTGCAAAGCATGCCGGAAATCCAACCAAGTGGCGGCATGGCCCCCATCTTCATTCTTCAAAATATAGAAGAAGTCTAAAGCCATTTCGACCTACAAATGTAATAACCTTCATATTGGAATCAATGGCAAGTTAATGTTGCCCAATATTCCAAAGAAGCTATGATAGGTGGCTCCAGACATCCATTTATAAAGCCCAAGGCAAGATGACTGAAGAACTCATGGCCCATCCTTACGAGCAAGACACGTACAAGGCTCTTTCTCAGTCAAAATACCAGGCACAGACTCAGTTCTTTGAGAAAGGGCTGATCGAAGCTCTCATCAGACTTAATGATGTCCTCCAGCACTCTATAAATGGTGAAAAAGGCTTTAAAAACCTTACTCTGTATTCCTCCAAACAAACTTAATTTCCACCAGCTCTGTAGTAATCCACCAACTGGGTTCAAAATGGCAGACAAAACTTTGAGTCAGTTGAAAATTCCATGGTAACAATGACCAGTTTTCTTAGGGGGAGGGTAACTTCTTTTCAGTCTAGAAATAGCTAAAAATCGGTTTCAAAAACTCAGGGCTGATTTAGGGTTGAGATACAGGTATCCAGATGCAAACTAAAAAACATGTAGCGCATAGCCTACAAAATACATTGTACACACAACAAATATTACATAGTCTCCAAAGTCAATGTCAACTTGCAGAAAAGAACCAGTGGTAATTTATTTCTACTCGCAATTCCTATTAAACAACTTGCATTTAACGAGTGCCAATTTCGACCTCTGCCTCGTTGGGTGGGCACACTGTGACTAAGTTGTAAAAAAAATGATAGGGAAATTTTTTTTTGCCAAGCAACAATAATTTGTTTATGGTTTAAATTTGTTTTAGGTTAATCCAAAAAGGATTCATGCTCAATTTTAAAATTAACTGGGTCTGACTGAAAAGTCACATACCCAACCACTCCGAAAACACATAAACAAGTTCTAAGGAATAGCAAAGAAGAAAAAGAAAATCCATAAAATGGGGGGAAATACTGGTAATTGTCTACTTCCTTCAGGATTCGAACCCATAAGCTGATGCTATTTGGGAAATATGTAAGTCACAGAGCCTTCTTTAAAGATGTTGTGTTTCTTTTGATTGAGTGGAAATCACTTTCAGGACTACGAAGCATGACAAAACAAAAACAAAGAAGGAAGATGCTTGGTAACTGAAGATTGGGCATTATCTCCACTCATGGGCAACGATTCATGATCAAATGCCTGACTGTGGGGATGGTACTCAGTATCAAATTCCCACCCTATGCCCACACCCCCCCCCCCCCCCCCCCCAACAGTGTAAAAATAGTCTAAATGGATTGAACATTAATATTTTATTTTGATTCGTAATGATTTTTAGTGGCCCATAACCTGTTGCAGTGAATACAGTATTTAAATTCATGACTTTGTACATGATTCTTTAAACTGATCTGCTTTATTTCTTACAAGTCAAAACTTACACCCACTTTCAAAATCTTCAGTTTTCACATGGGCATGCAAATTTATAAATGTATATTGTTTAATTATAAACAGTTTAAACTCGATTCAAGTGCAATGACAATTCCTTTTTTGATCCACCCACACAAGTGGTTGCATAATACTGTATCTTTCATTGCTAATTACATGTAGGTACAACTTCTATATAAATATATTCCACATGGCACATGTGGCAATTTTAGCAAGTACAAATTATAAAACTATTTACTTTAATGCATATGGTTTAATTTTCATGTGCTTGTATGAAATCTGATTATTGAGCAAGTTACATATTAAGTGGTATGTTAATTATCTTAAATCATAATTTGAAATAAGCAAGAAGCTGTATGTAACCTTTACTCGGACTGTACACAGCCTGTACTCGGGCTGTATGTTAATCAAACAGACAATGTAGATACTTCATATGGCATTTACCCAATGATCGGATACATACAGTACTGACCTGTCTCAATCTATTCAATCTCTAAACCTGAAGAAGGCTAGAATACAGTGTGTAATTAGAGGGCACTTTAAAGAAAAAGGAGTGTGGAGTGCCCTTTCATTTAGGCCTAGCTATAGACACTTATTTTGTGCTATTATATCTCAGAGAGGTCCAGAAGAAGTGCAAGTCTCGTGATGCTGCAAGGTCCAGGAGGGGACAGCAAAATGATGAATTTACTGAGCTATCACACCAGCTCCCACTCCCTAAATCTATCTCAGGGCAGCTGGATCGTCTGTGCATCATGCGACTTACAAATAGCTACATCAAGATCAAGAAACTTTTGGGTTCTATGATGAATCAGGGTAAGTTTTTCATTGCTTTTTATTTTCCCCAACTAAAAACCCAAGCAGTTACAAATTATATAAGATTTCACATTTCTGTTTTTATAAGGGCTTTTAGCAGTTCAGATCAGGAGGTACATGTTCATTCACATACATGTAGTGACAATGTCTTGCCATGTCATATTATCATATCACTTATCTTACTACCAAAGAAGGAATCCGGACTAGTACATGTAGCCAGGATTGTTGCCAGAATTTGGTGGTAAGATCAGGCTAAATCAGAATTGGGAAAAAAGTAAACACAGGGGAATTTTTTTTTTTTTTTTGGGGGGGGGTGGGTGGGGGGTTAGGTCAGGCAAAGTCAGAAAACAAATGGGGAAAGAATGTTTGAGTCTCAGAGGATGAGCAGATGTTTATATTATAAAGAGAGACCAACAAACTCAACTCGCATATGGCACTGCATCCGGAGATTGAACCTGGGCCACAGAAGTGAGAGGTGAAGTGCTTAATCACTGCACCACCCCAGGCCCCCTAAACATGCCAATGAGCGTTTGAAATCGCTTCTTGTACAAATGACAATGCCTGTATTCTTGGGTTATTAGGAAGTTACTATTGTGTACAAGGATTTCATTGTTATTATTTTTCTCTTCATCATTTCAATAAACGTGTCTGATAGTGTAGTGGACAGGACAAGGGAGTAGAAGTCGGGAGGATATATACACACTGTATGCCATTTTTATTTCCATCTTTTCCTGAACTTCTCCTTGTCTAAAACCATGCATACCCGTGATTAAATCCCTGTTTATACTTAGTGTTATGAAATAATTGAATATGTAAATTAAGAAATATTATCTGCACTTAAAGTGCATATATATACATGTATATATGAACCCTAGCCAGTTATCTTTGATATTGATTGTACATGAAGTGGATAGTCCAACATAGAATATTTCTTTATTTGGGTGTTGCGTCTACGAGATATAAAGGTTTATATTTCCAATATGCTAATGATGTGATGTCAATTCACCGACATTTGCTGAATTTCTTTGTGCTTGTGAATTAAGGTATCTGCACCGGCAAAATTTGTATATTTTGTCTCTTTTTGAGAAAATAATTTTAAAATCTGACATGCTCTGTGCGTGTTTAAAGTACCCTAGACTAACTTATTATGAATTGTAGTTTTCATTTCGTTATAAATTTCAGGGGGGTCGGATCAAAGGTGTTAATTAAATTAATTTTGTTTATTGAGCTAAAAAAAAAGAAAAAATGTTTTTCTCAAAAGCAATAACTCCTAATTCGAAAAACTCTTCTGAATATGATTTTTCACGTCAGATCACATTAACGTAGTCTTAACGCACGATATATTATTTATATTTCTTAGAAAAATAGAGCTTTATATTTATTTTCTTGTACGTCAAACTTAAAAATTCGAAACATGGGCACAATTTGTCCAACAACGTGCCTTAAAACAACGTTAGTTCTAAGTTATGTTGTTTTACTGTTCGTCAAATCTTTTCATCTAAGACGTAATATTTCCCAAGAATTTTACGTTTTCCCTACCTATACTTAAACTGTGAAGTCATAAAGAGTCGATTTGGGTCACAAAACTGGGCAAAATCGCTGAAATTCAACGTAAATTGAACCACAACATCCTTCGATCTTGGTTCCGCCATCTTGCTTTGTTCTACCGCTGTACAAAACAACAGTAGCCAAGAAAATACATATTTTTACGACCCCTACCCCCGTCAGGATATGTTTGTTGATCCGTTGTCAAGGCATGCCCCACGAGCTCAAGCGTGACTTCCGGTACCTTTGTACGCATAGTCAATAATTAATCCGCTGTCCAAAATTTATGGGGACTTAGACCTTAAGTAAATACAAAACAAGTCTCAGCCAATAACAAATGAAAGGAAGAAAAGGTACAGACACAAGAGGTATTGGTTCTTCCCCAGAAATGGGAAGCAGAGGCCGTGCAATTGCCTTTGTCAGCCTCGGTCGCTATCGTTTGTTTCATCGCGGAACGTGCTACAACATGCATGATATTTTGAGTGTGTCTTGAACAGTCCTATCATGATTCCTCATATAGCGGGGAGTGCTTTTCTGACTACGTATCAAGCCTGGAAAGGAAGATAAAGGCTGTCAATTTAAACAAGAAGAAGAATCGTAAGGTTTTATTGTTGTTTTATATATTTAGTTATGCAGTTGAAAGTTGATATGTATATCACTATAATTATGTATGATCGAGGCACAACAATTTCTTCTCACAAACTGACAAAGCTTGTGTATATAAGAACTTATAAATTATCTTATAAATATATCGGTGAAGTTATGAATAAAGTACACTTCTAATAAATTCAGCGTTGAATGTCTCAGAACCGTCTTCAAGTCTTGCAACCCCAAATTTTCCGCTTTCCGCTATCTTGGTTTTGTCAGAGATACGGGCAATTTGCCACAGAATTAGTCTTCGCTAGTAACCGACCCAGTCTTCCACTCGTTTATCAGCTGCAACTTCCGGTCAAAGACGTGATTTTAAAAGCGTTTTGCAACTTTCAGATTAGGAATAAGTGGAAAATAAACTATTGAAAGTGATATTAGATGTAATAAACTATAATATACCCGAAAAAGAGGAATTTTAAAGGACCAAAATTTAGCCAGTGCAGATACCTTAAGCTATTTTCTAATTTAGATTTTGTTTTTGGTAAAATCACTTTGATACATGTAAGTTTCAAATATAATTAACTTAGAATTTAAAAATAGGTAATTTGGTTTCTACCAGCATGCTTTTGTATAACAAGTGATGTTGGTGATGACATCACATCATTAGCATATTGGAAATATAAACCTTCATATCTTGAAGACGCAACACCCAAATCAAGAAATATTCTACCTTGGACTATCCACTTCATATACAATCGATATCAAAGATAACTGGCTAGGGGTCATATGCACTTTTAAGTGTTGAAAATCTGATCAAACACTCTAGTGAGTTTGAACCAGTGTTTCATTGGTGTATCAAAGCCCACACACATGACAGAGTACTGTTCAATGTCTGACTAAAAACATCATTAATTATTCATGAATTTGAGAAAAGTATCTACATGTTTGCTAAGAACTGTACTTTTTGCTCTTTGTTTTCTTGTGCATTTGCTCAGATGTGAAGCAAGTAGTTGCATTGAATATTGATGATTCGTCTGTGTATGACCGTGAAACCCTGAAGGTGAGCTTTGGTGCATTTTAAGTGCTTCGTCCTTTCTTTTCTTAATCTAAGGATACAATGTACTTAATTAAATATAGCAGTTATACCCAGGCACCAAAAGCCTGGTAAAAAGGCTGGTAAGCTCGGTTAACCCCGGTTTAACCGGGCTTTAACCGGACTCACCCTGAAAGGCCGGTTAAGATATGCTTGAAAAAGTCAGAAATTCCAAGCTTTCCCGGTAAGCCTGGTACAGTTTAACCGTAAAAGCCTGGTAAGCCTGGTGATGAAGTTCCATAAAAAATTTTTTGGAAGTTTTAACCCAGCTTTCCTGGAGAGCCCGGGCTACTAGAAAACCCTGATTTTGATTATTTTATTGATTGCAATTATTTCAAGTTTTGACCTGGCTTTCCTGGTGAGCCCGGTACAGTTTAACCGTATAAGCCTGGTAAGCCTGGTTCGAAGTTCCATTAATTTCATTCCAATTAATATAAATGACCCAGCTGAATCCTGGAGTCAGCCCAGTATACTGGAAAACTGTAAAAGCCTGGTTAACATATATTAGCCCCAAAAACACTTCTATACTCCAAGTTTTGACTCTGCTTTCCTCAGGAGAGTCCGCAAAATGCATGTATTTGAGCTGAGGTTTAAAATGCTGAGTTTGAAATGAGAATTTAAAGTTCCACAAATTCCTTCAAGTATTAAAGCTGTAAAGCCTGGTATAGTAAAAATAGAACTAAAGAGCCAGAACTTAATTGGAATATCTAATTTCACGTACAGACCTTGCTTTCCACGACAACATTATTAGTACAGGAAAACAATTAACAAAGGCTGAAATTATTATGACTTCTGATAATATGCCAGATAAGTAAATGCACATTAACTTGTGCAATATCATTTTTGTGAAACTTTCTCTGGGAGTACCTAATCAAAGCCCAAAAACTTTGACCCTCGGCAACTATATCGGGTGCATTATGGGTTAACTGTAAAACAGTTAAACTGTTCTATATATTTCTTGAACTTCGAATATACTACACAGCAACACAAATCTTCCCGTATATATATATATATATATATATATGTATATTGCTACATGTTTAGCCATCCTATAAAAGATAATAATCAGTTATTATAAATTTAATTGGTATAACATTCTTTTGAAGAATAACATGTGCTACTGTTTCATATCCATGGCATATTTATTGTCCTCAAAACTTTCCTTGTTTCCAATTTTCTTCCACTTAATATCTAAATCCTTTTAACAATATAGTTTAAAATCTCCTCTAAATGGTATTTAAAAAATGCAAGAAATAATAATTATTCAAATAGTAAATACTTTTCACCTAAAAAGTCTATTATTACAAATTTACAAAAAGCTGACACTCAAGTTATGTGTCACTGCTTTTCGAGAAATTCTTATACAATAAGCTGTTAAAGTCACTGCTGGCTACAATGTTTTATTAATGCTAAATATCACTAAATACACTTGTGTTTACCTTAATACGTCATAATAACCATGACATGTGTTCTGAACGGTTTCTTCTGAGCTTCAACTCACAGAAGCGTAGATTTCATAACTTTCTCCCCGGCTTTCTCCGGGAAAGAGGAACTTTGGTGACTGGCTGAAACATTATGAGACTTATGCAGAGATGAAGTACAAATTACCAGTTGCATGAGTTGGCCGGCAGTATATTTAAACTTCACGTCCACGAGGAAAAACCACGAGGAACAATTGCTCAGCTGTGATCGATCGGGTGGACTCGACTTTACATGTAATTTCCATTAGAAACAGCAAAGTCCTGATACAAATCATTGCTGATTGCAATGTCAAGGCTTCATGCAACCAGAAAACATATGATATATATAGGTTGGTGTTAATGTTTGTGGGCCGTCACAGGAATAAAAGTGAGATATTTGCAGACAGGCCCTGAGACTCGGCCTCGGGTGTTAAAATGCCCTTACGTGCAAGGTAGACACAGCAAAACAGTTGAAGAGGAGTTGGTTGACCAGTAAATTGGCGTATAAGATTCCTCCAATACATACCCAGACCATTTCGCAAATTAATCCTCAGATAAAGCACTGATCCGGCCAGCTCTGGTAAGGTTCTCAACAACAAACAAAGATGGCGGCCACGAACTGATCCCAGGATGCATTGCTTGCTTGCTTATCTAAAGACCGCTGACTTGAATTGTGCGGGCACAGAGCGCCATTTTCAAAACTGACGACTTCGATTCGGCGTCTCTTGTGTAATATGGCTTCCAGACTAAGCAAAGGGTTTTCAAAACACATGGGAGATAACAAAACTATAAAGGTAAGATGTGATCATTCAGTTGTTGTGGATTGTAACAAGAAAAGCCGAATATCGCGCTAAGTTATCATTACTTTTAGTTCAGCTGTTGTTTGAACAATGGTTTGGATCGTGCCTTGTGGTCTTCATTCTTTGAAAGCTTTTAACTTGTGACTTCTCCATTTTAATGACCAAATCCATACAAAAAGGTTTACCATGTGTATGTAGAGTGAATCTTTTAGCAAAAGGATCGATCGAAATCGCGTATTACTGACTACTTTTCGAAGAGAGTGAAATGTCTCACACCTATCAATGTTAGCCCGTGGGGGTGGGGGGTGAGGGATTTGACAAGCAGGGATACCCTGAGGATTGGGATTTTGATAGATGCTGCCTGCCCATGGTGGGGCTATTTATAGCAAACACAAGATGGGACAGATACAGTACAGGTATTTGATATTTTTGACCAAACCTGTTGTCCCGAGGGTGGGGAATTTGACATTCCTTAGGGAGAAAATGTCAAAACCCCATCCCCTCCCCCATCAGGTTTAACATTGATAGGTGCATAAAGACTGGTATTTTAACTGAAATTTCACTTTATACAGCAAAAGGGAAAAATAAAATTGCATGTGTTTATACATAATAAATTATTTGCAATTCAAACAAATTCAGTCAATACTTTAAAATTCTTCAAGTTTTCGTTTCTGTAAATTCGTGGACATTGTGAAGTTGCACTTTGTGCATGTGAAATTTCACTTTATAGCTAGGCCTTGGTGAAATAAAATTCCACCAACTTGACAAAAGTAAAATTTCACTTTTTAAGGGATAAATTATTTTAGTTCACCACATTACAATCTTTTCGAAAAGTATGTGTAGAAATAGAATACTATACAAGTTTGGAAAATAACTGTTGCTATGTACATTGTCATCCATTATAGGCACAGCACTTTGTCACTTGATGACTTGCAAGTGCTTGAACAGGAAGGTCTATCAATTGCAGATCAAATCAAGAACATGAGCTGCATGTAGAAATTATGTGTGGATTCAGTTTTAGTGAGCCAGTGCACTATGAGGCTATGAAATCTAATTGACATTAAATAATTTATAATAGCAAGTTTATTATTATATTTTTTAAATAGTTTGCAATTACTTTAATTCTGCCATGTTATATGGTAGAGGTCTTTTATTAGATTTTGTGTTACCAGACTGTAGCCAGGTGTTTTATAAATCATACCAGAACAGCTTATAACCAGGATTTTAACAAACTGGTTATACTAGACCATTTCAGCTGTTTTGAGTCCTCCATCTCTTTATTAAATTGATTGAAACACTGATTACTGTAAAAGCTCTATTAAGTCCGGACCCCTCTCTAATAAGCCAACATATTTAAACACTAATTTTTAAATAAGCCCCCTCTCTATATTAATTTAGCTCCCCCTTCCCCTCCTAACCAATCTTAAAAACAAGACATGTAGAGACTATTTTATTATTTTACATAACATCCCCCACATACAGTTTCATGTGAGTTACTGGCAGAACAGTACTGACTGTGATTTTACCATTATGGTTTCACTTGAACTTGAACATTTATGGGTACAGAAGAACATAATAAATTATTTAAAAGAGTTTTAACAGGCTTTAATATAACTGGCAAACATGCTTCATCTGGGGTTTTATCAGGCTAATTACCAGGCGTTAACCAGAGTTTTACCAGGCTTACCAAGCTTTAACCAAGGTTTTTACCAGGCTTACCAAGCTTTAACCGGGGTTTTACCAGGCTAACCAAGCTTTAACCGGGATTTTACCAGGCTTACCAAGCTTTAACCGGGGTTTTACCAGGCTAACCAAGCTTTAACCGGGATTTTACCAGGCTAACCAAGCTTTAACCGGGGTTTTACCAGGCTTACCAAGCTTTAACCGGGATTTTACCAGGCTAACCAAGCTTTTACCGGGGCTTTACCAGGCTTACCAAGCTTTGACCAAGCTAAACCTGGATCACCAAAGCTAATACCAGGGTTTAACCAGGCTTACCCTGGTTTAATCTACGTTATCCAGGTTTTCTTTTAAATTGACCAGGCTACCGGGGTTACCTGGCTAACCCAGGTAACCCCGGTAAATTCCTCATTGGGTAAAGCCTGGTAAAGCCCGATAAACTTACCGGGCTACCCCGGTATTTTAACCAAGCTTGAACCCCGGTAAACCCCGGAATTACCGGGCTTTTGGTGCCTGGGTAAGTCCTTGAACTCCTACATTGAACCTGTATTAGAACAAATGTTCATAAATACAGCTACATGTTAATGGTCATAATAATTATTATTAATGAATGGAATAGTTTAAATGCCCCAATACATGTAAGAAGGACATCAACTGTACAAGCTTATCAATCCAAAGGTGTTGCTTTCTTAACTAATTAATACACAATAGTTATGTTTAAATTATAGATTTTAATCTATTATCTGTACTTAAGATATGCCTTAGTTTATAGATAACATAATAATTATATTTACATTCATGTAGTTTTTTTAGATATAGTTTTTATGTAAAGGAGATCCCTTTGCTTGGTGTATGTATTTGACAGTTTGGATCTTCTACTCTGTAACATTAGTACATGTACATTTATTTATTAGCACATTGGTACACATTTACAGAGTAAACTCGAATACATTTAAATTGTAGATCTTTTTCTACCATTGTACATGTACTTCTTATTGCTATCATACACAATACATTTTAGGTATGTAGTTAGCGAGTTATATCTAACTTGTAATTTGTTCCTCCTTTCAGGCGATGGATGGCTTTATCTATGTTGCTGCCCAAGATGGACAGTGTCTGTACGTTTCTGACAATGTCACTCACTACATGGGCCTGTCGCAGGTACACGTATATGCATTCAACTTAAAGGGAACCTCCCAGAAAAACAATGTTTCCTCTCAAATGTTTGTTATGTAATAAAAATTATATAAAAAACAAGAGCTAGTTTACCAGGGGATCCAAACACCGAGAAAGATGAAAGCACGAGGCCGCTTCAGCTGAGTGCTTTTATTATTTCGAGGTGTTTGGATTCCCTGGTGAAACACAAAGCTCGAGTTTTTTATATGACTTCACAAGCGAAATAATACTTGCATTCATAAATCATTAGAAAGTATTGTTTGCCTGGAATTTTATTGCATGCAAATTATAGACTACAAGGGTTGTCATTGTTATTTTGTCATTGTCATTTCAACAAATGGCCTCATAGCATAGTAGGCAAGACAGCGGACTAGTAGTCAAGAGCAGCCATGAGGATGATGGTTCGAGTCACACTCTGGACACCGATTTTTATTTCCGTCTTCTCCTTCACTTCTCCATGTAAAGTCATACTTATGCTGTAATCCTTGTAGCTTAAAGTCGCTGTGTCACGGTACTGCGCATGTCACAGTCTCCAGACATTGAATTGACAGCTGTATTGTGTAACATCCAATGATAATCAATCAAAATAATTTGCAGGAAACTCCAAACTGTTCGGGTATTCACATATTGTAGTTATGCACAGTATATGGTGAGATTTACCAGGATTTTATTCTTCCTACATCCAAGGTAAACAGCATTGAGTAAAGAATGGTATCTATATTTCATTACTTGCTTGTATTTTTTGCTGTTTCCAGTCGTAAACAGTCCGAATTTGACCAAAGTGAAACAAGCTGCTCGCGTCCGTAGATATATATTTCTTCGTTGTGCACTTTTGACATGAAATAATTCTCCCAATGGCACCATTGTTTTATTTCTACATGACTAATAACACAGTTCTCTGCTGTAAAAAATATAGAACATTCTATGGACGATTTCTTGTGTTAAAGTTTGGAAACGTAACACATACATTTACGCTAT
Source organism: Actinernus sp. WN-2022 (assembly GCA_030867875.1). Taxonomy (NCBI): domain Eukaryota; kingdom Metazoa; phylum Cnidaria; class Anthozoa; order Actiniaria; family Actinernidae; genus Actinernus; species Actinernus sp. WN-2022. The sequence goes on from JAOWCC010000577.1 coordinate 114,248,929, forward strand.
TAAAAAAGTTCAGTACTTTCGGAAGTACGAGTGGCTGTTTACTAGTTTGCACTATCGGCTGTTATGGACTGGAAACTTACTTTCACAGCTTAATATTTATGTCGATTGGTCAGAAGGATATCTTGTTTAAGATTCTATGGTTCTTTCGGCATCAGGAAATTTTTAAACGTGAGTTTTCGTACAGTATTTCAAGCTATGCTGTAGCGCGAGTTTAGTACGTAGTCACATGTCCGTGAAACTAATAGCACGTTATCTTTTATTATTATCAGTTTGCTCTATGGGTTCTCATGTATTCAATAATCACTTCTACAGCTTCATATGTATGTCAATTGCTCACAAGGCTATCGTGTTTGAGTTCATGAGGTTATTTTGCCAGCAAATTAAAGGTTTTATCTAACTTTTCGTACAATCTTTGTACTCCGGTCGGTTCATATAATTTCAGCCTCGTTTCTAAGCCGTATATATATATTTCTTCGTATCGCTGTTGAAAACTGCCATATCATTTATAATACGACTTGAAAAGTTGCCATATGTTTCGTGAACTCTACTGGACATCCAAACCCTCTTCGCTTCTGGTTGGAATGCCAAAAAGTTTCCAATTTCTTGCGTTTTTCGGCTGCTGTATTCAGAGTACTCAGTGGCCGTTTGCATCACTTATGCTTTTTTGTTATAGTTGTGTTGCAGTCCGCAACGACTAATTTTGAATAAACAAATAACTAAAACTTATTTAAGCACATCTTATATTTCCATAAATGACCAAAGGAGGCAAGGATGAGTTCAAAAAGAACACCGATGGAAGTCGATTTAAAAATCGATATTTCACCCCTCTGAGAACTTCGTTCCGGGCCGGAAAAAAAATCAAAAATCATCAGATTTTCACACATGCGCAGTACCGTGACACAGCGACTTTAATTAGGTCCATCACATGCATGAATCTTGATACCCAATGAGAGCACAGATGAACATCACTAGTGATGTTCATCTAGTGTTTCATTGGGTATCAAGATTCATGCATGTGACCAAATGCAGTCCTGATTGACTAAAAAGCTCATTAATTATTCATGAGTTTGAGAAGGATATGTACCTGTATATCTAATGTTGTGTTTGTTGCCTGTAATTGCACACTAGGTTATAAATACAATAACCTATTTTCGCATCAAAATATGCCCTGATATTTCGTCCATGGATATTATCTGATCTGAAAAGAGAACAGTTCCCAAGAGGGAAGCTTGAGGGAAACTGTGAGCTTAGAGGATCAGATAATGTCCAAGGACAAAGATCAGGGCATATTTCAATGTACATTGTAGGTTGTTGTTGTTATCATCCTTCAAATATTTTCTTTGATGCTCGCTTATACGCTCACAGGGGGTGTATTCGCTGATAATGTATTTCCCAGTCACAGAGACAATAATTATCGGGTCATGTGATGCATTCAATCAGTCACGAAAACGATCTGGAAATGTCTTCCTTCGAAACTCGTAACAAGACCCCCTTATAGTAAAGACACAGATCTAGTAGCTGGCGAATTTAATGAGTTTTTCACCTCAGTGGGACAGAATGCAGCAGAGGCTGCAAGTGAACTGTTGGCAAAGTTAGGTTCTGTCAATCCCACCAGTCCACCCTCCTACTAGCCCTGCTGTCCGGCCCTTTAGTTTCCATCCTGTATCAACCCAAGAGATCCGTAAACTTACAAATGTATCTCGACAATGCCTTCTAATAAGGCCCCTGTGCCTGATAAAATTTCTATGAGGGTTGTTAAGGACTGTCTTCATCACATACTACCTGTCATAACTGATAATTTATTATTAACAGTTCTTTGTTGAGTTCTACCTATCCGGTTAACTGGAAACACGGAGGTTATCCCCCTTCTGAAAGAAGGTGATCACGAAGTAGCCCCCAATAATCTCCCCTTGTCCCTGTTGCCTACCATATCTAAGGTGTGCGAAAAAGTAGCCCTTAAGCAGTTTACCACCTATTTACTTCAACAGAAGCTCCTAAATAGTCACCAAAGCGGCAATTGCTTGTATCATTCTACAGAGACCTTAAACATTCTTACTACGGATGCATTTCTAAATGCAATGGATCAGAAGACTTAGAAAGTGTCCACGCTTGTCCTGCTCGATCTCTCAAAGGCATTCGATAGTTTAAACCATCTGATTTTATTGCGCAAGCTTGAGGGTGTTGGAGCATCCCCCTCCGCACTCAGTTGGTTTAACAGCTACATGTACCTGACTGGAAGGTCTCAAGCTGTGCGTATTGGGTCGAGTATATCTAGCCCCCTGCCTCTAATGCATGGCGTTCCTCAAGGGGCAATACTATCACCTCTGTTGTTCACCATTTACTTAAACGACTTGCCTTCTGTGACCCGTCACTGCTCTCTAGAATCATGTAGATGACTACAAATTGTTCTTGTCATTCGCGAGAAACGATATGAATGACAGTATCGAAGCACTGGAAGAAGATCTGCAAAGAGTGGCCCACTGTAGCAATAGTCTATTAATTAACCCCGATAAGACCAAGGTGCTTCACATTGGAACTCGCCAGATACTAAACCTAGTGCCCCAAGATGTAGCTTGTATTAACCTTTTAGGAAAACAACTCACCCCTGTTTCATCAGCGAAAGATCTAGGTGTAATTATAACTAATTATTGACTCCAACTTAACTTACGATACGCATATTGCTCACATAGTATCTTCTTGTATGTCAAGCCTCTGTCAAATCAACAGGGTTAAACACCTGTTTAGCCCAGATTCTATGAAAACCACAATAAATGGTTTAGTACTAAGCAAACTCTTCTATTGTTCGTCCGTGTGGGCAAACACCTGACCAAAATTTTAAGAAAATAATTACAGCTCATTCAAAATTTCACCGCCAGAGTCATCTTAGGTATACAGAAGTATGACCATATTTCTTCAGGCTTATGCCAACTACAGTGGCTACCTGTTAGATATAATTTAGTTTATAGGGACACTTTAATGACATTCAAGTGTATAAACGGAGTTGCCCCAGAATATCTAGCGAGTAAGTTCTGTAAACGGTCTGCTATCCATAATCGTAACATCAGGTCCCGTAACGACCTAAACATCCCTAAACTTTGCACCTCAAGTGGACAAAGATCTTTGCTTATAGGGGTGTTCAGATCTGGAACTCATTGGAAGCAGACCTTAAAAAGGAACCTAATTTTGCTAAATTTAAGAAACAACTAAAGTTAGCGCTTTTAGAGTAGTGCTACATGTATGTACCATATCACTTAATTAATGCACTTCTATTTCAATAGTTTTAACTCACCTGATTATAGTTAGTACTGTCTTGTATTTTACTATTTCATTATTTTGTTACATTGTAAATAGTTGTTGAAAAGCCCCTATGGGAACTTCTATTAAAGATATGATTGTTTGTATGTACTCGCGAGAGAAAATATTTGATGGGTTATAAGAAGCAATATTTATGAGGTACATGTACATGTACATGTATGTAAAGGAGTAGACAGCTCCTTTAAGATTTTAGAGTAAATAAAAATTGCAATAATAATCACTTTAAGGGTGCGTTTACCAATTGTTTTGGGCCGTTGCTAAGTAGAATTTAAAACACCATAAAACTCCAACAATTTGAGTAAAATAATTAATAAATCACTCGGGAACTCGTGGGAGACGGACCTTTTTATTTTGATGACGATCATAATTATGAAGTCATTATTATGTCATCAAGGCAGAAAAATTCATACAACTCGTGATTTCTTTGGGATAGTGCTTTCATATTTGCATATATCATTGGTCTGGGTTTAAGGCACAAAAGGTGTAGCATGCGTTTTAGATTTTTTTTTTCATGAATTTTAACAGTTAGATGGTCATAACTTCTATGTTTTTTTCGCTAAACCCATGCTTGGCTCTGTGCAATGAGACTTCAGAACAATTTTTATGTGAAAAAGGATTGACTTTTCTTTGTTTCACGAACTCAGTTTCATTTTTTGTGAAACCGGAAGTCTATATTGTTACCAGGGCCCACGGGGTGCGGCCACGTTTGGGTGGTTACAAAGCAATTTTCTTTACATACATGGATTCTCGTGTACTGAAGGAATTTGCGAGGGAAAAGCTAAAGGCATTGGACAAGAAAATGAAATCAGTGAAATTGAAACCGAGCTGCATTATCAGACATCTGATTCCAGTGGTTTAATCATGCAAAGAAGTCTATTTGCACCATAATCAGTCACATGTCTAACCGCCTTCCGGTTGTAATAAGCGCCGGTCTGTCGAGCGGGAGGTTGCAGTTTCAAAACCTGGCCGGACCAACACTCAGGGTCTTAAAATAACTGAGTAGAAGGTGTTGCCTTTACATAATACAGTAAACGGTTAGACCATCGTCTTCTCCGATAACTGAGGACGTATAAAAATCATAGGATTAGTGTCCCCAATTAGCCGCAAAGCTAAATACATTGACACTTAAATAAAGTCACTCACTTTTATACTTTACGTCGCGTTGAGGAGAAACAACCCGACTCCCTTCAAATAATAACGTTGCACCACTTTTGTACTACACTGTACTTGATTACATGTGCACTTCATCTGAAGGAATGGTATTGTAGCTTTTATTTCTTAATATTTTGTCAGATTGAGGTGACTGGGAACAGTCTATACAAGTATGTACACCCATGCGACCACGAGGAGCTTGCAAACCAACTAGGTGGCCGTATTCCACTTGAAGACATGGAAATTTTCGATGGCCTGTTCTGCTCTGATTCAGTCTTTATGATGAGCAACAATCTGAAAGGTGGATCCAAGCGCAATGAGAATGGAAGTCAATACAAGTCATTCTTCCTTCGCATGAAGAGCACACTGACAAGCAAAGGAAAAAATGTTAATTTGAGAGCATCAACGTACAGAGTGAGTATATGCAAGTTTCTAATAATATTTATACTCAACAAAAATAATAATTATCTGGATTCTGATTGGTCAGTAACGACTGTATAAAGACTCGTACAATTATTAGAACTTTCAAAATATCACTCGGTGCCCATAAATCATGTATAACACAAGCAGTTCATTTTCCTCTACATTAAATACACTGAGCAAACATTTGTTGAGAGCATGCGACTGTGCACTCTGTAACCTTTTTATGAACTTGTTATTGAACAATCAGAATCTCAAGGCTCACGCAATTATCAGAACTTTAAAAATATCACCCAATACTGTTAGCAAAGACTAATCTTGCCCCCCCTCCCCCCTCTCATTAGTACCGGATTAGTACCGGTAAAAGGAAAATAAGTTTATATGGAATTATAAATTGGTTCTTTGTTAGGGCAACTACTGGATAATGGTTCTACAAGACTGACAAAATATCTATAATTATATGGTATAATCAACTAAAAGTCGATTAAGGTACATACATGTACATGTTATAACCGTCACGAGAAGCAGCTGACATTTCTTGAAAGTGTTAGCCATTTTGCTCTGATGGAGGGCTATTGCTAGAAACGTCAGTTGCATCTAGCTTCTCATGGCGGCTAGCATACCTTAATCGACTGAAATAGTTGATTATACCTGTGTTAACATCCCTGCCGCTGCAGACATACAAGTTACATGTATGTTTTACAGGAACTAGTTATCCATTATAAAATAACTGTTTTTTTGTTTTGTTTAGGTGGTTCACTGCACTGGAAGCATGAAATACAAAACAACAATCAATGACAAGGGGCAAGAAGAGAAGAAACCCCTGTTCTTGGTTGCCATTGCTGTTCCTCTCATGTTTGCAACAACATTCGAGGTTCCTCTTGACAGAGGGACATTTTCTAGTCGGCACATGTTAGACATGAAATTCCTACAGTGTGATGACAGGTAATTTACCTTTGAGGTGATTAGTAGTGATGTGCAGTGCTTCCTTGATACATTGTAGGTGTCTTAAAAGATGATACATATACATATCCGATTTGTATTCATAGCATCTTAGAGAAGTGTGATAAAGAGGATCTGTAAACAGGAACTTCTTTGCCCGAATTAAGCCTTCCTCTGTCATACTTAGAAAAAGTACTTCTTAATGGCTCAAGGTTAACACTGAACGATAAAAAAATAGCTTCGTAAATAGAACAATTTTTAAGAATAACTTGCTTTGTGAATCCACTTAAGTTGGTAGATTATCATTCATCTAGTATTAGAATTATAATAGACCTATTTTATATTTTAACTTAGGGAGTGCAATATTTGACAATTTTTTTTATTGTAAAGGTTTTTATATTAATTTTTCTACTTTTTGTGTTGGTGCCAGAGACCTAAATTTTAAATGTGCTATTTGTCATGAACAGGGTCAGCGACCTCCTTGGTTATTCAAAAGAAGAAATGATTGGAAAATCCTGGTATAGTTTTCACCATGCTGCAGATCTGGAAAATGTTCTGGCAACACACAAGCTGTGTAAGTAAAAAATATTATTTATTCATCCTTTAAACAACATTATTTTTGAGAAGTATCAGAGAAACTGGTCATTAATATGAATTTGAATGGTTTTCAAATGTGTCCAGATGCAAAATGATATAAAGTTGTTTTTATCAAATTTATGAGTCAACAAGACACTTACATGTATACCAGGGTTGCCACAGGTCAGGGAAGGTTGGGAAAAACAAGGTCACAGAACTTTGCATCTGGTCAGGAAAATTCTAAATTTCTTGTCAAAGTCAGGGAATTTAATTTTCAGATTGCCACGACAGTCTCTTGTGCATTAAACATCTGCGATGGAGGGGCTACAGTTTTGATAATGACTTTTGTTTTGGATGAGGGAATGTCGAACAGTCTTATTATGGTCACTGAAAATTGTTTTCTGGTCAGTGAAAAGTCAGGGGAAAAAATTTTCCCTAGTAAGTACCAACCATATACAGTGTATGTATCGATCCTGCAGAAATAATGTAATGTCAGGTGCATATTACTGTACAAGAGATACAAAATATAGACCTCATTCATAATGGCTGCCACCTAATTTGCATAAATTGGAAGATTAATGTGTACATACAGAGAAACTATTGCTACCACACGAAAGATCGTACCTAAATTAGTAATTGACCACAGTTTGAAAGCAATGTTTCAAATTGCTGTTGAGTTGACTATTGGCATTTTCAATGTAGAAAATACATGAAAGCGAGGCTGTAAAGGCCTACATGGTTTTTCTCATACAAATCTCTTTAATTTGAAATCGCTGTAACTTTACAGCCTTTTATGCTACAACACTCAAATTCTACAGAATCACCAATGTTGGTATGCACGTTCGCATGGCAAGGATGTTGTTTTTCATACATTGAACATGTGGCTAAACTGTTAAAATACAGAGACCATGCCCGTATGAATGAGGTGTATGGTTCTCCCTTCATGTAGGCAGTCATGAATTACTACCAAATTGTATTGTGTTCTATTGTATTGTGTATTTCGCTCTATTGTTTTGCATTGTGTTAATTCTATTGTATTTTGATAGCAATTAATGTGTTGCCTACATGAAGGGACCACCCAAAATACTGTATGTCAATCTAGAATGGATAGAGGCTGTGCAAACATTAAACAGTTGTAGCCCATTCAAATGACATTCACTTTATGACCTTTAGAGTAATACAGTTGAACCAGTATTAAGCAGGGCTCCCTGTATTTATTGGTTTCAACTGCAGTACAATATTTTATTGAAACCAATGTTAAAACTGTTTGACATGGCCTGAAAACATTTCCGAGAACAATAGCAGTTAATTAGAATGTTGAAACTGTTCTCGGATTGTTGAATCAATGTTGAAACTGTTTGACATGCATGCTTAATTCAACAAATGTTGAAGAGATTTGACTTTAAGGTTATTATTTTTAGCGATTCTAAAATTTAGCAATTTTTGAAATGCCATATTTAGTGAGCAACTTAACTTAGCAATTATTTTAAAAAAAGACCAAATTTTGGCGCTAAACTTAAAAAGTCAGAAAATTCTGGGAAAAGAGAACAAACAGCATAAACTGAAAAATAAGGTAATTTTAGAGAATATAAATTACTATGGGTACTAATTTTAGTGATTCACTTGGCAGTACTTACCAAGGGTCAGGCGGTGAGCAAGTATTACCGATTCCTTGTGCGAGATGGTGGATGGGTTTGGCTACAAACTAAAGCTCATGTTGTTTATGACAGTAAAACGTGCCAGCCAGAGTTTGTCATCTGTATCAACTATGTTCTGGGGTAAGTTTATTTATATGGAATTAACGATGCACTGTCAATTGAACTGAACCTTCAAGTTTCTTTAAACCAAAACTACACAAATAACATCCTGAGATTGTAGAGAAATAACATTTTTTGATAAAGGATGGCAAAGATTATTTCTGTTACAGTGAACCGATTTCATGTTACTCTAAATTTCTCTTAAAAACTGTATTTTTCATCCACTGAATCTTTGCCATCCTTCATCAGTATATTCTCGTATATTCTCCAGTATATCTTCTGGAAAGCACACTGCTAAGGGACCGGACATTATTTAGTAGTGTGGGGGGGGGGGGGGGGGGGGGAATACTAGATTTGTATGTGGGGAGGGGGAGGGTCGCAATTTGTTATGCTCCCATTTAGGGGGTTCACATTTTTATATGCTCCTATATATATTTATAGGCTTATTATCTAAGGGGAGGGTCATTATTTTGTGAGACCAGAGAACTGCAGGGTCACAATTTTTTGTGCAAGCCACAATGCAGATCTAGAAGCTATGTTACTGAGATTTTTCTGATTATCAGTCAAATAATTATCTAGAATGTTTTGATGAAACGAAAAAATATTCTTTGAATACTAAGTTCTACTAGGTGATGATATGTTTTGAACAGCGACCAAACAGATTAAAACTAAAAGCTAATATCAAAGATACCATCATAAAACTTGAAAAATTTTCAAGTTTGTCATAATCGTAAACCATTTCCATTCTTTATCTATTACGTACAAAAAATATTCAAAAACATTTCTTCTACTGTAAACTTCATTCAAGTCAAGCGAGTCATTACTTCTTGGGTGGTAATTTACGTTTCAATCTTTGCAAAAATATATCTTATTGTCAATGTCAATATTATAATGTCCATTAATTAAATTGAATAACAATACCACGCCCTTGTGAATCAGCTAAGCTCTGTAAGTTTAGCTTACTTAATCTAGTGTTATTTTCATCGTTACATATAAGGATAAATTTTGTTGCTCTCCTCTTTATGCATGGTTCGCATGGACGTTAAAGTCCTTGAAATACTGCCAGGTCCTTAAAAAGGCCTTGCATTTAGACAGGTTTTATCCTTGAAAAGTCCTTTAATTTTAAACAAAACTCCTTGAATTTTGTTCAAACCTCCATAGATGTTTGAGAAGACAGTAAAACAGCCTTGTTTTTGCCTGCAAAAGATTGTTAGAGCGGCACTGAATGATTCGTCATGCAACCAAGTCAGAGAAAGGGTCTTACATTGGATCTAAATTGTGTAGATTTTCGAGGTCATTAATGTGTGAACCTGTAGAAAACATGCAAGTCCTTGAAGAAAAAGTTATGTATTTCGTATGAACCATGGTATGGCTTCTAATGTATTAATATTTCGTTGTGTGAAGTGGTTTCCATCTTTCACATGAATACTTAGCCTTGGAAACCAGCCGACTCTTATCGCTCCCCACTCGCGAAAGAGACGTCTGGGAAGTGAGGCAGAAAATGTCATACTGATGACGTAGCAGATAGCCGTTTCACGATGCATAAATTAGTTGCAATTCTCAGAAGCCGAATGCGAACAACAGAGTTCTTTTCAAGGAATATAACTACCGAGGCTGCTCGTTTGCTTGGCAGTGGATCACCGTCATGAACAACCATGAAATTCAAGCCTATATATTTAGCGTGTGTTGGTAGCTTGCTTGCTTCGTTCTTTCAGCGGCTCGGCCCGGTCAAGAGAATTTGTCCTACGACTGTCAAAACATAATAGTTGTTTATAATTTCAAAACCTACACACAGCACAGCAGGCCACTTTTCGAGCCAGCTCTTTTGTCAGGTCAGTAGCCGAAGAGGTTAGCTACAGAATGCAGTGGTTATTTTCAGGTATACTACCGAGGCTGCCCGTTAGCTTGGGTGATTGATTCATATCACACTTGGTTCGTGATTCATAGCACACTTACATGTAATTATGTTTATTCATAGCCCAGATTCACTGTCTGAACGATTTATCCGCCGCAACAACAACTCATCCAGTGTTTTGTGATAGCTCAGTGTATGTAGGTTTACTGATATGAAATTATAAACAACTATGACAGTAGACGACATTTCGCTTTACACTAGCCGCTGAAAGAACTCAGTCTGCAAAGGAGCCAACAACAGCACCGGCACACGCTAAATAGGCTTGAATTTCATGAGTTGTTCGTGACGGTGATCAACTGCCAAACAAACGAGCAGCCACGGTAGTTATATTCCTTGAAAAGAACTCTGTTGTTCGCATTCGGCTTCTGAGAAGTGCAACTAATTTATGCATCGTGAAACGGCTATCTGCTACGTCATCAGTATGGCATTTTCTGCCTCACTTCCCAGACGTCTCTTTCGCGAGTGGGGAGCGATAAGAGTCGGCTGGTTTCCCAGGCTAATGAATACTCCATCAATGGCCTAATAATACAACAATAGAGTTCTTGAAGTAGTGATGTCCTGTAGTTCCTTACAGGTTCTCTTCACTAGACCAAGCATTTATTGGCCTTTGCTATTATGGAATCTATATGTGTATTCCATGATAGATCAGAGGTAGTAATTACCCCTAAATCCTTATACTGTTGTACACGTTCTAAACTTTGTCTATCACTGATGACACGGTTATTTTTTCTAGTGATTCTCATGATCTTACACTTCTTTGTATTTTGTATTTTTATTTTGCAGTGGAAAACAAAACACTTCAGCAGTGCTGACATCGGAACAAATCAACCCTGTCCCTAGTGCTCTTGCACTGGAAACCACCATCAAAACAGAAACGACTGTGCCAAACGGCAAGCGCAGAAAGGACTCCATCGTTTACGAAGAACAGTCCAAGGCCAGGAAGGCCCTCACCAAGAATGAGGACCACATTGTCCCGAAGAAGGAGCCAGGATTCTCAAGCTGTAAAGTCAAGACTGAACCAGTCAAGACGGACTGCCTGGGCATCGCGATCGACTGCGAGCATATCAATTTCCAAGAATGCTTCCCAGTTTCGTGGGAGGATGTTATCCAACAACAGGAAGAGTACGACCAGCATACCTGGGATCACTATAGTAACTATGACATGGATACACCGCTGGCCTCACCAGTGCAAGGTGACGACAGTGAAACCGTCAAGACAAGCTCCTCAGACATGGAGCTGGAAGATATCAAGGACGAAGACAAGGCTGTGATGACTGAAGATGAGAATGTAGACCTCCATGATCGCGCCCCATTCATCCCACCACCGTTCGTAGATGCAGGGCTTATGTGTGATGATGAGTTGCTTGCAGACATCTCCTTCGCAGACTCCCCTATCGCCATTCCATCCTGGCTAGATGGTGATGAGCTCCTGTTGCTAGACTCCAAGTTTACTTTTCCATCAACAGCTAAAGTCTCAACACCTTACAAAAGCCTATCTGCGTTTTCCTCGCCTGTATTTACGAGAAAGCAAGTCCCGGAGAGTATCAGGAGGAATGGATACATCACGAACGAACTTTTGAGTGGCGGCAAAGCGCTGTTTCCATACGTGACCCAAACCGAGGCTGAGGTCAACGCACCAGTGCAATCGAGCAATCTGTTGCAAGGAGAGGATCTGCTCATTGCACTAGACCAAGTCACTGGTGACATCAACCAAGATTTCTTATAGTCATGTGGATGAACACTTATTTGTGAGAATTTATTTTATCTATTATATTAACTTTAGTTAGAGTAAATTAACAAGGTACTACTTTGCGAGACGTCGGTCGACATTTCACCAATTGAAGTAGAGCAGGAATTATTCAAACTTGTTTTGAGTCGTATGTGTTCCGAGACTTGACCGAGCGAAATTCTTGAAAAACGAAACCAAATTTACTTGCTCAAGACAAGCTCCTTACCAAAATTTTAATTGCCAGAAGAACTGAGAATTGGACGTTAAACCTGCAAAGAGGGGACGTTAACTAGGTGTGGCTCTTGAGAGCAAAGGCTTCAGATGCCTTCAAACAATAGATAGGAACACTAAATCATACATTTTAAGCGTATACCCAGTTCGCAGAGGAATGTCCGTGCATGTGTCTCGATAATGTGTCTTGACAAAAGTGTTTACAAAAGTGTCTTGGATGTATGTGCATGAACTCTCAGTATATGATGGAGAACCAGTCCATTCGTGTGAGCTTGTTTTTTTTCCGGTGTATGTAACCAGCTAGACTGATCTCCACTCCATAAAAGGAAACCTCGACTGTTGAAACAAGTTGCTGTTGCTGATTTTCCAACATATTTTTGATTTAGACCATATTGCCAACAATTTAACAGCAACTTGTTTCAACAGTTCGGGTTCCCTTTAAAGTGCCACTATGATGAAATTTACATGTAGTGATATTTAACCCGTTTTGTGGCAGAGCAGAAGTCCATGGACTTCTAGACAGCTAATTTTCAGCGGAGGTGACGTCATTTTACTCAACACAATGCGGGTTACTTTTCACACAAACCTTCGCGCGAACTTATAACTGAGTTAAGTACAGTTTTGAATAGAAATATGCCTTTAAATGAGAGCAACGTGTCGATAAAATGACGTCACGACAACAAACCGCAAATCGAGAACTATTTGGAACATACTTCAGTATAGGCGGCGGACGTGATAAGACGGTAAATTCTGCAAAATTCAGTCTAATTTGGTTCTTTGGCAAAAACTTTAGGTTCTTTCTCGGTGTAAGAAACCCGAATATTTGAATTGCAAATCATTTTCAGCAGTATTTGAGAATACAATACATATATGATACAATACATAGTAATGATTAGTGCATGCTGATGAAAAAGCAAGATAAGTTCTAAAAAAGCGATCATAAGCAGCGAAATCCCTCGGTGTCGGGTAGTGGTGAGAGATTAGTGATGGGTAGGTTTGGTTTAAAATCCGGGTTAGTTTCGATTCTTGTCAAACGCTAAATATTTTTTATATAGTTGAGGGTGGCGTACTTGTGAGTATTTTCGTTCTAAAAATGTGTCGCTTTAGTTTGTACTTTCAGGGAACCCAACAAATTCGGGTTTCTTACACCGAGAAAATAACCAAACTTTAACATTTCGTCGTAGTGGCGCTTTAAGAGGTCGTATCATATCGGACTTTCTTTCCTCGCGGGGAAGAGAATAGAATACATCTAGAAAGAGTCCATTTTTGCCATCCACCGGTCAAATACAAAGGACTAACGCAAGCAAGGCTTGCCGAGTTCCCGTGATTTGCCGCTTCGCGGGGCTGAATGTGTGTGGTTTCAAGGTAGACCCGTTTCGTCACTACGTGTACAACTAGAAGAAGCATCTTTTAAGATATTAGAAAGTTGTATAGAAAAGTTGTGAATGGTGTTGAGTCTGGTCATTAAAGAGATTAAAGTGCCCCTCAACCCCAAAATATTTATTTTATTTTCGAAAAGAAGAGGTAATTTTGAGCATTTCTGCTTAGAAAAAAAAGAATTCGCATTAATCCTTGATTTTTTATGAGCGTTTAAAGATGAAAAAACCCGTGTGTAGTTGCGCACGTGCTAATTATTATAATGATCTTGTGACGTAGTGAAGGAAAAGCGTCTGTTTAAGTCGTCAAAATTTACAAAGAGAAGTCGGAGTAGTGGTCAGCGAAATCGGAAAAAAACGTAGTATTGAATAGCATACCAATAGGTGTGTTGTAGGGGGACTGCAGCAACTATTTAGACGACAAGCAAGATATCAGTCTTCACAAAATTCAATTCCGGGGAGATGAGTTCGTTAGCCAGAAAAAGGTGCAAGTGGGTTGACTTGTGCGTATTCATCCATGCTCAGAAAGAAAAATCCTTCACTTACGTCGCAATTCTAATGGCGGCGCTTTGCCACTCGGATCACGTTTACAATCGCTCATAAAAAATCCGGCAAGGATTAACGAAAATTCAAAACTTTTTTCGCAGAATGACTCAAAATTATCTACTCTTTTCGAAAATAAAAATAAAAAATTGGGATTGAGGGGCACTTTTAGCATCGCGTTATTTCTTCCCGCGAACGGCAGAAATAAAAACATAACCACAATTTTCGCACGTTTGCTGCTTGACATTTTTAGTCGGGGAGCAGAGCCCAGAAAATAGGGGTTACGCTCAACCCTCGCCACAGAAAAGGTTTGACACCTGATTTTGGTAGAACAAGTCCTCGTGAACAATGTCCGGTAGTTCGTAGAGTTGAATTGTGGTATACGTTTCGAGTTATGGGTATGTTTTCTTGAGTAATACGATTTAGCATGAAAACGAGGCTGTACGATCTTTCTTCATTAACTTGCTATTAAAATTCGACAAAATCTTCACAGAATGCTATTTGTCGACGAGATCTTGAATTGCAAAGTTTGGATGCATAAAATTGAAAATGTCACGTGACCTATCACGTGAGCCATAGGGGCGAGAAATAATGAAAAAAAATTAACAATTGCGTATGTCTTTGAACATTGAAAAATGAAAGCCGTTTTTCAGTTTAGAATATCTTGATATTAATCCCATGTTGACAAGCAAATTATTTTCTCATATCCAAAACGTATTTCAACGAACTTGTAAAGTTCGTGGAACAACATCAAAACGAGGCTTACTCCTTTTTCGTCCATGCTAAGTTAAACAATCGGCGCTCAATTCAAAACTCTTGGTCTAAGAATCAGTTTCGGGAAGAACGCTAACAGAACGCTTAGTTAAACAATCGGCGCTGAATTCAAAACTCTTGGCGAAAGAATCAGTTTCGGGAAGAACGCTAACAGAACGCTTAGTTAAACAATCGGCGCTCAATTCAAAACTCTTGGTGTAAGAATCAATTTCGGGAAGAACGCAAACAGAACGCTAAGTTAGACAATCGGCGCTCAATTCAAAGCTCTTGGTGTAAGAATAAGTTTCGGGAAGAACGCTAACAGAACGCTAAGTTAAACAATCGGCGCTCAATTCATAACTCTTGGTGTAAGAATCAGTTTCGGTAAGAACGCTAACAGAACGCTAAGTTAAACAATCGGCGCTCAATTCAAAACTAGCGCAGGGAGCTGTTTAGCGCTAGCGAATGGTTTATCAAAATGTCCAAGTACTCGTCGTATCGTGATTGATACTCGCAAAAAATAACAAAATGTTTGCTATTTCTCGGTGCTCGCAAGGATCCCAAACCATATCTGCTTGTGCTCATCATAAAAATGCCAACTGCTCGCCAGTGCTCGAATTCACTATTCCTAACGTTTTCCTACGTAACTTGAAACAAGAACACAAATGTAATAAGAGCGACGCAACTTACAATAACCGATCGCGCTTAAAACACACGTTGTATTTTGGTGCTTTCCAATTTGAATTTCCCGCTTGGCTGATTAGGCCAGGCCTGACAATCGTACATTTGAGGTCCACTGGGATTACGGAAGGCCGGAGGAGGCGGAGCTTAGCACTGAGTGCTCGCGATTTTCACCATTGTGTAAAGGGACATGTTTGGCTAGATCCTCATTACGGGAAAAAAGTCAAAACCGATACAACTTGGAATGCAAAGTTCAAGTCATTAGTTTTACTTAGACTGATTATTGACTTATACCTTTCATTTGCCGAGTGAAACTTGAAACATTTTCCAACACAGACCGAGAAAAGCCATTCAAAACCGGTCCAAAACTTCGTTTCAGTCAAATTTTGGTCAAATTTACCCAATATTTGACTGTAGAGCGATACTACTTAGCGATCTTCAACCTTCGTAATACTTTTCAAAAAGCTTCGTTAGCCCTTAATTAATCTCACATAAGTCCAGTGAAACTTTAATACTTTCCAAATCTGAGAAACTAAAAAAGTGATAAAATGAGGGAGACCTCGCTCAAATTTGGCCCATTCTTCTGTAAATCTGATCAAAATTTTTAAATACCCGCGCGCTTGAGTGATCACTTCATATCTAAATTAGCCCTCGTTAACGAGATATGTCCATTCATTGTGCGCGATGTCTTCGATGTAAAATAAACCATCTATTTATTTTTACTTCGGCCCTTATCCAACGTGCCACATCAAAATATGCTACGGACTGATTGTACGATCGCTACTGTCACATGATGCTGTCGTTTTCAATTTTGCTGCAGCAGCATTTATAAGCCATCTTGAACTGATATTCTGCTTGAGTAAATTAACTCAGGCTTGCTTTTGCTGGGTAGTTGACGAAACACGATCATATCCTCAAAATATTTTTGCAAGCGTAGTTTCAGTCGCTGTCTAGTGTAGCCCTCTGCATTTACTCCTTTGTTTTCCAAATAGACACGATACTTTAAGAGATGGGACACCATGTCGTAAGCCTTGCCCTGTTCAATTCACTCTTTTCACCTGGTGGCCATCTTGGATTCAAAGCGAGGCAATCCTTTGTTTTTGCCAGGTTAGCCTCATTTAGACTATCCCTCACTACGAGGCTAACCTGGCAAAACAAAGGATTGGCTCGCTTTGAATCCAAGATGGCCACCAGGTGAAAAGAGTGAATACCTTCACTAATCTATGTGGGAATTTGTTTTAATGCCGTGTCGTATAAAGATTCTCCGCCTCACTTTCTCTGAAGCCCTGATGCTATAGATTGGATCTACTAGTGTTAGTATGAGGCAAAACAGTTCTTATGGTACTTGGCTTCTGCTGCTATTAGATCCGGCATTACAGGAGGCCATTACCCATCATGGGCTCTTTATGACTATTTAAACTACGGATAATATGTAACATTTCTTCTTCACCTTTACTCTCAGCAACCTGCGTGATTGTTTCAGAAGCTTCAAACGTGCAACATTATACACGTCTCTGGCCTGTTTATAATTTTTATTGTGGCAAATGAAACGCTTTGACCAATCCATAGGCTTAAAGATAGACCGAGAACTTGTGCTTGCTCCATCGGCAGCACTGTTCTCATTGGACACACGCCGGGCACGAATAACCGTAAAAACGGCGGGGTTGAGTGTAACATAAAACGTAAAAGTAACGCCATTTCCTTACTTCTACTCTAAATTTGACGAAATGTTGGCAGGTTGGTAACAAAGTAAGACTACATTTTTCAGGACAATTGTTTCTGTATTGTGACGTTGTTGTGACGTCATAAGGGTTGCCTCCTTTTTTGGTGAAAATTAACCTTTAAAATACGTTTCAAAAATATTACGTCATCAGAAAGCTATTATGAAATATATTAATTACCGAAAATTTGAACTTTCTACGATAAACATATTCAAAGTTATGGACGATTTACTGTTTTTATGACGTCATTATTAGTGACGTCATACTTCAAGCTTAAATCAGATTGCAGACTATAAAAATATTATTAAAGAGAATACTATGACTTGTGAGTGTTGGTCAAATGCATTTCATTGATAAAATTCCAAAAACAGGCATCAGAGGTTTCGGCCTTTCCTTGACTAGCCAGCTGTGAAACTAACATAAAACAAACAGATGATAAATACTGAAAATTCAATTACTGAAAATAATACGAATGCCGCTTTAGATTCCAAAATACATTGTAACCACCATCGAACACTTTATACGAGTTGAGTAAAGTAAAATATAGCGAGAAACAAACAAGCAATATGACACCATCAAGATAGCTAGGAAGGCTTAAGGATAATCAAAATAGGTTATAGTCTGTATGTATAGATTTATTTCAATTCAAATGTGGTAGGCTGTAAACAACTCATTCACGAAATTGCAATTGATGTTTAGGGTAATTTATCACGTAGTCGTACGCACAATCTTCTCACACCTGCCACTATAGATTCGTTGAAACAGTATTTAACTTAGTTCCAATCCTTTAAAAAGATTTATTAGAATCTTAAAGTACTTTCTCTCGATAATTAATGCATCACACACAGAAACCGAGAATGTGATACTTACAGAGCGAGTAGCATGTTGGATGTTCATAGCCTCGATCTGGATCAGCATGGAAGTGAGGCTGGCAAATACCACTTTGGTTTAACTTTTGTGACAAAAATATAAAGATATGTCTATCGTGACAGTTTCAAAGCGACGTGTACGCATTTTTACTTCCTTTCTAAATTTCAGACAGCCTCGATTTGATGCTGATCATTTAACTTTTTTAAACTCAATAAGTAGTATAGTCGGCGTCAATTAAATACCACTTTTTCTTGTACAACAAAACTCAAAAGGTTGTGAATGTTATGGACGCCTTGTTTTCTTGCACAAGGGGCGTCATAAAGTGAATTCAGAAATCCACTTCATAACGCCCTTGTGCAAGAAAAAAGGCGTCCATAACATTCACAACCTTTTGAGTTTTGTTGTACAAGAAAAAGTTGTATTTAATTGACGCCGACTATACTACTATGGGGTAACTAAGGGTCATTCAAAGTGTCCCTAGACATTCTTGTACGTAAAATCCAACTTGATAATCCTATTAGAGATATAATTACATATAGTTATATCGATCTCTTCCACTATGGATTATATATCGTGCCTCCCTCTAGAAATTCTGACTAAGATCGTAGAGCATGCAGATCCTTGGTCATTCGCAAGCCTCTCAAGGACATCGAAACGCCTAAACGGTGCTGCATCTCTCGCGCGCTACAAAAACGTAGACCAAAGGTTCCGTAAACTAGCACTATGCTTTGGTTTGAGGTCTACTCATAGTGACGACGATCGAGACGAATTGGCTCGAACTTTCGGTATTTCCGCAAGCCCCATCGACGATAGCTTTTCTCTTCTCTACGCCAGCGAATATGGTGATCTTAATGCTGTTAAGTGGCTCATCAAGCACTTACGTTTCGATATGATGGATAAACACGCCAATCACGTTCTACGCGCTGCCCTTGAGTATGGTCATCTTGGTATCGCTAAGTGGCTCATTAAGCACTTCCAGTTCACCAAAGAGGATAAGGCCGTCAGTTTTGCTATATTAGGTGCCAGTAGGAATGGTCATCTTAATAACGTTAAGTGGCTCATGCGACGTTTTCAGATAACCCTAGAGTATGAATGCATTGATCTTGCTATAGAATACGCCTGTAACAATGGTCATCTTGATACCGCTAAATGGTTCGTTAAGTGGCAGTACTCCCAGCTCACAGAGGACGAAAGGGTTGTACTACGCAACTACATGGATGCTCATTCTGCCACGTAGGAAGCCAAAGTGTCACTAGATATTCGCGCACCTAAGAAATCCAAACTTGAAGTATATGTTAAAGGAATGATTATTATACTGTATATTACCACTAAATGGTATTAGTATATATTCTTTATTCCACAATACTAGCTTACGTTGTTATCTTAGTACGCATTAACACCATACAGATCGAACATGTCGAAGAAGAACTCAAATGTAGACGCCGCAATAACTTGTGATTGGTTGATGAGAGGGAAGGACTCAAAATGTCCAAAGAAGATTTCGAAGACAACGAAGTTCTGTTCCCAGCATAACTACCAAATCTCAAAAGGCTGTGCCCCATATGTACCATGCTCGAAGTGCGGTAAAGGATGTCGTACTGATTACGAGCTTTGCTCAAGATGCGACCGTCTCACCATCAAGGTGAAGTCTTCCGGTGTCTATATAAGACGCGCTAAGAAGTCCAGCAAGAAGCTAGAGGATCCAAGAAAGGAGGAGCCAAACATGGTGGAACCGGAGGTAGCATTGCCCGCAGAACCAAGAGTGCTGGAACCAGTGGAAGGTCTTGGAGAGTCTCTCAACCATGCGCTCAACGAGGTGTTGGCTGCCTTGAGGAACGAGAAGGACGCTTAGGAATAGCCACGAAAAAAAAAGAAGAGGAATGAAGAAGGTCGTTGCGTGGCCCTCTTCATTCTTCCTTTTTTTTTTTTCTATTGAACGTACGACATCTATAGTTGTATCATGGATGAGCTAATCAGATTGTTTGGTCCTGGAATTTGTAGAAGCCTGAATATCAAACCACAAGTGGAACATATTAACGCCAGTGAAACATGTCCTGATTGTCTCTGCCCCTTTGAAATACAAGGAACGGAATTCGTATGTCCCACCTGTGGTCTTGTTTCCGAGGTCGAACCATGTGAAGAAACTAAGATCGATATTATTACTACTCGACTGCGTATAGTAGGTCCGGACGGGTTTAAGTATCAAAGTGATCTAGATCGCGCAAAACCAAAGCAAAGCGATGATGACATAGAACTGAAACGACGAACGCTACTACAAGAACTACGAGCATACAACACTATTTACGAACAAAGTTATGATCTATCGTTCCCTATGAACGCGTTAGGAATCGTAGCCGACGCATTCACCCAAGTAATGAAAGTTTGTCTCAAGCGTAGCGATGCTAAGAAAAATATTTTAGCTGCTCTACTCTACCATGCATGCATACAATGTGGATTCGTCCGATCTAAAAGTGAGGTTGCTCGCTTCATGCAACTAAGAAACGAAGGCATCCATAGTGGAGAGGTCTTCATACGTTCTCTGTGTGACGACAATAAGATTGATGTAGACTTGGATGCTGAGCGCATAGTTCCTCACATTGCAACGACTTTCCTACAACTAGATCTTGTAGGAGTACCTAGGGACGTTCAACAAATAGTCCACGAGGTCGTTACTACAGCAATGGAAAACAATATAGGCCCAAAATCAATGCTTAAGACGAAAGTCGTTGGAGCAAGTTACGAGGTGCTACGTCGCTCCGGATCGTCTATGTCTTTTAAGGATGTCGTTAAGCGCTGTGGCATATTTGGAAATGCGGTCAAGCGTTTTGTCAAGGAGTTGTCTTCTTACCATTCCCACTTCGAACCAATCTACACTAAGTATGGGCTAACTAGCAGTAGGACTTGGCAAAGTGAAAGTGAGAACCATGTTCGTTCCTTTCATAGGAAACGTTGATTCTTACATTCCAAGTTTTTCTCGCATTTCCTTTTGCACTTCTTGCTTGAGTTCGGCTCGAACCCGATCTGGACTTTTTTCACCTATGGAAGCCTTGCGACGAATTTCAGATCTCATGATCTCATACTTATTTGCTTCATTCAAGATGAGACTGTATTCGGAGTCGGATATGTTTTCATCGCGTAAGGCTTTCGATACTAGATCGCGAATCGTATTGATTTTCGCCTTTGCCAACATAGTTGTCCTTTCATGCTTAGAAACCTTCATTCCTAACTTCTTAGCTCCAAGGGTTGTAGATGCTGAAATTAATCCACATAGTCCACCAATAACTCCAAGTGGTAGACCAATCACTATTCCAACCCCAGTCAACGCTGCGCCCAATCCAGATCCAGATAAGATCACAGATAGACCTCCAGTTGCCACTGCGATTCCATGAACTATTCCTTGAGAACGTGCATATTTCTTACGCACACCTTCGTAGTGCCTTTCTTGAACTTCTATGTCCGAAAGCGTGTCTCGGATCGTTTGCAGTCTAAAGTTCTTTCCAGTGTCACTAACGATCTGTGGATAGATACTTGGTGCTGAGGGAAACGGTTGAATCGAATCGCCTTCCATCTTATAACTTATAAGAGGTTTAGCTTCAACACGTATCGTATCGATCGACCATGGAAGTCTATCATGTCGCCTCTCTCATCAAAAATCGTAAGGCTAAGACTGTTTTGCATTGTCCCTATAGCTTGCAGGGTTTGGGGATTCGTTATAGTATAGGTTGCCCTTGAAAGCCAAGGACCTCGGACCTCTATGCTAGCCAAGACTTTCGATCGTTTTCCCTCTAGAAGTGAGGAACCGGAATCCACCGCATCACAATGGACATACACTGTACGGGTATCTTTGATCTTAACGTAGTAAATACCAACTTTTAGTAGGAACTCGTTGTTCTCTTTTTCTTCACCTTTGACACCTAATAGTGCGTAGAAATTCTTATCGACCTTGATTGGTTCCTTAACTATTATGGATTTGATCCCAATGGGGAGATCGTCCTCGAATGCCACGATACCAGCATCACTTGCAGGCTTTAAGACCTTCATGATTCTCTTAAAATCGTAAGCCCCTGCAGAAAGGTCGTGTGGAAACATCACACCATTGACATTCCACCTGAACGAGCCCGCCTCTGGTAGGTTCCACCAACTGTTATCGAAAGTGATCTCGAGTAGTGAAATGTTCTGTATAAGAATAGGGTCGTCGAAGTAGACAGTATGGTTGGTCAATGTTGTGGTGATATATAAGAGAACCATCTTATATGTTGAAGGTATAACTATATGTATGTATAGCTTCAACACGATGCCTCTAGTTTTACCATACGAAGATGAGGGTCTATCTGCTGAGGACGTGGCGGAGATTGCCAGGGGTGGTCCAAGGCTTTCGAAAGCTGAGCAGACAGCGCTCCTTGTCAATGAAAACGACAGGATTGCCAAACTGAATACTGATTTGTGGATAAAGTTCAAGAAAAGATATCCACATGCAGATCTTCACAAGTTCTATGCCTCTACGGAAGTGAACGGTCCAGGTAAATATTCGACGAGTATTTGGTTTCGAGATGGAGACTCTAGCTATGTCGTTTACGGTAATGATGTCTCGAAGTTACCTACTACGATTCAAAAGCGCATCGATAATGCGTTGTGGGATGTGCATAAAGGTTTCCCATCTACGTTGACCCTAGATAGGAGTGCGAAATATCCTATTACAGCAGTTCCTTCTACTGAACTGGCACAAGATATTGAGCTCACTAATCTATGGATATATATCACCCCAACGAAGAAGTTCAAAGCTGGCGTTCCAAATATATTCAAGGAGACCGTCGTAAAGCATACGACAGCAAATGAGTCCTACCATTGGTTACATGGTCCGGATTTCAAGTACTGGCCTCAGCAATTGAATTTCGCAACGTGGTGTGCGACTTCTGGATGTGGAGTGTCATTGTTTGATCCTATTTTCAAAACGCATCCACCAGTCGTTCAGGGGTTCCTACGATTCCATGTTTATTTCACGATACGAAGAATTCTACGTGAACTTGGTGGTACTCATGGAGTTCCTTTACCTGGTAACTCTCATTTCAAGCAAATGGATAACCTCTATAACAAAGCAGCTCTTGAGAAATTGTGCATTGAATTTGGTATATCTCGAACACCAGATTTCCGATGGCACGGAGGTAGGAATAATGGACTAGGAGATGTATTCCTGTTATACCAGGGATCAACTGGCTACGTAAACGGATATGTAACTGCCCATGGTCGAAGTTACGACAAAGCAACCACATGGCCCGCGGACTCTACTTTATTTAAAGACCAAGGAGGTAAGGAGGACACTCTGATAGCTTTTATTAGGAACGATGAACATGAAGGAAAGCAATACAATTGGTTTACACCACCAATCGGAAAGGGTTTGACAGATGCTGGATTGGGTAGGTTGAATAGATCTGTCGAGGCTTTTGGACATTGCATACTTGGCGCTCAAGCCGACTTGAACGAATCCATCGTAGATAGCCATAACGTCAAAGAAAAGTTTAAGAGCTTAGTCGAAGCTGCTATTCTCGAAAACGATTTAGTGGCGAGCTACAAAAACTATCTTACTGCTATAACAGCAACACATAAGAGGCTCGATCTAGCGATAGCTATAGGCGTACGATTATTGCCAAGCGATCTAGAGTACTCTCTTAGTGAGAAAGATGGTTATAAGAATCCAATCCCGAAAGCTACGAAAGATATGGTGCTAGGCACTAACGACATCAATGCAGAAGGCAAAGGACGCTCACCTCTTCCTATGGAAGGACCACCAGATAAGAAATCGGTGCAGCCTCTCGAGAAACAAGTTCCTGTACCAAAGGCAAAGGCAAAGGCAAAGGCAAAGGCTGCCCCACAACATGAGATTAATCTCGCAGTGACATCCATTGCCGCAGCTGGAATCGCATGGATGTTGTTTCGTTAACGTCGTTTGTATTGCTCTATCGTGATCACCACTATTGCTACGATGAATAACCAAACGTTCTGTGCTAGTACTCCCAGAGCTTTACCAGCCATAGTAAATATGAAACTCGCAATCGATCCAATCATTCCAGGTAGGATCTGTCCAAGTTTCTTTCCCATTTCTTTCAACAACCCCCCAGTCGTTTGCAATCCCTTCTTTACTGCATCTGCTGCTTTATCAATACCAGTCTTTATTGGTTTCGGTACGGATTTCGACAACAGGGAAACTATCGTACTAACGATAGCTCCAACGGAAGTTACCACTGCAAGAACGGTCATTCCATGCTTTCTAAAAATGTATTTGATCCTTTCACGTAGTGACATACGTTCTAGTATGGCTTCTTCTTGACGTTCGAGTAATTCTATTTCGTTATGGATGCGTACTTTCTCTTCCTTAGCCGCTTCCTTCTGGTCCTCAGTTGACGTTGAGCTTAGAAGTATGCTATCTTCTACTTTGAGATGTTCGGCGGCCTTTTCTTGACCTTGGAGGACTTGTTCTTCTCTTTCTGCATCCGTAGGGCCTAGGGCAAATTTGAGATCCTTACCCATACTTTGGTATCTTTCACCCTTCACTGTGGTCAAAGGTATGGGCTTCTCTTTACTTCCAAGTACGTGAAGATAGATTCTACCCAGTTCCTTATTGGCCTCCCATTTTCCAGTTATCTCAAGGAATCCTCCACGAATCCCTACATCCGCATAGTGTTTCCATACAGTATCAAATAGCATTCGTTTCAGTTCATCCGATGTGCCTGCTTTGAAGACTACGTGGCGATCGCTAAATTTCGGATGTTTGATTCTATCCTCATCCTCCGCAACGAGTTCGTCGAAGTAATCGTTATCTTCTACGGTAAACGAGGTTTCCCGATTCTTTGGTCGAGCACCTTCCTTGGAGAAGTCACGTCTAGTTTTCAGGTTTAATGATTCACTCGGATCCACATTCGTAGAGTCTGACGCCAATTTCCGTGCTTCTTCATTGACAGTATCATCGTTGTCGTAGTCTCTTCCTCTTTCAGCTTCATCAGTTCTTTCATCATACCTACCCTCAGAGGCCATGTTAAACATATCTATATATATAGTTATATTCAACATGATCTCATCAAAGTTGGATCCCACACAAGTACGAAGAGAGCCTCATGCACTCAAGGCTCCGCGAGACTTGTATAGGAAGACTTTCACTCGATCGTCTGCCAATCCAGGTGAGACTCTATACGTAGAAGTTCCAAAGCTAGCAGAAGATGTAGTACTAGTACCTGGCAGCTTAGCGCTATTGGGCGACATCGTACTATCTGGTGGACATGCGAATAACAGAGTCGTTTCGAACGTTGGACGCTGTTTGGTCATGCGTAGAATCTGTAGGATGGGAGCTGAAACAGTAGAAGACATTGTCAGGCCAGACCTTCTACAAACATACTCCGACGTATACCTATCTACGCAGGAGAGAGAGTCTAGAATACAACAAGGCATTCAATCAGAGAACTTGAATAAGCTACGATCGAAAGCTGTTGACGCAAGTACTTCGTCTGCTGCAGACAACGCGCTCCTAGCTGCATGTGGTTCTAAGTATAGGATTCCATTAGATGTTGACATTCTGACACAACATGGAGTTCTATATCCACATGCCTTAGAAAGTATCATTACATTCGAGTTGACTCTAGCGTCTGCCAACGAGGTTGTAATTGGCTCGGATACGACGAAGATAGGTACGTACCAACTTACCAACATCCAACTAGAATACGAAGCAATCAGGAACGAAACGCTGGCTAGTAGTGCACTTCACAAATATGAAATAGGTACTGCATTCCTATACAACTACGCTGTTCACTTCAAAACAGTAGATATCGCTAAAACGTCCGATACTTTGATATCTCAAAACATCAATGTTCCACGACGATCCTTTGCTGGACTGCTTCTACTATTCATAGATCCACCTACCATTGGCACGCGAGATAGTGAAGCATTCTCGAATCCAGATATCTTGAAGGTAGAAGTAGATGTCAATGGGATTCCCAACAGACTCTTTCCAAGCGGCATGCTTCCCCTAGATTTCTGGGAGGCTGCAAGAAGCTGGTTTGGTACACCCAATACTTCTATGACTCCAAAGAAGTTCTTTGAAAATAGATTCTCTATCCTAATCGATTGTCGCACAGCAAAAGATTCCACCGTTCATGGTGATGGCTTGGCACAAACCGGCAGTGGAAAGGACATCGACATTCGCATACATAGAACTGCAAAGGGAAGTGGAAATGTGAAAATGCACATCTATGTCCTTGCGGATGCTCAGGTCACGATATTGAACAGATCTCTGCAGAGTATATTATACTGATGGATTCTCTCGTAGAGCACATACCTTTCAACGCACTCATAGTCGGTCCGACGAATTGTGGGAAGACTGCGTTTCTCATAGAACAACTTCGTGGAGCCTTTCGTGGTAAGTTTGATTACATAGTACTGATTTGTCCTACGTATGCCCACAACAAAACTTATCGTGGATTCGCAAATCGAGATCCTCATTTCTTCGTCATATCGCCACCACAAGATGCCATCGATGCTACTTTGAGTATTTGCGCAACATTTTGGTCAGGTACCAATACTCTATTGATTCTCGATGATTGCGCCGCATCGAAGGACGTCAAGAAACGAACTGACAAGCTAGTGGACTTAGCCTTTTCTGCACGACATATAGGGATTTCCGTTTGGGTGCTGTCCCAACAATTAACGAGCATATGTAAGCCCTTCCGTGAGAACGTAGCTATCGTAGTAGCATTCCATACAGCATCGGCCGTAGATGGTAAAAGGATATTTGAGGATTATGGAGGCTCGCAAGAATGCAAAGAGTTACGAATGATACTTGGCTCCCATAAGTTCGCTCGCATGTGCTTCTGTCTCCGCCATCCTTTCGAGGTAGTGTTAGAGCTCCCAGCACCTACAACATATTATCATGGATAAAGATATACTCGAGATATTCGGCGAGGATGTAACAGGCCCACCACCAACCAACCTAGACGTTACGTCAGACAATCGTGAATCACTTTCGATCTTAGCCGCAACAGGCGTAACGAAAGAATACTTAGGTAAAAACTTTTCCCTAGGAGACATCTCTAGACTTCCTGAGAAAGAAGTAGACAAGTTGCATAGGAGGTATCAGGCCGTTCTAGCTAAGCAAGTAACGAAAGGCTTAGTCGACGGTGTGACACGTCTAGCTACCCGCCTAGTTGCCTACCTAGTACCAATAGATTCTCAAGAAGCCCTGATCAAGGACCTACAAGAAGACCCTCTAGTCCGCAACGAAATCAGTGCTGCGACTGGCCTACTATCGCTCAAAGCAGGTCGCCTTGTAGCTCTAGCTAGCGTCCTATTCCACATATCTGGTCACGTAGTCATTCCTGGTACAACTGTTGAACCTTCACATATATCTACTATATCGAATCAAGATGGAAGAAGCGGACCAGATAACTGCGAATCCTCCGACGACTGCACCAACTAAGATAAAAAACCCAAAGCGCGTCGCAGCTGGAAAAGCACTAGCGTTAAGCAACAAACTCGCTAAAGAAGCTCAAAAGAGAGAGTTGATGCGCGAAAGCGAATCATGTAAAGAAACTGACGTAGAGAAAGGTCGGTTCGAAAGCCTGACTATCCTCGCAGTCATTGGTACTGGCGCTACATTGTTTGGCACGTACTTTGCGTACAAGAAGTATGTAGATGGCAATAAACGTGTTGCCACCGTTAGCACGACACAACCTGCAGCTCCGGCAAAGCCAACGGCACTAGACATGGAGTAACACTTAAAGACTCGAGACCATACTTATATATGTCGAGATGGAGAAGGAATTGATGAAGACGGCAACCGATGCATCTATAATCGTTGGACTCGCTGCTGGTATTGGGTGGATCGTAAAAAAGACTACCAAGGAATCTATGCTTAGCGATCCTTCTTCTTCCCTAGTGAATTACGCAAAGTGGACTGCCGTGATACTCGGTAGCTTATACGCAAAGCAATATCTTGAGAAACAAAAGATCATACCGTAATGGCGACGTTAGCAGCTATTGGAATGTCTATTTTCGGCGCTGTTTTGAATGCGACGGCATTTACTGGTGGTGGCATACTAGCTAGAATGCTTGGAAAGAGTGGTGATGTAGATGCAGAACGAGAGAGACACGATAGGGCCGTCGAAAAACTAGACCGCGCAATGGCAGCGTATAGAATCAAACGTCAAAGCTTATATGACTATGCACAAGAGCAGGAAGGTCTTGAACGCAAAGCACACAACGATCAAAGAGATACCAACGAAGCCTTAGTGCGATCCGATAAGTTACGTAAGGAGCTAAAACGGCTCAAAGAGATGAAAGAACCCCGCTTATCTGACTACTACAAACCCTCAAACAATCAGAAGACTGGCGAGTTGCTCTACGTTGGTGGTGGAATGCTAGGTGTTGGATACGCTATTAGTAAATGGATATAGATACTACTACTAGCTACTAGTAAGTTACCTAAGCTACTAGTAAGTTACCTAAGCTACTAGTAAGTTACCCTAAGCTACTGGTGAGTTGCCCTAAGCTACTAGTAAGTTACCCTAAGCTACTGGTGAGTTGCCCTAAGTTACTAGTAAGCTACTAGTAAGTTACCTAAGCTACTAGTAAGCTACTTAAGCTACTACTAAGCTACTACTAAAAAAAAAAGGAAGAATGAAGAGGGTCACGCAACGACTTTCTTTATTCTTCCTTTTTTTTTTCATCTGTTGAAGGTTAGAATGTATAGATGTATGATGGATTCTAAACTTGCGAATATCTTCTATGGGCCTATGGGCTATTGGAAAGGTCACACTGCAATTGGCAAGCTATCGGTAGCAGCGAAAGCATCAGAAGACGTGGCTAGGAGTTGGTTGGAAAAGCAATCTATGTGGCAAATATATCTACCACCACCAAAACACATTCCACGACCACATTGGACTGTATCGAAACCAAATGAAGTCCACCAAGCTGATTTGATATTTCTACCACACGATCGTCCTGGACGTGGAAGGAAACTATATAAGTATGCATTAGTGGTAATCGATGTAGCTTCTCGATACAAAGAAGCCGAACCTTTGGCATCTAAAGATAGTGGTGAAGTTGCTGCGGCATTCGAACGAATCTATAAACGTAGTCCACTAGAATGGCCAAAGACTTTGCAAGTAGATCCTGGTAGAGAATTCATGGGACGTATGTCTGAAACGCTAGAACTACATGGTACGAAAGTTCAACGAGGTGAGGCTGGTAATCATAGAGCGCAAAGTTTTGTTGAAAGAGCAAATAGGACTCTAGCTGAGAGATTATTTGGGTATCAGTATGCACAAGAGATGGTGCTTACTTCGGAAGGATCAGATGAGCGTAGTAGAGAATGGGTAATTCGTTTACCAATGGTTATCAAAGCCATGAACAGTGAGGTGACTCGGTTGACTGGTAAAGAGCCTTCGAATTCTGTAGTGGCGCAACAAGTAGATCTGAAGACTCCTACATATTCGCGCACGGTTGGATTGAGAGAAGAGCGTCTACCATTCGACGTTCTAGTTCGATATCTTTATGCACCAGGAGAATTGGAAGGAGGTGAAAAACGTAGAGCTACTGATCCTGTGTGGAGTTTGCAAATATACACCATTTCACGAAGTGTAGTATCTTCGGGACAGCCTGTGCTGTACTACCTTGCGAAGGAGAAGGATGCACCCAAACGTGGATTCGTTCGTGAAGAGCTACAAGTCGTTCCTAGGGATACAGAACTACCACCAAAAGGAATTCTGTTTGTACCTAGACGCTAAACAGCGTACTCTATTGGCTCGGTGTGGATTCCATCGGGAAGAACGCGTCTTTTGTCGTAGTAAGCCGATAGCCCAAGCTTCCGTTGTTCGTAGGTTGCTATGCCTTCTGGCGATAGTCGGAAGCCTCGGTTTTCCGCCATGTCGATACTACCCTGGAGGGCTGCTTTGAATCGTTCCCACGAAATGTCGTTGTGCCGTCTAGACATACCTTTAGCGGAATACTTCTTGCTGCCACCTGTATCGACGTAGTAGGCTTTCGAGCATAGGGCAATGGCGCGATGTCCTTCGAATTCGAGTTTGAAGAGTCCTGGCGTACGACTGCTCCATTCGTCCCAAGCTAACCATTCATTCCTTTCGGCTTCGAAATCTTCTCGCAGTTCCGGTCTTACAACCTCATCGAGGCTATTTCCCGAGATGGCAATGTACGCACTGTCTGTGTCCATCTGTATGTATTCGAAATCATCTCGGTCAATGTACTTATCGAGGAAGTCGTAGTAGAACTCGAGCATACGCAGCTTTGCAAGTTGGTACACAGCGATACCTACTTGGAAAGGGCGTTTGATTCGGATCTGGTCCTTTCGGCTCTCGAGTTCATATGCATCACCAATCTCTTCCAGGTCTTCGAACCAAACACTTCGCAATGCCTTGTCCACAACCTTCTCATCTTTTGTATAGGTGACCTTTGTTTGGCGTCCCAAGTCTTCGAGCAACTTTCCATAAGCGCTGTTTCCTAGCAGCTTGAACACATCTGCCAGCAAAGCCTCACCTTTGTCTTCATCTCCCATGCGTCGCGCCTCAGTGACTTGGTCCACGAACCATCCGAAGATTTCTTTGGGTTCGTAATCTATCGTGCGGTAGACAGCAGTGATCACTGCGCCATGATCTACATACCAAAGTAGAAGAGGAGCATAGAGTAGCAACTTCTTTCCAGAGAGACTCCCAACTAGCTTCTTTTCCTCGCTGAGCTTTCTACCTGTCTTTGTGAGGTAGGCCAACATTTCTGGAGGGATTGCTTCTTTGGGGATTTTCTTGTTGTAGAAGAAGGGTGGCATCTCCTCAAATTCCTTCCACAATTTCTTTGGTATCTCGATGTCTACTTCTGCATATCCAAACCACGTTCCAACAAGTAGACATTCAACGAATCCTTCGGTGGCTGGACCTGGATCGTCATAGTGCACAACCTTTTCTTTTCCACAAGGCATTTCGAATTCCATGGTAGAAAGATATAGGGCGTTGGCATCGTATCCAAGAATCTTACGACAAGTCTTAGTTCCTCCCTGATGACTACGAATCTTAGTCACTCCTGCTTCGTGGAGTCTGGTGAACACTATGCTTGGACCTCCCACGACAGCGTCTTTCAGCATGCGGTAGGCTTCCTTACTTGGAGCGTACATCTCAGCTCCCCTTTCTACACTACCTCGAAGTAGGAACTGTAGTGAGACTCCTGGAATGGACACTGCGTCTTTCAGCATGTCTACTCCTTTCTCGTGATAGAAATCTCGCATCTTTTCGAGTGCCTCTAGGAATGGAACTACATCTAGGTCGTTGTAGTATCGTAGCCAGTCTGCAAAGGTTTCCATTCCTTTGTCAAGAAAGGTGCACTCACAGTCTTCGAACTCTGACATAGATAGTAGATGTTCTCTTTTCAACTTCGAACCCCACTCTGGATAGTCTGGTAATCCAATGTGATCCAACTTGTCTGGAGAATCGAACCACTCATATGGGAAGAAACTCTTTTGCGATTCGCATCCATATGCCTTGATCCAACGTTCATAAGAAGTTCCAGGTCCAAGGTAGTTGATCACATCAAGGAAACGGAAATCTGGGGTCAATAGGAACATAGTGGAATTGGCTTTCTTTGCTACCAGGATCTTTGAACAGGTGTCAGCAATGATTCCTACGAAGTGCTCCCTGATCAGATTGAGATCGTACCTGCCAGAGTTGAATCCCACTACTGGAACTTGGCGGATCCATTCGTCGATCTTCGCTTGTTGTTTCTTTGGTAGGGTGTCAAAAGAGAATTCAGGTGTCTTGGGGCAGAACTGTTCTGCAATGACTTCTTGGATCACTTTCGCTCTTAGCTGGAGTTCTTCGACGAAGGCTTCGATGAGTTCTTTTGGATTGCGTCGACAGATGTGGGTTGACTTTCGATTGTACGTGTCGGCAATTGATACTGATATGGGAACGTGAACGTTTTCGATGGTCAGGTGGTCCGTTGGTTGTCTTCCTTTTGTCGTGTCGAGATAGGCTTCGAAATCGTAAACTATGAAGTGTGGGTAGACAGTTTGTGTTGGTGTGGGGACCGGTTTGTTTTTCTTCTTTGTGGAGCAGCCCCAAGCTTCCACTACTGTATAACCAGCTCCTTGTAGCTTTGCCGTTCTTTCACAGGTCTTGAGATAGAGCCTCCTTTCCCTAGGGAAGCATTTCGGGCAGCCATGGAAATAGCATCCATGAAATTGAAAGATGGTTTTCGAAAGAGGTTCGTAGCCGTCGACCGGTGCTCCTTCGATCCAATGCTCTCCACCATGCCCACAAGCTGCATGATGAATGTGTTGTCCAATCCTTTTGGTTTCGCGTTCCAACCAGCATAAAGCGACCTTGCTGGCTGTGCTCTCTGGCCAGAAGGCTTTTTCGTATGCCGACTGGGGTACTGTGATTACTTTTCCGGGGCAAACAATCTTTGTTTCTCCACGACTGCAACGATCTGCATGACGGTGAAGGTCTGAGGCTTTCGTGAACCGTTGCTTACAATCGTTACATACGTAGATGTGCCCTAGCTTGTTGATGTTCTTGATGTAGAAGGCATGTCCGTCGTATATCCCAATCGTCATCGTATGCTTGTAGTGAGCTGCATGTCGCGTCAGATGCCAAGCGCCGTCCTCCGTGGGTTCATACACCCGAATACCGATTCCAAAGTGTAACTCGACTTCCTCCAGCTGGTCTAAGGAAGTTCTGGGAACGTCTTGTGTGGGTGCTGTCAGGTGATAGAAGTTCTGGGCAAGTTTTCGAGCTTTGACGCAACACCTATCTACTCTTGCTCCTTCATGCATGGCAAGGCAGCGCCAAAGACATAGGTTGTCGCCATATCGATCAAGGGCAAGCATTCCTTTCTTAAGGCGAAGCCATTGGGGCAGTGGACCTGTTCCCAACAAAAGCTGACGATCGATCACGACTTTGACATCTACGTAGATCCAACGAACGAAGGCCCATTGGGTATTTGGTCGAGTGATGTTGTCGGGATTCAATCGAGCTGTCTCCTTGCTATTGATCCACTCTTCTGCATCTTCTAGGATGTTCACCCATGGAGAGCCTGGGACAGTCTTGGAGAATAGAATCACGCGTCCGTCATTGACATTGCGAATGCGATAGGTGTAGCTATAGCGTAGGTAGAAGCTGGTGGTTACCTTTGCAACTAACTTTTCCATGATCCTAGGAGTCAAGTCTCCTGCCACACCTTGGAAGAAGCGCCATCGGATAGTACGGCGACCTATCTCCAGCCCCTCGAGCATTCCATCTCTCTCCTCTAGAATGGCACCTGCCTCTCGAGCTAGACTCCGTGGAAGTGGTTCACTACGTGGTCTCACCATTCTCCCTTCGATATAACTATGTGTTAGGATAGCTTTAACAGGTACTCGAATTTGGATTTTATGTGTAAGGACGTTGCAGCGATATAATTATATGTAATTATATCTCTAATAGGATTATCAAGTTGGATTTTATGTACAAGCAATCGATGTCGATATAACTATATGTAATTATATCTCTAATAGGATTATCAAGTTGGATTTTACGTACAAGAATGTCTAGTGACACTTTGAATGACCCTTAGTTACCCCATAGTAGTATAGTCGGCGTCAATTAAATACAACTTTTTCTTGTACAACAAAACTCAAAAGGTTGTGAATGTTATGGACGCCTTTTTTCTTGCACAAGGGGCGTTATGAAGTGGATTTCTGAATTCACTTTATGACGCCCCTTGTGCAAGAAAACAAGGCGTCCATAACATTCACAACCTTTTGAGTTTTGTTGTACAAGAAAAAGTGGTATTTAATTGACGCCGACTATACTACTCAATAACGTTTTCTTACACGCATAAAAGCTTTACAATAGCGTTTTAGACGTTACCCAAAATTAAGATCAAGAAATTTTAAAATGAAAACGAAAAAAGTTAAAGTCGGTGACACATTTGATTTATTTTTCATAATTTTCGCCTCCTCTGGGTTACGTGATAAATCACGTGACATTTTTAATTTTATGCATCAAAACTTTGCAATTATTCAAGATCTCGTTGACATATAGCATTCTGTGAAGATTTTGTCCAATTTCGTCCAGAAGCAAGCAAGTAAATGCAGATAGATCTTTCAGCCTCGTTTTCATGCTAAACCGTATGTTACTCAACAAAAACATGCCCATAACTCGAAACGTATACCACAATTCAACTCTACGAACTACCTGACATTGTTCAGGAGGACCTGTTCTACCAATTAAATCAGGTTTCAAACCTTTTCTGTGGTGAGGGTTGAGCGTAACCCCTATTTTTCGGACTCTGCTCTCCGACTATTTCAGTTTTTACGTGAAGTTGACTGAGTAGATCCGCGTTTGTTGGAACGTTGGAATTCTTTTCCACTTTTCTTATATTGACGGCGGGCTGACGTTTCCCCGTTTGCCTTAGAAGATAGACTGAATAAATTCCATTTCACGGGAAAATGTTAGAACGAATTATAACAAAACTCGGCCGGAGCCATTCTTCACAGTAAAAAATAATAATACAACATCGTTAGTTGGTATTCAGTTATTGTTCCATTTCCTGTGAGGTGGCCCATAAGATGTTTTTAAATCAAGAACTACGGAATCAAGAACTACGGATCCAAAGTTATAACTTCACATTATATCGAGGCCCTTTTAGGGGGAGGGGTATGCATGTTTCAAAACTAGTGTCGCAGTTTCGGAAGTTGTCCATGTTGCTGTCGGAATTTCGTCAGAGGCCATCCGTCGATGTCGCAATTTCAGGCAATAACCGAGCTTTGTCGTTAATTCATTTCAGTCATGTCGCTGTTTCAAAGCCGTGTCGCTTGTTGGAATTTACCCTAAAAGTAGCCCTTACCTTAACACCAGACGTATTTTTTAATCCGTAGTTATAACTCTGACTTTGTCAGTTATAACTTTGGATCCCGGCGTGGTTATAGTTATTGGGATTTTAAAAATTACGAATCTTTATACTGTTTTGGCATTTAAGTTGAGATTGGGTGACCAAATGCTGACCAAAAGAAACGCTGACCAAAAGAAACGCGGACTCGTGCATGTGTAGTCCGAGGATTGCGGGTCGGCAGTTTAGCATTTTGGGTTACGTTTCGCTATTTTGGGAAAGTTTTGATTGGTTTAAAGTTTTTGTTTCTTAGAACTGAGAATATATCGTTATTTTTTTTAAACAAAACGACTGTTGCAAGGTCCATAGGTTCAAATATTAATCAGTAAGTGTGTGTACTATAAGTTATTAGCGCAGTTCTCAAATAAAGAGCCAACAATTCAAAACACCCTAACCTTTTGAACGAGCATGCAGTACAAAAACAATAGAGCTACAGTACAATGGTGCAATCAGAATACAGGTCTCGAGCGGTACTACTCAAAGTAGATGGCATACTAGCCTCCAAAACCACTCGAAACTATGCATCTTGGTATCTAATCTTGGTATTTCGCAGGTTATCAGCTTGGAGTGTGAACAACAAAATGCAATAAACTTGTCCTTTTTAACGCACTCTGTTTGCTTTAATTTTTCATTCCCTATCTACTTGTTCTGATTTTCCCTAAAGGGAATATTAGAAGTGCATGCATGCTGATGAAGGAACATTGGCGGCTGTCCCTTGACACACCGGTTATGGCTCGATAAAGGTCTTTATTTTAAAGTGCCTGCAACCTTTTTTGCAATTTTTATAGCTCCGAAACGTTTCGAGTACTTCTGTGAAGAAAGTTTTGGTTTTCAGTTAATACTTTGTTCTATGCTTGTTTGAAATCGTGAAAATTTGACCTTTCCCGACCCATGACCGCGTAAGTAAAAGCCTGGGTCGATTCCTGAGAAGACGTCATAATTAATTCGACTTTGCAATAATTTGAAGAAATACTTAACATGTTGAATGACTTTTCTTTACTACCAACTCGCAAACTGTATATTCTCTAAATCGTTGTTCTTGTGGTAGAAAGGCGCCATGGAGAATAACGGCATTAATGAGAGGACTTCTACCCATGACTTTTATTTATGCGGTCATGGTTCAGGAAAGGACAATTTTTCACGATTTCAAACAAGCGTAGAACATAGAGTATTCTCTCTAAACCAAAACTTTCTTCACAGGTGAAGTACTTAAAACCTTTCGGATGTTCATAACAATAATGGTATAGACACTTTAAACCCGCTTCTTCCATGTGGGATACTTAAACAGGAAGTTCCGGAAAGGGCCCATGGCCAGGCCACTGACACCTTCAGTTGTCACTCAGTCTTTGTGGAGTGAACATTCTCTAAAAAGGGTAGGGGTGACCGTCGGAAAACCTCGAATAATACCCTAAAAAATACCAAACCGTGAAACATTTCCACCCTAAAATGTACCTCATGGTCTAAAAATCACCCTGAAAAATGGATTTCGCTTGGACAACCCCCAAAATGTACTAAATCGCCGATTTCAAACCCTAAAAATACGACGATCACCCCTACCATAAACAGTCTTAAAATACCTCCCAAAGTCTTTAATAAACAACTATCTGCACCTTATGATAGCTTATTTGATTTTAAACCCGCAAAATTTCGCATTTTAACAGGAGAGACTGATTCACTCGCTTATGATTTGAATTTCAAATTTCAAGTTCGCTATGCATGAAAAGAGGAGGGGCTTACCCTTTCATACCAGAACTTCCTGTTTAAAACTCCGCGTATGCTCTTTGAATATTT
Source organism: Actinernus sp. WN-2022 (assembly GCA_030867875.1). NCBI lineage: Eukaryota > Metazoa > Cnidaria > Anthozoa > Actiniaria > Actinernidae > Actinernus > Actinernus sp. WN-2022. Next base: position 114,285,615 of record JAOWCC010000577.1, read on the forward strand.
AGTAAACTACATAATTGCATTTTATAATTATTCTCAAAAACAACACTTGTCCCCAGGGGAAGCCAGGGTCATCAATCAAGCATAATAGAAGTTTTCGAAAGCAACTCATCTGCGCCGTATTTAATTTAGGCAGAGATTTGTTCCGTTCCTCGGTGATAATAGTATTAAAAAGTGATAAACACTGGTGTAATCAACTAAAAGCTAACGCCCGCCGTGGGGAGCGAGTAGCAGCTGACGTTTCGAGCACCAGAGGAAAAGAGGGAGCCTGGGGAGGTCGGCTTAATCACAAATTTCCCTCATGCCATTCAGGAGGGAAATTTATATGATTGCGCGATAAGCAATCATATAAATAATCTTTTGAGCTAACTTAGGGCGCGGTCGATTGACCGTATTCCAGAATAAGAATAGATGGAATAGTCTCTGGAAATCACTGGTTCAGGTACATTTTACACTGTAAGCTACAGACACTTGCTCACATATGATATTCAGGATACACTTAGGGTGCGTTCAATTGACCGTATTCCAGAATAAGAATAGATGGAATAGTCTCTGGAAATCACTGGTTCACGCACATTCTACACTGTAAGCTACAGACACTTGCTCACATATCATATTCAGGATACATTCAATTCTGGGACATTCTGTGTTCCAGTGACTAAAAAGTCCCGATATAAGCGATTTGTAGTGATAATTCTGTGTATTCTTATTCCGGAATACGGTCAATCGAACGCACCCTTAGATTTGTTTAATTTAGGGATCCTAATAGCCCTAATAGTCTTGCACAAAGGTTTCACAAAGGTTGCGTGACAAATAAAATGTAATCTTTTCTCCGAGAATAAATTAATTTAATTTAAACCGGAACCTCGTTATATCGGGCCAAACTATCGAATGTTGGATTGCACGATCCGACTTTGCATGACCAACATTGTAGGTAGAGTTTGGCTTAGCTTCGGGGTGGCCCATCTGAAATCCGGGGGACGGGGGGGGGGGGTAGTTTTTTTTTGTGTACGAATCGTTTTTAAAGGGGCTGTGTCACGGTAAGACTTTACATTCGTTTTTCCGGGCCGGAAAGAGCTATTTCCACCGATTTTAATATGAACTAACGAACCTCTCGGCCATGTGGGATGCTTAAAATGAAAGCAAGTATGCAAAAATGACTAACAAACTGTGTATATAAACAATCTCCAGGGAAAATATTGAAAATCCTTTCAACCTAGCATTGAGGGAGGGAAGTTTAACTGTTTGTATCCAATAACAGCCACCAACCGAGCGATTACTCGATACATGCGCAGTACCATGACATAGCCCCTTTAAGCTGCGTAAGCTCTGTACGAATCTTTACTGTAATTTGTTTAAATCTCACTAAATTTATTTTAAGATATTTTTTTAAATATACAGTCATAGTTGGTAGCCTGCTTTCAGGCGGTAGATGGTGTTTTGTTCGCGCAGCAAATGGATCATCGAAGCGGCCGCCATATTGGCCGAACGTGATTGAGACCTGGGATCGAATGACAAATGGAGGAGGGAAGGGGAGAAGCAGAAAGGAAAGACCGCCTGCCCGAAAACCCCTGGTTTCCGAGTACAAAAGTTAGATCCCGTCCACCAGCGGACGGGGTATATGATTGGCTGAAACGGTGTCAATCAAAGCTTATCGCGGCAAGTGTTGAAAGCAAGAACTGAAAGGAATAAGTGTTTTAATGTTTAATGCTTTAATGTAGTACTCCTAAAAAAACAGCTAACGCTATACATGCATCAGGAGTTCCGGACTTCCGGTTGGATCACACTGCATTCTGGGTAGGTGGGCTCAGAAAAGTGGGCATCAACTTCCAGAGCGGCCATATTGGATTTGAGCGCAGTCAACTTGGAAACTTTATTAATCCCGTTCTAAAGCTTAAACATCGACTTAGAACTTCCAACTGAAGAATCTGTAAAGGTAAGATATTCCGTGTATTAGGTAGTAAGTTTTTGAACTTGCAAAGGAGCACAAATTGACTGCACTCAAATCCAATATGGCCGATCTAGAAGTTGATGCCCACTTTTCTGAGCCCACCTACCCAGAATGCAGTGTGATCCAACCGGAAGTCCGGAACTCCTGATGCATGTATACTCTCTCGTTAGGGTTGACGATCACAACATTTACCTGTGTACTTTGCACTCGTATTGTCCACGTCGAGTTCTTCAATATCGAATTCTGACAAAACATTGTCTCCATCGGAGTTTTCTTTGAAATTTAGAGATTTTTTCGATCCTGTATTTGTCTAGCCTCCTAAACAGCCGTGTCCAGTGTTCAGTAGGTGGAGGGGGGACTGGACACGGCTGTTTAGGACTGGCAAGTATTTGTCATCTCAACTTTTTTTTTATGCGAGCTTAATTCTTTTAAGGAAGGAAGCAGCCGCTTGTATCGCACCTCTTCTGGTTCGTCAGACTGTGCTGCTGCGGTGCTGGACTGCTCTCTATCTATGGCTTTTTGAAGCAGCTTGTAATGTTGGTATGTATTTCGGAGGTTTTGCAAACTCTTTGAGAGACTGATGGGGCGAACGCAACAAGCTAAAACCATAAAAAAAAATATGTCTACATATATATTCTAAAGTGGTACTGTCGCAGTCCTTTCCCTGGAGAACTTTGAACAAAAATAGCTGGTTTTATTAAAATTTCCGTATCTGAGAACCAATTGACAATTTTACCAACATTTTGCATTGCATTTGACAGCGAGCGAAGTTTGTTTTGAATTGCACGCTTCATTTCAATCAAACCAAATCAAAATTGCTGTCACACGTCGACTCCTATTGGTCAATTAAGAATGGTTACAAGTTAACGGAAGTCATGTGCGTGGTGGGCGGATATGTACGTTGGTATGCTCTTCTAAACATTCTTGTCAATATCATCTCATCAAAAAAAGGAGTGTCATGAGGGGGATGACACCAGAAAATTTGCATATTTGCGGGAGTCATTACAATTTCTCGCCTTCCACATGATTTTCCTCGTCCGCCCAGTCTTCTGAACTTCTCTCACAATATCGTCTTCATCATATTTTTGTTCTAGTACGAAATTGCTCTGCCATATCGATGAAAATCTACTTTAATTCCGAGAGTGTGAAAATTCTACAAAGAAAACAAGCCGCAAGACTCCGGTGGGACGAAGTGACGTAAAAAACGTCACAGGAATTAATGTGAACAAAATGGCGGCGCCCAGGTCTTCGCGGGGCCAACTTTCAGAGGGGCTCGTTCTCAACTCTGAAAAAGTTTTATCAAATTTTAATACATTTTCTGAACAAAGTACATCTGAAAGATGCTTTTGAGCCCAAATGTGTTTTTCACTCGGGTATTCCTTTAATAGCCATACTAGTAAAGTATTTGACATTAGAGGTCTCTGGTAAGTCAAGGAGTGAGCAGGTTCCACACAATTGACGCTCTATACGTGCTATCGAACTTTGTCTCTTTAAATCTCCGGGGAGTGGTTGCAAACCAATAATTGTTTTACCCGCAATTTCCCTCAGTTTCAATTTCTCTCAACCGCGAAAATGCCGCATTGCATAATAACTGCCGTGCTGTACTAACCTCGTTTGATTGTATCTCCATGTGATCTGCCAGTAATATTCTCCGAGAACTTTATTATTTCGACAGTAATCTAGAAAAGATATTCGATTTTAGTAAACATCCACCATTTACAAATTAAAAATAACCTCACAGAACAAAAACGATTGAATTAATATCACATTTACTTATTTATCCTTTCTTTTGCTGTATTTCGGTGCATTTACTTCTTCTGAAAGGCTAACTTGAACTTCGCTCGTAACGGGTTGTTTTTCCTCGCGCGGTTTCGAGTCAGTTCGTCGCCAGCTCTATGGACTTTCTTCATTTCGGCATCCAGAACTCTCTACTGAGATATCTGAAACTATAAATAAAAACCTTAAATTAAAACACGGCTTTTTTAAAAGAAGTTCAGGCTAAAAACCTTTCAAGAAAAAGTTTGTCGAACTTACGTAGTATTCTTCGCATCCAATGGATTGATCTCGGCACGTCCAAGTTCCTCCAAATTACGCTTCACAGCATGATTATCTGATACAGAGTTTTCTGCGGTTAAGGCTCACATGCATACTTCTTGGACAAAGTTAATCAGCCAAAAGTTAAAACTTTCCGCTGACATCCCTCCTAGTGCTGTGCTCACATTTGGAATTGAACTAATATTTAAGTTAAACGGGTTGGTGTCAAACTCTGGTAATTTGTTCAATTGCCAACTTTAAAACACTTTGACATCCCAACGCGTCTTATATCAGTTATACTCAGTTGACTTAGGTAACTGCTCGTTGTACGTCCCGAGCAGTTTCTTCTGCCGTGAGTGGGGCTCTAAAACGTTTGATGGACGGTTCTACGGCCATCTTGTGTTCAACAGATCTTTATTCTTCGATCTCCGCTGCAGGAATGCCAAATAACTCAACATACAATGCTACACACAAATACTGCATAATTTATTTCGGTGTTTAAGCGTATTTATTCGTGGAATGTTTACCAGATCCACGTGCAATGAAAATATGCCGAGGGAAAAGTGTTTTCTGACGTGATTAGTTGTTTATCGTTTCCTTTATTCGCCTTTTATCGCTTTTAACATCCATATTTTCGGGAAATATGATAAACATGCCGTTCATGCCGAACGGAAAACGGAGTGTTTTATTTTCCTACGTTCGCATTCTTTTATAACGTGATCGAAATTTGGAGTTTTCACGTTGTGTTTTTGCAGAGAACGGTGAAAATGTAAGTATCTGCGTGCATTTTCGTGTGTAGTTACTGTATTTTGTAATTAAGGCTATTGTTTTATACCGTCGTCCTAGACATAGTCCCTTCGCAAAAACCAACACGCTAAGTGTTCTTTATCTACAAACTATCACGTCAATGGTGGTTCATGTCTCGTTAGAAATTCATAGTTAATAGAGTGGAATGGTTATGAAACCCAGCGACCTTCTTCGTTGTGCAGTGACGTACACAAAACACAATTATTATAGAAATTCCAATATGTTAATCACTGCAGCCAATAGAAATGTGTGGGTTCAGTCGTTTAGGGAACGCTAAATAGCGAAATAGCACAGTCACAAATATTAGCTTTCTACTTCTAGTTCTGGCATAAAATATATTAATATCAACAACATTATTACATCGCTTGTACATTTAAATACTGTCGGATAGTAACAGTATTGACGGCTCGACAGACTCGAATGTGCCGAACCTTACATATAATTATTTAGATACACCAAAATATAGAGGACTTTCAGAGATTTAGGGTTAAGCCGACGTGATCACTATCTAATTTCTCCTTTCTCAGTTACAAAAAAAAATGAAAATCTCCAAGAAAGAATTTACCGTTCGATCATATTTCATTCAGCGGCTCAAATACATTCATTCGTTTAAAAAGCTAAAGCAGTTTCGAACAAAATAAGTTGTTCAAAAGAACGTTGTTTAAAATATGACTTAATCGTATCCGAAGGAAAAATCCAATCGTTATAAAAATAGCGAAAGAGCACAGTCACAAATAAGCTATCTAGTTCTGGCATAAAATATAATATCAACAACATAACATGTACATTACTGTTGTGATCGTACCTTCAACTTCAATCGGCGGACTGTTTGTTGTTGATTTTTTATTTCTGACAAAACTCTTGCTTTGTCCTTGGCTAGTGGACTGCTACATCACGCTTTGCCCCCATAAACTTCCCAAGAGGGAAGCGGTTGTATTTTTTTTCTGATCAGGGAGGCATCGTAACGGTCGCGTATTTGCCGGCACATGCCTGTGTTGACTTGAAGAAATTGCATCTGTTATACTAGTGTTGTGGTTTGTGTGCTTGTTTACAAGCTCTTTATTTAGTACTGTTGTTGTCTACGCACGACACGAGGTCTTTACAAGATGGCGGACCCGAAGAATACACAGGGAGCCCAACTCGTAGATTACATATATGGTAATGAAATGCGAAACCGTGACATCCCCTTCTTTCTGAATCGAAGCTAATGTAACATAACTGTATATAAACACAATATCAATGTCTCTAACAACAAGTAGTTCAGATTAACTGTCCTGGATCAAGAATGCAATGTTCTTGGTATATAAATGTCATCATGTGACTAAACTAATAATTTCACAGTTATATTTTGAATAAAGTTGCCTTTACAGTTACTTGTTATGAATCCTTGAATCTAAAACTTATAAGTTCAACTTGTCGGGGGGTTTGACAACACGACTTGATCGGCGAAGCGCTTGGGTGGCTGTTGGGGTACTTGGTTGGGAAGAATCTTCCTGTTTGACAGAGGGTGAATTTCCTTCAGTCAGTGGGTCATCAGATGAACTAGATGGTGGTAATGCTGCTGTAGCCTTGTCGTCGCTGCTGATGCTGAACTTCTCTCCAGTGGGGCGCATGTGTCGGCGTTTCCTGGTGAGAGTACTGCCATCACTCATGTTAACAACATATGAGCGGGGCGCTGTTTTGTAGCTTGGACTATTCCAGGTTCCCACTTGAGGTTGCGAGGGTTGAAAACACGTACTGAGTCCTGTGGATGTACAGGGGGCAAGGCCTTGGAGGTCTTGTCATAGTGTTTCTTCTGGTGGTCCTGTCTTGCTTGTAGTTTGATATTAGCATCATGGTCTGGGGTGTTAAACAAAGCAGGCTTGGACACAGCTGGGAGATTTGACTGGTAGACTCTGGAGTTCAACAGCTCTGCAGGCGATGGAAGGTTGTGTCCAAAGGAGTGGTTCTCAGACATAACATTGCCTGGTGTGGGTCTGTTCCAGATTCCTTGCACTTCTGCAGGAGATTTTTGACGATTCCAACATTTCTCTCTATGAAACCATTTGCCTGTTTGTAGTAAGGGCTTGTGGTGACATGAATGAAACCATACGTCTGACTGAGATCGTGGAATGCAGCTGAAGTAAACTGTGTGTCATGTCCTGTGACAAACTTACTTGGGATTCCATGTTCCTCAAATATAGCTTTCAGGTGCGCAATCACAGTGGTAGACTGTATGTTAGACAGCTTGCGCACAATAGGAAACTTGCTGAAGTAGTCACAGACAAGCAAATATGATGAATTGTTCCAAAAGAACAAGTCTGATCATAAGGTGTGCCATGGCTTTTGAGGAATGTCGTGGGGAACGAGAGGTTCTTTGATGTTCATTATCTGGTTGTGCTGACATGGTGGACAACTCTTTACCATGCTTTCAATATCAGAGTTGATATTGGCCCAGAATACTGATCCCTTTGCTCTGAGCTTACATTTCTCTGCACCTTGATGGGCGTAGTGGAGTTGCTGAAGTACTTCTGGTTGCAGGGTCTTCGGGATGACAATGCGTGTACCTTTCAGGATTAACCCATCAGTGACAGTGAGCTCGTCACGATAGTTCCAGTAGGGGTGTAGATGTGGGGGGCACTCTGCTCTCTTGTCGGGCCAGCCTTCGGTGACGACTGCGCGAAGCGAGTGCAGTGTTGTATCTTTCGCTGTCTCATCTTGGATCTGCTTCACTCTTGTTGGGCTTGCATTGAGGTGCAGGTGTAGCTCGTGTATTGATACATCAAGACCTGGAATTGTGTCACCATAACAAGGATTAAGACGGGACAGTGCGTCGGCTAGGGGTATGTCCTTCCCTGGGACATACTTGATTACTATATCATACTTCTGTATTCGTAACATCATTCTTGGGATGTGAGGTGGGGCGCTTGCCAGGTGTTTTTTTGAAGATGGCTTCCAGTGGTTTATGATCAGATTCAACGACCACATGGCGACCATAGGCGTAGTAGTGAAATTTCTCAAGACCGTGTATGACTGCAAGCATCTCTCTCTCGATGTTGGAGTATCTGCTTTCTGTCTCGGTTAGAAGCTTGCTTCTGTATTCCACAGGGCCTTTATCCTGGAGGAGGGTAGCACCAAGACCGCGCTGTGATGCATCTACTTGGATGATCACTGGCTTGTTACCGTCGAAGTACTGAAGTGAACTGGGTGATGCGATCAACTTCTTGATCTGTTCTATAGCTGACTGGTGTTATGGATACCATTGGAAGTCACTGCTCTTCTTGGTCAAATCCCATAGGATTGCTGCTGTCGAAGCTAGGTTTGGTATGAACCGGCTGAGGTACTGCGTCATACCAAGAAAGGTTTGTAGATCTGCAAGGCTTGTTGAAGGATCCATGTTACTGATGGCTTCTACCTTGCTTGGGTCAAGCTTGAGTCCTTCAGCACTGATGATGTGTCCGAAGAAAGAGAGTTCCGTACAACCAATCCTGCACTTGTCGGGGTTAAACTTAAGACCAGTTTCGCGAGCGCGTTCCACTACAGCTTTAAGGTTAACATCGTGCTCACTGCGGTTGCTGCCATAGACAACGATGTCATCTGCGATGCCGGTCACTCCTGGGAGGTCACCAAACGTTTCGTCAACCTTTTTTTGGAAGACGTCTTGAGCGCAGATTAATCCAAATGGCAGCCTTAGGAACCTGTATCTGCCGTGTGGAGAGTTGAAGGTTGTGTAGAGTGAACTTTGGTGGTCGAGCTGCGGGCGTCGACTATCGAGAAGTACTTGGAACCACTCAACTTTGACAGCACTTCGTCAAGTGTTGGTGTGCAGTGATGTGGGCGCTTGATAGCTCTGTTCAAGTCCTTCGGATCAAGGCACAGCCGTAAGGTACCATTTCTTTTGGTTACGCACACGAGGGAGTTTACCCAGTCGGTAGGCTCGTCGACTTTAGCGATGATCTCTTGTTTCTCGAGAGATTCAAGTTCCTTGCGCAGAGGTTCTCGTAGAGCTTCTGGGACTCTTCTTGGGGGGTGCACCACAGGGGGTATTGTGGGGTCCAGTGTGATGTGGTTCTCTCCGCTGAAACATCATATGCCTTCGAAACAGTCAGCGTACTGTTAAAGTAGTGCTGCTTTGGCTTCTGGGTCGCTGGCAGGACCTTGCGTCTGTTGTGTTCCAGTTGATTGGCTTTGCTGTGTGCTGAGACTGTAGTTGAGAGTGACTAGCTTCATGTCAGTGCATGTGGGTAGACCAAGGATGATTGGTCCAGTTGTGTTTACTACGTGGAATGACTGTGTACTGGATTGTCCGTTGTGTGACAAGGCGAGTGCCACATGTACCATAGTGTTGTATTGTGTTGCCACCATACGCTGTAATTCTGGTTGTTGACGAGTCAAACCAAGGGGTATACCAGTGGGGTCACAGGATGACTGTGGGTACAGCTGCTTGAAGATATTCACAGGAATGACGTTTCCTTCTGCACCAGTGTCTATCTTGCATAAGAGCGGTGTCTTACCCTGTGTGGACTCAACATGTATCTCAAGAGCGCTTGAGTATTGCTTTGTGACATACTGTCTATGGACAAAGAATGAAAATACAATTGTGGAACATCAGGGGCTGGTACTGTGCTGTATTATCAGATTCTAGAGTGTGCACTTGCTTTCTAGGCTCATTTCTGTTGTGTTGTTTGTCCTTCTTTCCCATGCATGGGGGGTCCCTGGAGCTTTTTTGAGCGACAAACCTTTCTCCAGTGATGAAGCTTCCCACATTCATTGCACTTTGTGCCATGAGCAGGACAAAGTGATTTCTGAGATCTATCATGGATTGTACCACAGTTCCCACAGAACTGTTTCTTGTTGTGTTGTTGCGCTAGGGTTTGTTTGGGGCGCACATTATGGCCTAAAGCATGTACAACTGTAATATCTGTGTTTCTAATATCTTGGAGCTGAGAACTAGTGGCTTCCTCAGTCCTAGCTATGTCAATAGCTTTATGAAGGGTTAAGGCGGCATCAATTCATATTCGTGGGCGACTGGATCAAAAATCAAAGCATCAATGATATGTTCGTCCACATTGGTGTATTTACATTCATTGACGAGTACTCTGACCTTTTTTACGAAGCAGTCCACTGTTTTCACCTTTTTCTTGTTTCAGAGTTCGCAGCTTGTATCTTGCGAGGCGAAAGTTGCTTTTTGGAGCCACATATTCTTCGAACTTTTTCCAGTATGTGCTCAGCTTCTTTTTCTCGTCGTTAATTGGTTAGCGACCATGTGGATACAAGCTCGATACCTTCCTCTCCGGTCCAAATTAGGAGGTAACTAATTTGTTCTTATTCGCTCTTGGCTTTCAGAGGTCCTGAAAAGTATAACTCACAAGTTGCTTTGAACGTTTTGAGGGTTTGAGGTACGTCTGAAGCGTTCCAATCCATGCGAGGACTTGGGAGCCCTGCGAGTTCGGCATGTTGACTTGTAATTCTGTGTTTGTTGGCGTAGCGAGGCGAAAATATACCGACCTGGTATTTGAGGTTCTTGAAATGAGAGAAGAACTCTTTATCTCGCTTCTGACACCATGTTATAGTTTATGTGCTTGTTTACAAGCCTCATTTATTTAGTACTGTTGTTGTCTACGCACGACACGAGGTCTTTACAAGATGGCGGACCGAAGAATACACAGGAGCCCAACTCGTAGATTACATATATGGTAATGATGCGAAACCGTGACATAGAGTATAATCTGGCTCTTGGAAAAAGTGTTAGTCAGCATCCGAACACGCGTACGGAATCCACTGGTCCAGATCTGTAACATGTGGAGGTTTTCTCTTCATGGATTAGACTTCAGTGGTTGAAATTATCCTCTCACCTTCCTGAAATGATCAAGTTCGCTTCTTATTGATCTGCACCGATAAATAATTATATTCTGCATGTACTGTTACTGAATGTGTTGTTTTAGGTTAGGCTGGTGTAGTCCATAACATTCCAGGTTACATACATACATACACATTTTGTTTGGATCCTGTACTGCCTAGGTACATTGACTGAATATTCCAAATAAGATAGACTAATACTATCATTCTTATAAATAATAATAAAACATAGTTTTACTAATACCATAACATATATTTATTTTACACTGAGATATAACGAGATTCAGTAAAATCTATTATTGTAAAAAAAATGATTGTAAACTATTATTTCTTCTCTTCTTTTTTATTTTTATTTAACCATATATATTCTCCAATAATTTGCTCCAAGAGTACTGATTAGCTCGTCAAGGGAACTTATGTGGGCTTCTCTTCTTTTAAAACAGTCATCAACGTATTTAGCTGATGCTTGGTTGATTATTGTGAACAAAGGTTTTTTGTCCGTCATAGCCTCAGGGTATTTTTAGGTCAGTATTATTGTTGAAAATAAGCCAGGCCATTTTATCAGGAAGCGCATTTCGTCTTCGATATCGTTTTGACATTTAAAGCAAGTTCCGTCAGTCTTCAGTCTTTTTCATGGTGTGGTCTTTCATCAGTATCTGCCTGATTACTAATTCTTAGTCTAGTTAGGGCAGTTCTATGTGTCAGATTTTTGGCGTCTTCGAGATAATTCTCATGTCTAATTTGTCTTGGTATGTTCTTAATTTATTCTGCTGTTGGGTCTTCTTCTGTCGTCATTATGTACTTCGCTTAGCCATTGTTGGAATTCATTATCTTTAGTCTCTGTTTGACATGCTTAAGCCATACTTTTTGTTGATTAATATTGTCTTGGTCGTACCAGAGGTTTCCGAAGCCACTGACAGTGAAATAATACTTCTTTGATTTTCTTGCTCCAGAATTATAATAGTTACTTTCATTTTTGGTTTCATGGTAAATACGGTAAGATAGTTTTGGGGCGTTGTCTGAATCGATAAGCTTGACCAGAATTTTATGGATCTATACTTTGCATCCATGCTTTGGGGGAATCGGTCTAGCTCTGCACGACACGCGTTATTGCTTGGATATTTTACAAAATTTATATGGACTGCCTCTACAATGTCTCTGTTTGATAATAATGGTTGATCTGCACCCCATACTTCGCTTCCATAAAGGAATATAGGTTTTTACTAATATGTCGAAAAGCGACATAGGTGAATGCGTCCCATTTCCTTTCTAAGTTTGTAAAGTGCTTTCAAAGCAGCCTTTCTTAGCTCTTCTTTGAGCTGGGTGACTGGCCGAGATCAGTACGTTTATACCCGGCGTGGGGGGGGGGGGGGGGGGGGGGGGGGGGGGGGGGGGGGGGGGGGGACTCCCATATAAAAGGGGTAGGGATGCTCGTCGGACATTTTCGATTTGACCCCTAAGAGGTACTAAAATGGGCGTGGCTCAAGCTTATTTTGACCCCTAAAAGATTAATAAAAATGTAAATTGATAACAGCTTTTTTTGTTCAATTGACACCCGACCCCCTAAAAGGTACCGCTTTACATAGAAATGTCTGTGTTTGATGGTGGATACCCTAAGTGGTACCAAACTCCTGATTTTCACCCCTAAAAGGTACGACGAGCATCCATGTACCCCTCACATAAGGGAGTCTCCCCCCCCCCCCCCCCCCGGGCGTTTATAAGTTTTGCGTTTTCTAATTCCTTATTTTTTTATAGTAAAAAGAGTAATTGTTCATTGTTCTGCCATTTATTGTTAAAAATAAGCACTTTGGTTTTATCATAATTCATATCTAATTCAAATTCATTACATAAACTTTCTAGTTTCATTGTAGATGACTCAGTTCTTCTCCGCTTGCTCAGCACAGCATCATATTGGGCAATCAGTCTTATTCTTTAATTATCCTTACTGAAACCCCCCCCCCCCTCGCCCTCGCCCTCTCTCAGTTTTAATCGAATGTTAAGGTTACTAAAAAATCTGGACATTTTGACCGGTTTCCGTAAACCGGTGTAAACCGGTCTGGATCCGCGCCTAGAGAGAGAGAGTGTGTGTGTGTGTATCTTGTGGTATCAAAGAAATATATATATTATTCAGAAAATCCCGACTTAGATCTAAACCAAGTGACAAAGGTAAGAATAAAAAAGTATTTCTACCGTCATAGTCTTGTATTTTCATTCATTTTCAATCAATGTAATTGACTGTTTGCAATTCTCTCTCATGAAACTGTATGACTGATAAAAAAGGGGAAAAGTGTTTGCATGGAAAATGGTTTATTTCTCTGCCGAACATTAAAAACTTGCTATTATAAAGATTCGACTCGATTAGCAATGTTTATCAGATATCTATCTGTTTTGATTTTTTCAAAGGCAAATGGTTTAGCCCGGTGATAACGTAATGCAGATATCGGACTGAAAAACCCGTGCGGGTTTCAAGGAAGCACTGTCCTGTACAAATTTATACACTGATTTTTTAATAATAATATATCCAAAATGCATTTGAAATCAATTAGGGTTTATTGGGTTGTATTAACAAGTTTAAAAAATTAAATCTAGGGTAGATGAAAAGGAGGAAGGCCTAAGAAGGGACCTTTGAGTCCTATTGTCCTGTGATCAGGCTCTGGTCCGAATGTCTTAAATAAAAAAGAGCTTTTTAAAAGTATTCAGTAGCAATTATATAGAATCGGCCAAGTTTGAAAAGTTCATGATCAACTCGATAACAATTTTATGATGGTGAGGTATTTGAACTTACATTTACTTACCGAACTCGATTTTTGTGTGTTCGTAACAAAATTTGGTTGTTAATTTAATCTTATCTATCCAGCTGTGGTGTAATAAGGCCCAAATACCCTGATAAATCCCCAATTAATTTACATTTTAACACTGAGAGAGCAAGATTACTGAGGGTAAGGTAATTAATAACATGGTCGTTTTTGATCACTTTTCGTCCCGCATCTTTTCATTTATTCTTATCAGTCATTCACTCTTTCTGATGACGTCACGTTAACTGTAGTATTATTCAAATTCAGTATTTAGCCTATCAGATATGAATAGAGAATGAGTTGCTATCTTGAACTGCCATCTGCTTTCATTGGAGTCGGGGAACAACTTCAGTAAATGTAAACGAGGAAATAGCGGATGTGAAAATACAGTGTCTTCAAAACAATATATCTCCACGACAGAACTGAATATTTGAGGGCAGTGGAAAATATACTTCATATATCAAGTGATTCATTTAACATCTTTAATACCCTTGTATGTGTGTTTATTGACTGTGCAAGTGGTTCGTGGTTTTATAATATTCAGCGAAGGATTGAATGCCAAAACGTCACACGGGCATTACCTTCAGCCGGCCTTGAAAATGCTTCGATAACACAGCAAGGAATTAGTGATTTCAACGACGGATTTGGTTGGCTTCTGCCGAATTGAACTCCCCCACAAGTATATTTCTAGAAGCAAATCGCTCGATCACTAACGCGAGCTCGGAAGGAGTCTGGATTAATTCATGTGCTGTTCTCAATTCACAAGTCAGAACCTGTCTACACATCATTCTCATCATTTCCTTCTTGTTTTTGCATTTTTGGGAATGGTGCCATATGCCTTATAGTCGCGAGGCATTATCAGCTACATACAGTTACTAACGCTCACATAGTCAACATGGCCATTGGGCATTTGTTGTTCTCGATATTCTGTGTACCGGGATATTTAACTCTTTCGAGTAAGGAGCAGGGTGCCAAGCTGGCTTTGTTCGGCTCATGGATTTTTTTTCACCCTCTTTGCGACAGTCTCGACTTTAGCACTTGTCTTAATAGCAGCAGAAAGATACTATGTTATTATGAATGCTAACAAAACGAAACTCTCAGCTAAAGTCACGACTCGGATGATCATAGCAACATGGATTATTTGCCTCGCCTACTCGGTTTCCTGGATTGTAAGCAACGACCACTCTTTCCAATGCACAAGATCTACGCAACTACATCGCTTATACCTTTGCTTACCGCTACTTAATGCCACCAAATTCACGATCAATTCAAATTCTCAACCTTTCGCTTATTACTTTGTGTTTCGTTTTGCCAGTGGTAACAGTGCTTGTATTTTACTGTAAAATTTGCAGACCCCTTTGGCGAGGTTACAACCTTGTACGACCTTTGGGGATCGGTAATCCAAGCATAATACGCTTCGGCGCAGAAATTAAGACCGCAAGAACAATGTTTGTGATTTTTCTATTGTACCTAGTCAGCTGGGGAATGTATTGGGCTGTAGGTTTCTACAACTCGTTACACTGGCCGAATGAAGAAGTCGCCAATGATGGAATCACTATGGCTGCAATTTACTTAGCCTTTGGCTCTATTTCTCTGAATCCTTTAGTTTACGCGTTAAGAAATCCAAGGTTTAGCATAATACTCAGGCGTAGGAACAGAAAATCGAAGAAAAAAGTCAAATTTAACAAGCATCAGCTCGAAACGCAAGCAAACGCAACTAACCGACAGGACCGCACTTCGGTTTGGGCCCGAGGAAGATGTCAAGCTTCTGTCTTTGAAACTACAAGCAGAAGTGACGAGTTTAGACCGACTTCGACACCGCAAACAGCAACTACAAGAATATCTGTATCTACGGTATCGTGTTCGTATCACGTAGGGATGGAAGAATCGTGTGCAGAAACATTGCCATAGCGAAAACAATCACAATTGTAGGAACAGGTGAATTCAAACTGCCCTACTTTACATTTTCTGGCGTAGTATAGAGAATTTTCGCTGGCATAACTTGATCAATCTGTTTGCTCTAAGAAGCTCTGAAGCTAGTTGTACTGATTTTTTCTCGAAAACATGTAACTACAAGTTCATGGCACGTTCTTCGAACATTATTTAGGATTACTCCAATTTCAAATAGCTAAAATTAAATAAGGTACGACAGCAAGTATAAAATTAAACTGATTCAAGATTTTTCCAGTGTACTGCTCAAGATACACAATATTTTTATGCAAGTGAAAGTCGGTCGATTAATGCAATAAACTAAAAGAAGTGTTGACGAGATAAGATTACGAGCATTAAGTCATGAGCAATTAGATGGACTGTAAATCAGATCTTTTAGTTATCTCATATAATGTAATGAAATTGTCTCCAGCTTGTTAAGGCAGTTAGCACACAGGCAACCGGGGAACTCCTATACTGAAGTGGATAGGGGTGATAAGCTTTTCGTCCCCGTACCATTTAGGGGTCCTTTGATAATAGCTAACCACGCAACACGCAAATCTATACCTTTTAGGGTGTCATTTAATTTCTCAAACTGATTGACAAGTTTAGTGTTTGAAGTAGATGTATTTTTACTGTGCTTGTGATTAAACACAATTATTTTAATTATAACATACGTTATATCGCCGTACCTTTTAGGGGTCAAAATCATTTTGACTTTCTAGGCTCTTAATGACCTTTTAGGGGTCATTTTTGAAGCTCCAGCCGATCATCCCTATCACTTCAATAAAAGGAGTTCCCCCCCCCCCCCCCCGGCAACCCAAGCTCTAATTTCGAATGGTTGCATGGGGTATTTATTTTCCCGGAAGGTAGGCTTTGTATGGGAACTACTATAAACGGGGAAAATTACAAATTTTACCACTGTTAATAGGTTAAAATCACATGAAATAAACATAACTTTGATCTATATGTTGTCCTTTATTAGCGATTTGGGCTTTTTTCCTTTTAGGAGATCAGAAAAGGAAAAAAATCGCTAATAAACGACAAAGGACAACAGATAAAGCAAAGGTATGCTTATTTAATTTTAATCATAGTGGAATTTTTTTTTTCCCCGTTTATAGTAGTTTTTATACAGAGCCTATACACTGACAAATAAACACACCAACAACTCGAAATTAGAGTTTGGGTTGCCTGTGGTTAGCATAGAGTATTCTAACTTAGGCGCAGTTTAAGGTATCTGCATGCACTGGCAAAATTAAGGTCTTTAGAAATCCTTCATTTTCTGCTTTTAAAAATCAAGGATTTTACCGGAAGTTGACGATTTGGTCGAGCAGGAGACTGGTTCGGTCGTGACGAACTGAATAACTGAGCTCGATTGTGCTTAGCACGGCAGTGGCACGACTTTTCTCCAACTTAAAAAACCGGTTTGGCCAGTGATATTTATAAAATGAGTGGTTGTGTTATATCGGCATATAAAGGTCCGAGCCGCAGCCGAGGATCTTCAGATCCGACTTAACACGGACACGAATTTTATAAATGACTTCTAAAAGTTTATAAACTAAAAGATAATTTTCAGAAATTCTGATGATGAAATTACTTGTTTATAGCTGCTATGTCGTGCATCACGGAGAAAAACAATTGGGTCCCACATTGATGATCCGGTCGCGTAGGAATAACTGTGATCAGTTTGGAGTCCTCCGGCATATCGTCGTGCCTTATCAAGCCGCTGCATGAGGTTCTCCACACGGCTCTTTATACCTATTTTCACTTATCAGTGAGGGTGAAGCGCTTGGGTTTTGTAAGGAATGGCTGTGAGGGTCTATATATAGACCTCACTAGAGAAGTCTCTTGTGTAGTCTCTCTATACCCTACTAGTGTTTTACCCTCACTCTCTCTGGTGAAGTCTATATGTATAGACCGCCCTAGTGTTTTTACCCTCACTCTCTCTGGTGTAGTCTATATATAGACCCTAGTGTTTTACCCTCACTCTCTCTGATGAAGTCTATTTGTATAGACCGCCCTAGTGTTTTTACCCTCACTCTCTCTAGTGTAGTCTATATATAGACCCTAGTATTTTATCCTCACTCTCTCTGGTGAAGTCTATATGTATAGACCGCCCTAGTGTTTTTACCCTCACTCTCTCTAGTGTAGTCTATATATAGACCCTAGTATTTTATCCTCACTCTCTCTGGTGAAGTCTATATGTATAGACCGCCCTAGTGTTTTTACCCTCACTCTCTCTAGTGTAGTCTATATATAGACCCTAGTATTTTATCCTCACTCTCTCTGGTGAAGTCTATATATGTATAGACCGCCCTAGTGTTTTTACCCTCACTCTCTCTAGTGTAGTATATATACAGACCCTAGTATTTTATCCTCACTCTCTCTGATGAAGTCTATATGTATAGACCGCCCTAGCCCGATTATGTTAGAAGTGCCCAGACCTTTCCAGAATACTGCCGGTTATCATCGGTAAGTCACATTTTAGACAATCTGCCCACTTGTGAAATGTAAATAGTTTTCATTTTGTTTTATAGCTATATTCTCTGATTGAGCCGACTACTGCACTCGCTGTATATTCATATTAGATAGTGTATACTTAGGATTTAATCATAATTATTTCATACTTGACACGGTTTTCTTTGTTATTCATGAGGCTTTATTTTCCATACATACCATATTATAAATGCAAGGGATGTATGAGAAAAGTTCCCGAGTATGTATCCAGATACACCCCGGGAACTTTTCTCATACATCCCTTGCATTTATAATGAGCAATTCAATACAATTCAACGATATTTTTTTGTTTCTAGCTTATTATTTTCTTCAAGGAATTCATTCACCTTGGCTTCAGCCAAACTTACTAAATATCCCTATAATGATTTAGAACCTTTTCTCCGTCTTGGTACTTGCCCAAAATCTACCTAAAAAGAGCTACATCAATGACAAAGATAGTTAATTAGGATATTTTATGATACTTATTTCCCTGGATTATTTATATACATTGTTAATTAGGTATTTACGAAAGAAGCCGAGCCAGCCGGCGGTGGATCCGTAAAAAATATCATTATTACTTCAGTTTTCATTAACCGTTTGTCATTACAAAATCTGGAAATTAACCCCTTTTGAAGTCACAACCTTTCAAAGAGAAATCAATATACATTAGTTACATTGCTCTGTAAATGTCGGCATTTAGTTTCAGTTTGGCATTACAAAATCTGGAAATTAACCCCTTTTGAAGTCACAACCTTTCAAAGAGAATATACATTAGTTACGTAAAATGAATTAAAGATGCAACGTGGTCGGTGTACTACTCAACACTTTGTTAATGTCACGTTTTAGGACGCCAAGATTTCAGCATATTTGCTTCGTCATTTTTATCAAGAATGTCGAAGAGCCCAGGCGCCAGTGAGGACTTAGAGCTATCGGCTGCCGGAATCAGTCTCCTCCTATATAAGAGAGCTTTTAGTATATCCGATTAAATAGGCGTATAGATGATTCGTTCTCAGTCGTTATTAAATAAACTAAGAGAAAGGAAGGACGACATCAGCGTATACTGATGAATGGTGGAACATTTTAACATTTTGCTTTTGCGAGAACCTTCGTGTTTCTGCGGACAATAAGAGTTTTATGACAAAGATAAGCTAGCTTACAATACTCAGACCATTTCCTTCAGAAACTAAGAAAAAACATGTTTTAAACAGTGTAGTTCAAGTTTTGAACACTGGGATACAATTTACTGCAAACACGAGACATTGACTACCACAAAACCGCGTCAATGGTTCGGCTCAGTTGGACGGGTAGAGCACGGTCTAGATCGCGGTCCGAGGTCAGGGATTCGAATCCCGGCCGCGTCCTTGGGCAGGGACATATAAGCCGATGGCCTTGTCTCCTTCCTATTCTAATCTGAAGCGATGTTTCGTGTTGATAAACATTACAATTGTTATGCTAATGTACCAACCATGATTTCAAAAGGCTGCTTCGTGTCAGGAACCAATGGATCTCTGGTTGGCACATTAATGACAATGGATGACGTTCAGTGAACACCGCTATACGAGGGGGACGTGAAAGAACCTGTTGTGTCATTTCGAGGAAGAGTTGGGGATTGTCTCCCGCCAAAACAGCCTGGTATTCTAAGGTACTAACAATCACTCATGATTGTTAACTGCACAGCAGCACATTGCGCCACAATAGCAGTCTGTATCACAAAAATAACCCTGTGAAGTGCATTTGAATATATAAAAATCTCTGAATTTCTAACGAGACCTGAAACAACCATGGCTGATGGGGGCTGATCAAAGCCAGGTCCCGGCTACACCACAGATCGAATCAGTGGGCCCGAATAGGTGAGAGGCGAAGTAACCACGTACTGCGACACCCCGGCTCCCCGGAAAATATATTCATATAGAATTTGCGCTGTAACAATGGATACCTTTACCTTTTTACAAGACAGTGTTTACGGCAAAGATCCTGCCGATTTTACGCGTCAGCTCTCCCGCGCACTCTAGTTATTCATCTCTCTAGATTACCAGGCACGTGGGGCGTTTTAGGAAGGGAAGTAGGTAATCTTACCCGTTCCAAATCCCCTCCACCAGTACGTTTTTCTTTCTTTAATAGCTTTCTCTTAGCTTATTTAATATATTTTATACCAATTGGGTACGAGTCAGGGTATATACTAGATAATGAGGATACCTGATTATGTTCAACTTATTGGCATTAGTATGAAACTATATAATTATCAGACGAGGCTTATCAAAGATGCACAGGAACTTGAAAATTCGTTACGTTTAGAAAATAGCCTTAATTACAAAATACAATAACTGCACGTGTAAATGCACGCAGTCGCCTACATTTCGACCGTTCTCCGCAAAAACATAACGTGAAAGCCCCAAATTCACGTCATAAGAGAACGCAAACATAAGAAAGTAAAACGCTCCATTTTCCGTTCGACATGAACGGAACTCTATGTTTATCATATTTTTCGAAAATGTGAATGTAAAAAGCGATAACAGACAAATAAAGGCAATGATAAACACTTAATTTCGCGAGAAAACACTGCCGGTTTTACTTCCCGGCGGCAGTCACAACCGTTACCGTCCTCAGTGCGTAAGTTCCCTAATGATGTGCGGGAGGGCCGGGTTCAAAACCCGGCCGAACCAATACTCAGGCCGAGTCTTAAAAATAACTGTCTAGAAGTTGCTGCTCAGCTTGTGTAATAATCTCGTTCTCGACTGACTGCAAATGGTTGGCTGAAATTCTTTCGCTTTTTTGTGCCATTTTGCTATTTTAAGCTCTGAGCTATGTTTCCAGTCTTTCTTCCCTAAACTTGTAAATAAAAGCAATTTGTAGCTCGAATAACAAACTTCGATCGTAAACCACAGACATTCCAAGCGCTGACAATAAGTGACTTCCAAATTACAGTGAATGTATGGGCCTTCTCCTACTTGTTTTATTTAGCAAAGAATTGAAATAGAATCGATATTTAGACTTCACACACTTGTTTCTTGTGCCATTCTTTACCTCTGTAGAAAATCTGAAGCCATTTTGCCTGAAATTGAGCAGGTTATGGCGATTTTTTGGGGGGCAGGTTTTACGACTGAAAGAACAGAAGAGAAGATAGGTCACTGGAGACCCAAGCGAGTTCACCAAGGCCCGATGTTTAAATGGTCGTAAATCTCTTGAAGTTGGAGGGGACGCGACATTTATTTCGGTAAACGTCAGTCCGATAACCTTACCTTGCGCCTCGATATCAGCGTTCAAGCAGACAGGTTTCTGTGGCATCTTGATCCCGATGCGAAGATTCACGCTTCCATCAGCCTTGCAATGGGCTGTTATCGCAGTTCGGCCATCTTGGATAAAACAATAGTTTTGGCCCCGGTAGCCTCGCACTGGTTGGTTTCAGAACGAGTTTACCGGACGAAAACAAAGGTTTTTATTCTCCTGGGACTCAACATGGCCGCCGTGCGATAAATTCCAATGGACTCCAACCGCCGCTTCAAAAACACCCACAACGAGGAAGGGGTAGAAGTTAATTTGACGCTTGAATGAATTTGCTGTACCCCCCTGTGAGGATTACAAACAGCTTCGCCAGTCTCAACTACTCAATGAGATCGAGCCGTGGGCATCGAGATCGGGAAACCCATTCCAGTTTATTTTATATATATTATATATTTTATACACTTTATATTCAACTCTTGAACTACTATAATATACTCAGCGTTTAGAATCTAAGTTTTCAGTCAAGTTGTTCGCCAAGTTGGCGTTCAGTTTTTGTTTAGTTTACGTATTGTCTTTATCAGTTGAGACAATGGCGAAGCTATTTGTAGTTTCTAGAGGGAGGGGAAGGGAACATTTTTCCTTATCCCTTCATGGACGATATCATTCAACACAATCAGCAAGGATAGTGGAGGTCAATCGAGTTTTGATGATCTTCAATTTGGTACAAACCTCGTTTCGCTACGACCCTCCCTCGCGGAGTTATGTCTTTGTCATTTCACTACAGGGAACCCAACCGGCAATTTTCTCTTAGGCCCAATGATATTCTCGACCAGGCACTTTTCACGACCGAGCCACAGTACACTAATTAGAAGCATGGGCCTAGAACATCGTGCATTGAGCGTGACGTAAGATCAAGAATCCATAACAATAGAACTTACAACAAGTGCTGGTGAACAATTCTTACGTCACTCGACCAAGACTTCAAACTGCGCGGTCGTGAAACAAACGTTAACTGCGAGGGACTTTAATCACGATATAAAAATCAGGAATTATACCGATTTAACTTTTTTCTTTTTCTTTCGTCCTCAATTTTCATCTTGAGTTCAAATAAATACTGAACTAAAATGGGGTTAGGGAGGTCCCGATAATTGGGGAAAACTGGTGGGGGGGGGGGGGGGGGGGGGAGGCAAAATGATGAATTCTGGAACATTATCATTGATGACTTGTCGGCAATCTTTCTTCTGGGACTGGGCAGACTTTTTCATCTTGTTACTCATGCTCTCCTTCCCGACCTACGTCCGTGTCCGAGCGGAGACTGGAAAAAGGGAAGGGGAGGGTGGTGGAAGAACAGGAGTGATTGTGCACAATCTATATAAAAATTAACTACTCTCCCCTTTCCTTTTTTCTCGCTTCAGTCCCCTCTCCAAAATAATATCCCAACGGACTTCAGGATGGCAGATCAGCCTACGTATGGCTAACAGCCTACAGATAACGGGTACAGGTATATTGCTAGTCATGAAGTTGCTACACTAGTTGCGAGTTGTATTTTTTTAATGTAGGGTTAGGATTTGGATTAGCGGTGATGTATTTATAAAACCCAAAATTAGTGACTAGCTCTAAACACCCTAAATTAGTTAGCCACCCGTTGTTGACGGTTAGGGTATTTGTAAATGTAGGGTTAGGATTTGCATTAGTTCATATATATAGGGAGAACGAAGAAGCATGTGTTGTTTAGTGATCTAGCCCTAAAAACTGATATTAGTGACTAGCTCTAAACACCATAAATTCAGTGTGCTAAATGAGTGAGCACCCGTTGTTGACGGTTAGGGTATTTTTAAATGTAGGATTAGGATTTTGGATTCGCAACTAGCAACTCGCAACTGCAATACTCACAGAAAACACGTCTGTTAGCTGTGTTATTTGTATGTAATCTTTACGGAGTCTGTTTTCAAAGTAGATTGCAGGCCTTTGAGCATTTGCTGATCCTAGATAGAGGGAGTCTCAAATAGCGTACAAAAGGAATACCGGCTGATTACCCAGTTGGTTGATCAATACAACTGAAGTCATGGAACTGAGTCCAGGTCGGACGGCATTCGAAGAATTTGCTGATACCTATAGCCGGCGTGTCTAAAACGCAGGTAACGGGTAGCGGGTAACGGGTAACGGGTAGCGGGTAGCGGGTAACGGATAGATGAAAGTTTTTTTGAAATTATATAAGTACAAAAATATTATCTGGCACCCGTTTACGGTGTGTATGGAAAAAAAGAGACAAATGTCTGCTTAGGTACACCATTATCAGCGTAGACCAGTGGCGTAGACTGATTATGTGTATACGAAACGAAATACCAGCCAGGACGTAAGAAATAGCTCTATAATCCAATGCGCAATCAGTTGACAACTGTGTATGGAAGATAGATTATCCATGAACATTGTGCCCAAGTATGTGGTTAATCGATGCAAGAATTAGTTTTAACAATCTACGTCGAAATCCGTTTCTTAGCTTTCTTACTGTGCCGCCATGAAACTACAATCTTGGACAATGATTGTGGACTCTGGTCGCTTTAATAGACTGTCCATTCATTTAACTCCCACTCCGGCCCCCCTTCGAACACCTTCAATCTGAAAATTGCTTCACTGGTTTGGGAAGCTGCAGCTGTGTTAACTTTGCGTTAGATATAAATTTTTATTTTCATATAATAGTAATTTTTGTTGACTGTCCCAACATTTTTTATCCATGATTGTAACTCCTTCAGAGCCGTTCTTAGCCTGGGTCGTCGCGTAACGCTAGCCGCCCCACTAACAGCTGCTTACCTCAGCCACACATCCATTTCCGATCATGGTTATCACTGGTCAGGATAACAGTGTATATCAAAGCGAGTATTTTTCTTCTTTTTTTTAAATAACACCGGACAATTTTTGTATTGTTACCGTCTCCTCTACTAACTATGGTTCTACTGAACAAATAAATTTAACCTAGCCGTTACCGGTTACCCGCTACCCGTTACCTAGCTGCTACTCGTTACCCGCTACCCGTTACCCGTTACCCGCTACCTGCGTTTTAGACACGCCGTACCTGAAGTCAAGCACAGCTGTGCAACGAGTGATTTGGAGTGATCAAAATAACAACTGGCGCACTGACCTATAGATCACAATTATCTTTCAGCAATTGATAATGAAAGTATACGAGAGGCCGCGAATTCAGGTGTTTCAGAATCGAAAGTGGTATAGAGTTACGTTTAACAAATATAATTACATCCGTGATATGTATGCAAGACACAAAATACCATGTGTTAACTTGTGACCTAGTAGCAGTAGTAGTAGTTTATTTAATTAAACACGCTTCACAGAATGAGCGATAGGCTCGTTCTAATGTGTACATGCAAATAAGTACCTGATATGCAAGACAGTTTGGTCATGACTTAACAAGGCTGAATTTAGTACAACATCTTTGTTTTACAATTAAATAAAATAGTAACTTTTAAATATTTGCAGTAAGACTGCTGAAGAACGAACTCGCTAAGACATTCCATAAAGTAACTGAATGGATGTATATGCTTGGTAGGTCTCTATACGATTGGTCATGCAGTCCGCGCTACAGTTTCTGCATGGTTTGTATAAGCAGGCTTCCCAATGGTAGCTAACCAACTCGCACCCCGAGAAAAAGAAGTGGTAACGATATAAATTTTATTCGAAACTGTTTTCTTGCTTTTGATAATTACTGGTAAATCTATTGTTCTTGTTTCTCAGTTCAACGTAAAGGAAAGGACTAGGATAAACCCCTATCCCATGAAACACTGGGAGCTGGGGAAACGATTTCCGGCTCTTCTGTAATTTTTTCAGTCAATTTCTTTCGGATTGGTTTACCTGTGGTGCGCGGTCAAATTGGGGAAGGGGCATTTTTGACCGCGCACCACAGGTAACCCAATCCGACAAATACTCGACCGAAAAAAAATACAGAATGCTACTGAGGACTGAAAGGACTGAGCTCTAACAAGCACGTGACTTCATTAAAATGTCAATTGTCATTCAGTCCAACTGAATTCTGACATCTTAACTGCTGTTTCAGCTCTTGACGGAACAACTCTGTTCTGAGGGAAAACAACAGTGGATTAAAAAACGAATTTATGACGAAACAAACAGGAACCATTGCTTTCCAAATGACACTCTTAGCTTCCTCTGTAAGTCGATCCTTTAATCCATGATAATGAGAAATGATGGTGCTAGTAGTGAGTGGGGCTAGAAAGAAAAGGATATTTGAAAACACCACTAAATAAATGCAATCTTTCGTGCCATTTGCTTTCCTGTTGAATACCTGCGTGTTGATTTGTTTTTCTTGCGTCGTAGTAAATATGACAGTACATGAGAATTGATGCCAAATATACCCGGGCAAATATAACAGCTCTCCTATACCACCCACGACGACAAATGGGTCGATCCCCTCATCTGGAGATATTGGAAAACACATGGAGTTTGCCCGACGTGAGAAAGCTTTTGAAGTATGAAATGCAGTACCCAGCGAGATGGAAAGACACCCTATGATAATTGACCCTATGGTCGCAATGGTAGGAGTGATCCTCATCTCTATCTTCATGCAATATATGATAACTAGATACTCTCTACCGTGATAAGAAACGAGAATGCGACACCACTAAACTGAACATTAATAAGGCAATCCCTACCACATTACAAAATTTCCTTTGTTGTTGTTGGATTCAAATAGTGTACCATACCTAAGGAATGTCGTGTTAATACTATAATAACAGACGAGATTGATAGGAGAAGATCACCGAATGCCAATTGGGATATCAGT
Organism: Actinernus sp. WN-2022; assembly: GCA_030867875.1. Taxonomy (NCBI): domain Eukaryota; kingdom Metazoa; phylum Cnidaria; class Anthozoa; order Actiniaria; family Actinernidae; genus Actinernus; species Actinernus sp. WN-2022. Next base: position 114,311,494 of record JAOWCC010000577.1, read on the forward strand.
AGTTGAAACACCATGGAACGAAGGAGCTCACTTCGTGCTGTCGTGATGAGGATTATAATGTTTAGTGAGCTAAACCGATAGGACATATTAGTTAACGTGACGTCATTGATACTCTCCCAACATTTGTTCTTCTTGGTTATAGTGTATGCATTCCATGCTTTATCATCAGCTTTAAACTTCGTACTACATCTTGGCCATTCTTTGGGATATCCTCTGGTCAGGGATCGGCAATCATAAAATAATCCATCCAATTCTTTCTGTAACGTTTCGTCTAGTTGTAGTGCTATGACGGCACACTCTTCGTCCTTGAAATTTAACACACCCTTGGTTGAACTGAATCTGTTCAGAGTCATGGAATGAAGGATTTGCTTCGCTGTGTCATCAGCTGTTGTGTCAGTTTTGGCAATAGCGCACTGTAATCCCACATTGAGATAAAATATATGTACGCACACGAAATAATGCCTTTGATCATGACAAGTCGAGGAAGGTTGAGAAGAGCGGGCAGGTTGGGAATCCATTGCGTGCTCCTCGTGACGTCAAGCACTCGTAACGATGGTAGCTGGTTCTTTAACTCGGTTGTATCCTAGTATCTGAATGTGTTGTTGCTCAGGTCTCGGTAAAAAAAAAATGCCTTTCTTAGGCCATACCTTCATTATGCTGTGAGGTCTCGTATGCCCAAAATACTCATAGACCCTATATATACAATATCGAGACCGACCTTGAGTTGGAACCAGGACATCAACTGGGCGGTATCCACGGCTTTAGACATGAACAGTTGGGACACATCCCCCGCACCCCCTCATTTCAATGTTGGATAAACTTCCGTACTGGTTTGGTCACTTTTTCTCCCAACATTGAATGGGGGATGGAAAGGGGGAAGAGGAACTTCAGGGTTGCGCGCTGCTTCTGGTCCATAACAATTAAAGGATTAGTGTTGCAAGAGTCATGTCTAAATAATTGAGTATTAAAAGTGTTTTCAGTATGATACTGAGCTTTAATAAATTAAAGCATCTATGATCAGTTCTTCTAGTGCCTTAAGGTTAGCGTATACTTCCAGTGGTGACTTTCTAGAGAGAGCCAAATAATAACGAAAGAAATGGCATTCGGAATTTTATTTTTGTTCCTCTTACTAGACTGAAAACCGGAAAGAAATAGAAACCGTCATATACTTAACTAATATTAAAGGACTATGTCACTGGTCTAACCACTGGTGGATAAACCGCGGGTGCGGGTAAGGAAATGAGAGAGACTTGTCCGTGGCCCGGAGTGCAGTCGAATCGGTTTAGATACTACGTTTTACGGCCCACCAACCCTTTAAACAGTCGCAGGGTTTACATAGCTGCATTTGGAATAAATGTAGTCTAAAGCATAGACAAGAAAGGAAAGGCTGATTCAACGGTAGAGAGTTTTTCTTCCAATATTTCGATCGGCACGGCCGATCTTCTTCGGGGAAAGAGGTTTACAATGCATCTAATGAACTAGAACCTCTACGAAATAATATATGAACTATGAATTGCACAATCTACGATAAAATACATGCATATAGACCAATGAAAAGAAAGTGGAGAGTGACATATCGTATGAAACAAAAATAAAGCGACGTGATGATGATTGTGAAATAAGTTAAGTTTTATCACGTTTATTCATACCTAGAGGTTCAAGAGTTTGACCTAAAGAATCTAAAGCATGTTCAGATCCAGCAAATATGTCGTTCGGCTGCTAAATCGCTACGAGCTCGTAAAGATTGAAAGCATTTGAGATTCAAGTAATAATAAGGAACTAACTAGGCTTTTCCACATGAAACCCTCATTGCGGATTTAACCATGAAATTACCATACATTTCCTCTTAAAACTAATTATATATAATTATTCTATGGAATTGATAGGTAATTTTGTCCAGAAGAGGGTTTGCACCATGACGTGACGGAAGCCATGTTCAATGGCAGGAACAATTCCTTTGAGATGATTTAATTTTTCACACGATTAAACAAATTTCATGGAAACTCTCTATTTTATGGTACGACTACGAACTAGTTTTTAAAAGGAATACCACACACAATATTCCAATTTCTCCAGGATCTAAATCATATTGAGCCAGGTCCTGTATAAACTAGTCGTGTAACATGACAGTTGGCTGTGACGTTTTTTGATTGGCGGCGAGTACAAATACAGCCCAATTGAGAAGTTCTCACTGCGCATGCGCTGGTTGTCAGTTGTGTTGCCATGGCGTTGAACATTGGACTGGAGATTGAAACCACCAGAACGAGGCGAACAAGTTGTTTGTACCTCTCAGAGAACATCTGTCCTTCCGGAATAAAATAAGAAATACAATAGGCACTTCTGCGTTGAGATTTTAATTACATCTTTTTGTTTGTCCTATGTTTTCTAATAATAATAATAGTCTTTATTAATACTACACAACAGACGTGTGAGTTTACATGTAATAATGATATATATATAATAATGTAGAATAGAACTATGTAAATAATAAATCGATGAATAAATGTATTGTAATGTAAAATATAATAATTATTGCCACAAATATTCTGCTAATTATTTTTGTTATATAAATTGAAAAAGACATCTGTTAAAAAACGATCTTTTAAATCTTTCAGTGCTGACTTTGGGAAGAATAAATTGGTGCCCGCGCTCTCGAAGGATTCTCCCTCTCTTAGGTGGCAGGAGCTCATACAGGGCATGATTAGGATCACTAATGATTCTTTTCCACATCTTAGTGTCTCTGTCTCTAATTACATCAGACATAAGTATGCTTTTAGTAGTATATCCAAACCATACCATAAGATGCCATACAGCTTTTCTCGTTAAATATATTGCTGCTATAAGAAATATTTTCCGTAGGCTCGTACGAAGAATATAATACAAGCAATTGAGAACAACGACAACAATCTTTATTTGCTCAGACAAAGAATAAATTATACTAACAGTTAAGTGAATAAAAAGAAATATAGATACAAAACTAAGGTTATAAAAGGTTTGAGCCTTTTATAGAGGCTTCGTATTAGTCCCAGCCTGTTAAAGTCTCAGTACAAACATAGAATGGAAGAAAGGAAGGAATGCTAGATAAATTACGCTACAAAGAATATAATTTAATATAGACTATGTTAAGAGAAAAAACATAACTGGGAACTACAACTAAGGTAGTTGTTTAGAATGTTGTTCTGACAGTAAATAATGTTTTATATTTTTTGAGAAGGAAAAGGTAATTTAGGTTTTTTAAGTAAGTAGGGATACTATGCCAGTTGTCACTTGGGATGTAAGAAACCATTTGTCTGCCAATATTTGTTCGCACACGTGATTTATATAGATTTTGTTTGGCTGCGTATCTGGTATAATTGTAATTATGGACGTTATTGGCATATTGAAAAAAAATCAAAAAGGCTTGGTAAATATCTTTTGTGCCATAAATGAGTACATTTTAAGGTATGCAAACGATAATCATTATTTACACTGAGAATGTCTAGGATATTTAATAGAGGGAGAGCACTTTCAGTGTTTTCCCCAAATGATATTGCAAAAAATATCAGTCTTACGACTTTATTTTATTTAGTTTGTATTCTTTTGTAAATATGATTTATCAGCGCTCCCCCAAGCTAGTATTGCATACGATATAAAAGGATAAATAAGGTTGTAGTAAATTTGTTTGAGTTGATGAATAGATAGATAGAATATGACCAAGATATTGAATCATCAATCATAACATAGTTAATAGAGTGGAATGGTTAGGAAACTCAGGGACCTTCTTTGTTATATGTCTTTGTTAGCTTTTTTCAACCACTACCGTGCACAAAACACAATAGAAATTCCAACATGTTAATCAATCAGCCAATAGAAACGTGTGAGTTCAGTCGTTCAGGGAACGCTAATGAACTATGATCGTGCACAATCTTTTGTCTTACCCCTTCCAACCTAAATCGCAGCGCCTTTGTTAGCCCTTTTGAAGTTTGCCGGGTTTCCTAACCATTTCACTCTATTAACTATGACCATAACGCCTAGATATTTTATGTGATCTTTTCTTTCCAAATAATGGCACGAGCCATCTTTACTTTGTAATTTGATATCAATGTTTACATCTTTTAAGCTTTTTCTCGATGATTTTATAATCATGAAATTGGTTTTAGCAAAATTTATTGATAGTTTGTTGACATGGCACCATTCCTTGACTTTTTCAAGCTCAGAGGCATTCGAGGCTTATCAGGTCGCGGGCCGAAGCAAATACATTTATGTCATCTGCAAATATTCTAAAAGTTAGAACCTCGGAACAATATTTGGTAGATCGTTGATATAAATTACTAAAAATAAAAGAGGTCCGAGCGAACTACTGTCGCATACCACAAATCATTGTGTGTTTCGGGGACTCGGTATTTACCTTTATTAACAGGCGTTATCTTGGAAATTTTGAGAATATTTGGAACGATGCCTTGGAGAAGACCTGGTGTTGGCTTGTCTTTTTTTAATGTTCGTGCAATTAGACCAATGCGTACTATGTAAAGACACGATCCACCCCACGCGTGCGCACTCCGCATCAAATCAGAGCAATAAACGGGCAGATGCTCAAAATGTTATTATAGTTTGTATGCATTAAGTTTGGTTTAAAGTTAAATTCTGAGACGGCATTTTAACAAATCTCTGTTGCTTCGTTCGATTTATTTCCTAAACTATATTGAGTACTATAAAATCGTATTCTATCAAGTTTAAACGAATAATTGTGCGTTCCCAAACTGTGTCATATGTCCTCCATGTTAGCCGTTGTAATCTCCTTCCTTTCAGCAGCTACCATGGATTTCTTTTTATCAACTTTACAGTATAAAACTCGAATTTGTCCCAGCCGCACAGATTGTGTAAACTAAAGAATTCCGTAAAACACGACTAGGTATAAAGTGCAGACGGCAGACTGGGTATAAAATACAGACTGGGATAAAGCTAGTGAAAATTAAAGGAATGAAAAATATATAAATTATTACATCCATTCTTCATGTTCAATGGATCGCGGCTATGGAACCGGTCATTAATTATGGGGGTGCTGAGGTTAGCAGACTCAAGCTGTCAACAATAATAGACCTTTTGGAGGAAACAGTCACATGCTGATATGTCACTTCAATAACCAGTGAACTGCGCTCGTGATCCCACGGAAAAGGCTTTACTGGATGGCAAACAAACTTTAAAGCGCTGTTTTTGAAAGATTGACTATCGATTGTTTTGGAATATAGCATTTACAAACAGTTTTTGCTAATAACACAACCCATCTCGTACAACTGCCTTTAAATAAATGAAGTAAGATTGTTTTACCATCCAGGAAAACAACGTGATTGCCTAACTGGAAAAGACCCATTTTCAGTTACTAGCTTGACAGGCGGTGCTGCATAATTGTATAATAATCTCACAATGGAATCGATTTCTGACAATCACATTTTTATTTTTTGTTTTTCGCTGATCCGGTAACCAACTAGTATTTTTTGTTTTGCAAATGATAAAAATTACCATGGTATGGTTAGAACACCCTCAATCAAAAACACCACAAATACAAAATAAAACCAAATGAATTAAAGACGAATCTTATGGCTCATAAGGAAATAAAATTATAAAATAAAATAACGGACTCTTCCTTAATATAAAATATCGATTCATACTTTAGTGTTCCGATCCCGATTTTGCTTTTCTTAATATATTTCACTCTGCTCAGGGGATTGAAATTCAGTAAATAATGTCACCACTTTACTACAGCAAAACAGATACTGAAATAGTTGCTGTTCGTGTGCAAATTCAACTGAACAAACTCTTATTTCGATCGTCAAATCGGATTTTGACTGAGCAAAGATGGTGTCAGCGAAAGTGAACGGATATATATATATATATATATATATACTATAAATGCTTGAAATATTTATAAATTAAGAAACACAACCATTGGTCACAAAATCACTACTCGGAAATCAAGAAGCCCAAGTATTTTCTTGCAATATATGTTAGACCTATATGTGCGGTTACACCATCTGAAATGCATACTTACAATACCACGGGTATGCAACGAATAATTTTTGTATCGATCGACCCAAAGCAACAACTAGGCTGTCTGATCTACATTTTCTATATCTAAAATTTGCCAAACAATCCCCATGGCCGGATTTCAAAAGTTTAAGTCTCTCACAGTTAAAAAAGTAAGAGTTTCATACCGAGAACCGAAGGTTCTCGGTATGAAAGTGATTTATATCACATTTGGTGAGGTTTTCTCAAATAGAAGGAGGTTTAAAACTGAGTTATAAACCTCCCTGCAACAGTTATAAACCTCAGATTTGTTATTTAATTAGTCTATTGTTGAACGGGTTTATACCCCGGGGGGGGGGGGGGGGGGGGGGGGGGGGGGACTCCGATATAAAAGGGTAGGGATGCTCGTCGGACATTTTCGATTTGACCCCTAAGAGGTACTAAAATGGGCGTGGCTCAAGCTTATTTTGAACCCTAAAAGATAATAAAAATGTAAATTGATAACAGCTTTTTTTGTTCAATTGACACCCGACCCCTAAAAGGTACCGCTTTAAATAGAAATGTCTGTGTTTGATGGTGGATACCCTAAGTGGTACCAAACTCCTGATTTTGACCCCTAAAAGGTACGACGAGCATCCATGTACCCCTCACATAAGGGAGTCCCCCCCCCGGGGTTTATACCAGAGTTTCACCCCTATGAAGAACAAAGAAAACCGTGTCAAGTGTGATATAAAACCAATACAAACTGTACTTTATCTTGTCCCAACCCGATAATGTGGATTATATACATGTATATATTATGTTATCGCATATTTTTATATCGTATACTAGATGTATTCCTTATTTAAGCCTTATTTATTCCAGGCCTACTCCAGGTCCTAAAGTCGCTGTAATTTAAGGCGATGAATAGCAACTTAAGGCAACTTAAGCAATTTTTGGGGGGAAATTTGGGGAAATTTTAGGCGACTTCAGGCAACTTAAGGCGACTTAAGAAAAATTGAGTATTACTTGTTGCAACTTTGGGCAACTTAAGCAAAATTAATTATAAGGAGTAACCCCAGCCTTACGGCCGCTAGTATCAATTACGATCTTGAACAAATTCAATCTTGGGCTCGTGACTGGCTGGTAACCATCAACGCCAGCAAAACGAAATCTATAATATTCTCTACCAAACGGAACAAGCAACAGCATCCCCCTCTATTTTTTGACAATGCCCCCATAGATGACGTTTGTAGTCACAAGCACCTGGGTGTCACACTTGCTGCTAATCTCTCCTGGAAACCCCATATTCTAAATGTTTATGAAAAGGCATCAAAGCGACTAAATATTTTGAAAGGATTAAAATTCAAAATCAGTAGAGACGTTTTGGAAAAATTGTATAAATCGTTAATACGACCAATCATGGAATATGCAGATGTGCTTTGGGACGGTTGCCATGACAATGAAAGTGAGCTACTAGAGTTCGTGCAATATGAGTCTGCCAAGGTGGTCTCGGGTGCAATGAGGGGCACAAGTAGACAGACATTACTCAATGAACTCGGCTGGGACGATTTGAAAACCAGAAGATCAATTCATAAGCTTATTTTGTATTTCAAAATTGTTCGTAATACATCCTATTTGCGAGATCTGGTTCCTTTAACAGTCCAACAAAGATCCGGGTTGGCTTTGAGGTCTGCTAATAATTTTTCCCTATTCCCCACCCGAACTGAGAGATATAAGAAATATTTTTTCCCTTCGACAATAAGATTATGGAAGTGTTGACGAAGCAATACGAGCAACAGAATCACTTGGTTTGTTTAAAAAATCTTTAATTAATCTATATTGTTCACAGGCCAATACTAGTTACTTTAATGTAGGTATAGATAGATATTTGTCGATATTGCACACTCGCCTTCGATTAAACTGTTGTGCACTTAACTATCATCTATTTAAAATTAATTGTTCTGTTTCACCAGCTTGTGCTTGCGGGGCTGTCAATGAATCTGTGGCACATTATTTCTTAAATTGCCCACGATCTACGCTGCCCTTCGACCTCCCTTACTCTCGGCTGCTGCACAATCACTGAAAGACCGTTGGAACCATTTGTACGTCTGAATCTCAAAAAATTGACATATTCCTCTACGGATCGGTCAGTATGACTCTTGACGAAAATAAACGTTTATTTCTGAGCGTTCAGTCCTATATCAAACAATCTATGCGTTTTGTCAAAAACTACTAAATGTCTTATTGTATTGGTTCCAACTGCCATATTATACTTTTCTTTATGTTTGTCACTATTGTCACTGCTATTGTTAGTTTTTCTTCTGATTATGTAACCGTTAGCCCTCCTATATCACTCCTAATTAAGTAAATTGTAAATCGCGTGAGCCCCCTAGATGAGCAGCCTGCTCTTGGGGTTAATGCCTGAGTCTATATATGTTTAAATAAAGGAGTAACTGCTGAATACCCACAATGCTACTTGGTTCATTAATAATGTATTTTCTCATACAAACCTTCTAAAAACCTAACCCTGAAATAAAAACACCCACAACAAAAACCCCAAATCATTCACTCAAAGAACGAGTCTAAATACACTGGCCAGAGCTGTATGGATGAATTTGCACAGTTCGAATGATCTTTCGAAGTGGCAGGGTATTCGGCAGTTAGTCCTTTATTTTATCTCTATCAGAAGTACATGTACATTAGTTGCAAATTGTTTACCAAAACAAACCATGTACCATGTGCCTGTTACATGTGCTAAGTAAGAAAATGCCCAGTTAATAAATATAATCAGTGAAAGTGTATCAGTGAAAGGACAAAACCTTTTTTGGGCTTGTACATGTATTAACTGAAACAAAGCTATTACTTTCTATTAAAAAATTCCACAAAAATAATACTATTGATAAATTAATTGAACATATTTCAACATTAATTATTGAAAATTTGTTTTTAATATTAATGAGATTGAACTTTGAGAATATTCAAAAAGTAACATACTGTATTTACTCGATTAAACGTTTATTCGAGGGCGGCGTTTATTCGAGGGCGGCGTTTATTTCAAAATCATATTTCTTAAATCACTTCGAAAGATCACTTGAAAAGCCCTTACAAATTGTTCAAAATTATCCATTTAGCTCGGGTGTATTTAGATTCGTTCTATGAATGATTTGGAGTTGAAAATGGGTAAGATTTATTTGAATTTCAGGGTTAGGTTTTTAGAGGGTTTGTATGAGAATTTGAGAAAATGCATTATTAATGAACCAAGTGGTGGGGTATTCTGCAATCATTCCCCAAGCCAATCAAATTTGACAATGTGGTGGCCCATGTTGAAGTTGTTACACCGTAACTTGCAATGTCACTTCACAAGGAGGTAAATATCCACCAATTGTCACTGGATCTGTGTTGAATAATGTTTTTAGTATATACCACACGTGTTATAGTGAGTAGCTTAGCCAATTAGATTGCAGCATTGCTGATAGAGCAACTAATATATGTCAGATAAATGAATATCGCACTTTAGTCCCACAACAGAAACTCTATTGTTGTTATTATTGTTGTTACTCTGTTTTTTTTTTGCAATAGTGCTAGCTGGGCACTTTCCACTTAATGCTCTCATATTGCCTAGTCATGTGTCTGGTCATCTTTGTCCAGTGAGAGCACAGGAATTGTTATTTTATTTGAACAATAAAGATTCACCACTTTTTCAACCCAAAATTTTACATAATAGCTTTTTTATCTTCCATGGGACAATGTTTTTTTGGAAAAGATGAGTTGTTCCAGGAAAGATGTCAGAATAACTATTGTATTTATGCAAAGTGTCCTCCAACAAATTGCACAATTTTGGGATAAGAAAGCAGTGAATACAGACTTTCTGTCTTGAGCCTATAATCTGATATTTTCCTTGGAAATTTGATGTTGTAAAACTTGATATAAACCTGATATAAACCCGGCTCAACTTTGTTTCTCTGACTAATATTTGTGAGAGCCCACCTGACTCCACTCCTATGCTATATCGAAAGTGGACTATAGGAAAAGTACATTATTTGTAAGGGGTGGACCATTAGAAACCACTGACTGCGGTTGACAACTCCCCACTAACAAATTGTGCAAGGAAAAAGTTAACCAAGGAATTCCTACAAGCAGATGATCATCGCAAAAACAATTAATGCCTGGTACACTTATATAATGCGTGCTTCCTTGAGGAACTGTTTCTAGATTCTGAAATAATGTTCGTAATACACATGTTTTACACCTTTTTATTTTTGTCCTTAGTAGGGCTGTGATAAAAATATTTAGTCGGGTGTTTTGTTGATTGCACATTTTCTTTTGACTTTCTTTTCAGCTGTTCATACCTTCAGCTTCAGTTGCACATGGCTTTCTCGATGTACCACACTTATACCGATTCGCCATACATTCTAAGTCAGCCGTCCTACAAGGGCAGCCACGTGTTTGTGCATCTTTCCGTTTTTTTTATAGAAATAATACAAGTATAAAGTTGAACTGCAAAATATCCTTTCGCCGTATCGGCTCTGTCTTCTTGTAGAACTTCGGCTTCGCCGGCAACCTTCAGTAAAAAAATTAATTGAAAGAAACACAGATAAATACCGACCGTATTGTCTATTGACTTGTTGGCGTTTCATAGAAACTTAAAACTCACCATAAACATTAATCCTCTGCAATTCGTCTTCCGATGTCTTGAGAGGTCAAGATGGCCGTCCGAAGGCTAGCGAGGAACGCCAGGTTGAATTCTTGTATCAAAACAAAAACAAACGCCCGCAATGGATGCCGGTCGACATAGTCTTTAAGGTCTAAGCTTTAAAAAAAAGCATAATTGGCCAGGGCTTATATGACTTTAACAAAGGGTTCCTAAAAAATGACGCATAGTGAAAATGAGATGTGTGATTTGAGCAAAAGTTCTAGCCAGAACAACATACATGTATATAGTAATAGTTTGTTTGATTTATTAAATATCCTTAATTTTCTTAATTGACAGAGGGAACCATACAGACATTCCAGGGATGGAACCTCCTATGACATGCCTCTTTATACACTTATTCACATGATCAGCTGGCTCAGATTCAATTATACCTGAATTCATGATGTACATGTATAGACATTACACCCTTGCTTCCCAAGAGAACTGAGACCTAGTGTCCATGTGTTTAGGATTACGTGATTCTCTGAATGTGCATTTTGATGACTCAGAATAAAAAAAAATACCTATAAGTGCTCAGCCTGTGAAGTTTTATTTTAGTCCCTAGTAAATGCCTTCTATAGCCTAGTACCATACAGAAAGATGATATGGAGGCTGTACATTTGACCACAATTCCCTATGAAACTAACAAAGTCCAAAAACAAGTACAAATCATCTACCTCGGTAACTGCACTTGTACTTGTACGATTCAAGTTTTTGTGGGTAAAAGTAGACTCCAGCTTTTTCTGTATCATGGATTGAAATAGGAAGAAAAGTACTGAGGAATATGCTTGCTGAACAAGGTAAGGCAGAAATGTTGTACATGTACAATGTAGGACCTTTAATCAATGTTGCCATACATTGTGCCATTCATTACCATGGATGCCACTTTTCTCTCATTTGAGTATTGTACATGTATAATGACTGTATCATGCCCATTTCCTCAGAGTACTGCACAGTTCATATGGTATTTTCATGTGCATAGTATAGGTTTCTAAGTTATTTCAATCATCTTTAATAGGTGAAATGTCAAAAAAAAAAATTCATTATGAAGGGGTGTTCAGATGATGAGGGGAAAAATGGCTACCAATATTGTCTGGGTTGTCAGTAGAAATTGAAACGAGGCTACATAGTGTTTCACAGCCGGTTACAAGATCGATAGAGTTGGTGACAATGTCATAAAAGTAGGAAAATTTGGGCAAAACAGGCAGCTAATTTTAACCTGACAACCAGCGGAATTTACAGGTTTCTGGCTTCTACTGACAACTCTGGGTTTTCACTGTTTACATTTTTAATTAACAACAGTACATGTATGTTATGGTACCAGGCACAGAAATAACACTGGTTCTTTATTGGGGTTAATATTTCTTATACACTGTGTGGGTCTTGCATCTGAATCAAGTGTCCGTCTTTCTGTTGCTGTTTTTTAGTGGAGGGGGGGGGGGGGGGGGGGGGGACGAGGAGCATGGGCATTTCTGTATTTGCATGTAGACTGCATGTATAATAGGTTAAAGCTAATTTTTTTATTGTCTAAAATGTTTGGTATGTATTTATGTTTAAATGAAGTTGTTGTGGGGCATTTGACAATATTTTTACTATTTGGCATTAAAAAAATATTTATCATTTTTAATTTAGGTATTGTAAATGCACCACTGTGGAGTCAGCTAAGCTACATGTACATCATGTAATGACCCAACCATGCTTTGGAATGAGTGCAAGATGTAAAAAATCCCTGTACATGTATTTGCTCTCTTTGACCTGAATTTCCTGGCCCGAAACTTTCTTTGCTGGCCTCCACCCTGGGACATACGGAGTTGTCAAATACCCCACATATATGCCTAGGGGTGGATGGGTAGGTTCTAGATTGTAGGGACTAGTGTACTACAATAAATATTTTCTAGGGTTAGATGCGACTACACATACTTGTCAGTAAAGAATTTCACTTTTATATGTACTGTCAAGTCATTGCACCTGGCTTTACTAGTCTAAATGTAAAGATTAAATATCTCCCTAATGTGAATAATGAAAGAAATTAGTTTCTACTGGATGAATAAGGATTTTTCAGCAGATACACTGAGACAATGCAAGGCACTTGTCAAGTAACTCCAGCAGGCATGCGCATGGTTTTTCAGAATTTCAGCATAAAAAGGCGTGAAAATTACACTTGTCATAGGATTTGCATTTTCATGAAGTGTTTCTTTTATTTCTGCCCCTTCTACACCACTCAGATAGTAACAGCAGCACTCCTGTATGTTGAGTAGATGGAGGTCCAGTGTTGCCATCTAGTACTACAATCATTGTAAACAAATCGTGGCATTAGGAATGTAATCTCCAAAAATCCCTTGTTAAATACGACCCAGAAGTCAGGGGTGGATCCAGGGTTTGGACTGAGTAGTTTACTCTGAGTAGTTTACCCCACCCACCCCACCCCTGCTAGTAATAAACTACCTAAAATTTAGAGGTTTGAAAAAAAGTTGAGTAGTTTACGGAAATCACATAAACTACCCTGGATCCACCCCTGGAAGTCACATGCAAAAAAATAGTTAGCTAAAATTTAACAACAGATATACAAAGTACATGAATTAAAGCTAATATCAATGTCTTACCTATTAATGGGAATTGCTCCGATCGTCTGTAAACACCACTTGTTCGACAGATAATTGCGGCCATTGTTGTTATGCACTCGTCAGTTGCTTCCCCCGCCCCCGCGACATGGCGGGGGAATTAACAAATAGGCAATGGTAATTTCATTGAATTCCCCCACCCTTCGAGGCAAATTTACTGTTCAAAATCCCCGTTCCCCGGGGGGGACTTACGGCATTCCTTGTGTTCTTTAAAGTCAAAATAAGGATAAACTGGAAACTGGGGATCGTTTGCTGAATTGATTTTATGTTCAAATTGTGTTTATTATGGTTGTTGCTTTCGTCACTGCGTTTTGACAGGCTTACTTACCATTGGATTGGATTAACACAGCCAGCATACCTTGCTCGTCTATACATGCACATAGATGTCCCTGAGCTGAGCATGGTGGCGGGATAATAGAGTGACCATGCAATGAATGTTCTACTCTGAGAGGTAGACGTGCAGGATGAGCAACGCCAGTGAACAACAATTCGTTGCGAAATTCAGAACAAATCTAAAGCACGATTTTGTGAGGACAAAAAAACCTGGCCACGATAACAGGCGAACGGGTTGGTTAGAGTTGGCCGGTGACCAAGCAAAATAAATACGCAACTTTAAACGTTTTTTTTAATACGATTGAACAAGGCACTCTAGCTTTGTACGCTGTCAAGCCACGTTTCCATACATATTTTGCAATGTATGGGTGGGACAATTTTAGTTATCCTAGCCATGAACCTGCATGGTGAGAAAAATCTTGTCTGTGATTTGCGGCATTATCCACTAGTGCTGTCAAACTGGAACTAAAAGCAAAATAACACTACAATAGAATAACTTTAACCTGAGTTTTCTACTGCATGCTACTGTGCAAATTCGCTTCGTTCAATTATGATTCTTTTGACTAGAATCCGAACAGTTGCATATGAGAAAAGTCAAATTGTTTTATGGAACATTGTCACAATATATTTACAGTATCATTTGCATAAGGGGCAAAGCCACTTCTTTGATTTAGGCTTTCCTTTCAGGCCCACACACTTCACATGAAACCATGCAATGCTGCACTCTTTGCCATGCTTTCTGAGGTGTCCAGTTTGTTTTCTAATAAACAATATCAACACATCAATGTGAAATTGTAGCGTTTCAAGTTGTTATGAGCAAAGAGTATATTATACAGTAATCTGGTAAAATGGAAATATTCAGACCATTGAAGCAATGCCTATAATTTATTATATGGGACAAAACGTTCTTGGAATACAAAAAGCCACAAAGTATTGTCATTTATTTTATAAGGGACAGACCTTTAGAAAAGTTATGGGGGGTGGGATGAAATGTTCAACTGATATGTATTTTTTTAAGCAAACAATTGTTTTTGGAGCAGTTTCAGAGCTCTAAACATCAGCCAAGTCCACTCACCACTCCACACACTCCGGCAATGCGGACCAGGATCATTTGTGGGCCAAATTTGGGATTCATTTGCAGACCAAGATCATTTGCGGGCCTGGGATCACTTGCAGTTCTCAATTTGCAAGGCAAACAATTAAAATAGCAGTCTGCTATTTCCTTTGTGTGTTTTTTTGCAAACAAGATACCAGCTCAAACCGTGAAAGAAAGGGAGAGACTTTGCTAATTTCCTTTCTTTTGCCTGGTTTATATACACTGCGACAGACTGGTTTTTCCCGCTTGAAAATGCAAGAAATTGAACAGCCCAATTATGTTCTATTAAATTATAACACAACTTCCTCTACTGAATTATCGACATCATCATCATGAGTACAGATACTAGTAAACTATAAGCAAATCAAACCACTGAAATAGATCTATTTATTCAACGTTTATATTATCACTGGAGTTCAACTCAAGCCCGACTCAAGACAACACACACACCGACGCGAAATCAGCGAAAGTCCTCAATCTTTTATGAAGAATACCAAACAATTTTGAATTAAAAACTCATGTTTCTTTTGCAGAATATATTATAAATCTACTTACCGATAAATTTATCCACGATGTGGGCCATGTTTCGGCTTCGGAGCCGCCGAAAAAATTCTTCCACTGCACGCTGTGATATCTCCGCCATATTTGAGTTTCAGAACGAACAGCTTCGATCCAGCACGTGTGCGTGTGACGTCAGAAGACCAAATAATTCCCCCACCACTACCCCCTGGGGTTGCAGTGTTCGAGTAAATTTGCGGTAAATTCTCTGGGGGTCGGGGCGTGGAATTGTCGCAAAGTTACGGTATTTCCCCCAATATTGCCCGGTAAAATCCCCACATGCCGCGGGGGTGGGGGGGCGGGGGAAGCAACTGACTAGTGCATTATGTGGGTATCAGCGGCTATCCCGAGGGGGCGGCCCCCGGGCAACCCACGGGCAATCCAGGGGCTTAGCAGGGGATTTGTAGCAAAAACATGCCCCACATGCGGGGCATTAGGGCGCTTTTGCATTTTCGTCAAAATACCCCGGGGTCATACCCACGGGGTTTGCACGTAATCTGCTGTCTCAACGTTCAGCGGTTTTCGCCACAGGACTCGCTCGATCGATCGACGTTCTTCAATTTCTTTGTCCTTGAGGTAAGTCATATCATTAACATTCAAATTAAGAGATTAAATTAAGCCATCCACTGTCGGAAGACAGAACAAAGAAATAAAGGATAATATTTGTATAAAACTATTAAGATTTTTGACACTTCTAAAACGTTTAGCTTCTCATACTTATAATATGTTGCCCAGGTTGCCCCAGGGGTGGGGGCTTTTGTCACAATTTTCTGCCCCACCCGAGGGGTTTTAGCATGTATTTGTCATGGCTGCTGTGACAAATGCCCCTGGGTGCCCGGGGGCCGCCCCCTCGGGATGGCCGCTGATACCCGCATTACTGTACGAAAGTCGATCTTCAAGTTCTAATTGTTAATTGGTTCGTGTTTGGCCCCAATTTTAGAAAAAAACATTACCAAGCCAAAGAAAAATGATTCGTTTCGCTATTGAGCTGGTTATTTTCAATAGTTAGACGAAAAGGAAGTAAATTTTACAATTTATATAACGCAGGTGCAACAGCTAACTTCGCCGCCATTTTCGTTGTCAAGGACTTAAACTTGCAAAAACTTGCATAGCAACAATAGTTGACCGCGCGATGGCCTGGAACCTAATGTCCCGCGCGAAACAACCGTGTACTCAACCTCGTTCCCAGGGGTCTTTACGCGCCTAATCAAAGATGGCGTCGAAAGTACTGCCATCTTCGATTAGGCGCGTAAAGACCCCTGGGAACGAGGTTGCCGTGTACTCTGCGTGTACTCACACAGCGGTCAAACGTCTGCGCGTGCGTATTACGGTCAGTCTGGTGGGCGGCCGCGCGAATTTCCCGCGCAAAATTTACCGTAAAACATATTACAACAACCCGGCGTTTAAAAAAAAACTCGGCTTGTGAACTTCTACCCCCAAAAGTTAAGAAAAGTACGTAAAAGTTAAGCTTTATATTTTCACAGTCGACGGGAAATTTAACAAACTTCAAGCTGTGAGTTTACCCAAAAAAATTGTACTAGTACACGGACACCGCGGAAATACGTTACTATACTCTTAACGTTACAACACAGGGTGACCACAGGCATACTATTTCCTTGAATAATATTTTGGGTTCATGGTCACCCGGCCGGTGATCGCCTCGCTTTGACGCTCTGGGCTCAGAGGATATGTCCCGGATGTAGGATTTTCGTGTTCGCCGAGTTCAACACGGTGATATCAAGTAAGTGGGTAAGTACCATTTTATCCAATTATCATGTCAAACTCCGCTTTATTCATAGCTGGAAGTATTCATCAGGGTCACAAACGTTTTAGTGATGCATCGAGAGGAAGACAATGTTCTCTTATGAGTTTTGCAGCGCTGTCGTGTGCCCAGTTCAGCAGTGCATTGACCTCTGACACAATCAGTACAAATTATCTTTATCGAAGGAGACCGACTGTATCTCGCCGGATGCGCTTGGCAATCGACTCGTACTAGATGCAGAGACGATATCGCTGAACTATCTGCCCGTTGAAGCATGTTGATCTACGGAGACTAACACTTACAAATCGTCCTTAGGGACAGCAAACGAACCCTTCCACAAACAAATGAAAAATCTTCCCTATCACTATCAGAAGTAAGGTTTAATTACCCCATAATTCGTCTTGCTTTTAAGCTTTTATATTTTTCTAGGATTTTTTTGCAATGAGTGTATACATAAAATTGTTATTGTTTTGTAGCATTGGCATGTTAAAAAGTGCATCACTCGGATACAAATATTAACTTTGAGTTGATGTTGCACGTTAGAAAACATTGACCCCCAGACCCCAGTACATTTGGGAATCAGGGAGTCCATGGACTGGGGGTCAGTGTTTTCTCCACTTCCATTGAATTCTACCATGCAACACATTAATGTCATAGTTCATGATTGTTCACACATTTCAATAAAATATCTGTACTAATTTACTTGGTGTCTATATTTCCGGTATCGATGTTGTGTTATTTTCTGTCCAATATGCACATTATACATAGATCTACTAATAACCCAACCCATCAGTCCCTGATTGAGCAAAGGTGAGTGTGAGTTGGGAAAACTAAAAATCTCTCTATGGCTCTATATAAGTTGTTTCCACTTTGTTTTTTTGGTTACCTTTGTTTCATTTCTTAATCGAAAATTATCAACTATTGGTTGCACAATCTTATTCAAATTTGTCCAACGCACTTCCCATAATGTATAATTACTCCTAGTTGATTAAAGCTACAGAAACTTGCAAATCATTACTAATATCTATGCACCCCCTCGCAGCACTTCACTTTCTATTAGAAACTTCTAGTTTATTTTATTTTTCCCAGTTTATACCGAGTCTGCAGTCTGCATTTTATACCCAATCTGCAGTCTGAAGTTTGCAGATTATACTGACCGCCTTTTGCCACGGCCGTTAGGAATTTGAGTAATGTGTCAAAGAAAGTGGGCGGCGCAGTGATATGTAATTTCGGGCCCATTCCACAGTTCGGTGATTTCCGTAGTAGCCAATTAGAACCGAGGAAAACTAATTAAGATCTTAATAGACCTTTGCACGTGACGTCATATATAGCCGCCATGTTTTGTTCTGTACACCAACATGGCCGCCATGCCCTTTGTCATTTGAATCTCTGGGGATTGAGTGCAAACCATCTATTATGACACCTTCGCATCACCCAAGCGAACGGCGTTGTACTTCTAGAAACGTTTGGAAAACTTAACAGTATTTGATTCAATATGTGCACTGTTTGAGCAGAGAAAGAACTAACAACAGGTGGTTTACCATGAATGGCGATGTAAACGAGAAAAACTTGTCTGATATCATTCGATCTTCTCAATGAAATGCTTAAACCACACAGAGTCCAGTGTTTCAAGGTCGCCACTGAATTCATGGAGAGTATTGGTGTTCCTTACTTCGTTTCAGACGGCACACTGCTGGCAATCTACCGCGACCAAGGGAAAATTATTTCTCATGATTTGGATACAGACATGTCAATAATGGAAGAAGATATGCAAACAGTGTGGAAGAACCGCCATTTGCTGCCAGAGGGCTACAGATGGCAGACGACGTGCCCGGTAACCGGCATAGAATGGTGTGACAAGAGTGGCAGCAAGCCTTTTGATCCAGCCACAAAGGGATCGTTGATTGCTTTTCCCATCTAGATTTTCGAATGATAAGCACGGAGTTTCCTTAGGCCGACCGAAAACCAAAGTTGTTTACTTCTTTACCGCTTTCGTCCTCTACTAAACGAACTTGGGGTTTCCACGTTCTGAGTTCTGCAGACAACGGTCCTGAAATGTTACCCTGGGCCCGGTTAACGTTGTTCGAAGCCAGGGCAACTTTATCCCTAGGATATGTCATTTATCCCTAGAATATGTCATTCTAATCTGTACAGTTTACCCTCGGGTTAGCTATTAACCCCTGGCTTCGTACAACCGCGGGGTCGTGTGTGCCAGAGGTTACGGGAGCGGCGAAAAAATAACCTTTGGTCTAAGCTGACCTAATGATACAATTCAAAAAGTGACTTGGGTAATTTAACCCAATTAGGACTCACTCAGTAGTTTGAGCTAAACAACATATTTCTGCTTTCTCAGCTCGTTACAATTCCTTAGCTCTGGTTCTGGGTCTGATTCTGACTAGCCATACATAAAATATTTATGTCATTCCTACTCTCAGTGTTTTTATAATAATTTATTTATGAGGGGGGATGGGTCTGGGGAGGAGATCATTCGAATTGTTTTACCCCCCTCTTATCACATTCGGTTGTCAGTGATCAACTGAGTCACGCTTGCCACTCGTCCCGTTCAGCTTCGACTCGACGTGTTTTTGATATTCCCTCCTCCTCCCCATGTCGTGTCCACACTCGTATATTTCTTGTATTATGTTCTTGGCGTTTTCAGTGCCCTCACCTTTACTGGGCCACATTATGTAATCAATAATTCTTAAGTGAAATCTGATATCTATCATAGCCATATTAGTCCAACAATGGTGTAATACATGTTCATTGCCCAGTAAACCGAGCGCAGGCAAATCAGCACTTGGAGTAGCTATATAGTGGGTAAAGGAGGGAGACATAAAAGCTCTAGTTTTCCACTTCGACAGTACGTACATGACTGACCTGATTAAGGTGGCTCGAGGGTATTTGACAGCTAAATGGGTATCGTGTTTTAGTTTTATAAGTCCTTTATTACTCGGGCCAGGGCTCCGGCCTTTGATTTAGGCTCCAGAAATGGGGATTATTTCAATTAAATGGCGTAAGGCTCTTGGTATAGATACTGTTGTGCTATTATTTTAGGTTTAGTTGCAGTCAGCATTGATTTTGGATGAAAATTCCACCGTGATGTTCGAGTGGTTGGGATCGAGGAAATATGGCGGCTGCGACCATATTTCTTAGGTGGAGAGGTCGAGGGGTAACATTACAACAGAACTCGCAGAAATTGCATACAGAGCCCAATGAAGAACAGATAACGACTTCAGGTAGGTTTTCATTGATTTTATCTTAGTATTTCTGGCATAACGGTACAAAAAACACTCGTTAAAAATCTCATACAAACCCTTATCATTTAAAACCCAAACAGAGCAGTTATTGTGTTTTCGAGTTTAGTATGACAAGTCATTTGAAGTCACGTGACCGCCACCATTGTTATTTATTTAAATCGGTCATCAACACTAATCTTAACGTTACAACACAGGGTGACCACACGCATACTATTTCCTTGAATAATATTTTGGGTTTCTGGTGATCGCCTCGCTTTGACGCCCTGGGCTCAGAGGATATGTCCCGGATGTAGGATTTTCGTGTTCACCGAATATCAAGTGGGTAAGTACCATTTTATAAAATTATCATGTCAAACTCCGCTTTATTCATAGCTGGAAGTATTCATCAGGGCGGTCACAAACGTTTTAGTGATGTATCGAGAGGAAGACGATATTCTTTTATGAGTTTTGCAGCGCTGTCGTGTGCCCAGGACCTCTGACACAATCGATACAAATTATCTTTATCGAAGGAGACGGCCGTACTGCGAGTCATTTGCCAAGCGCATCCGGCGAGATCATGGCGAACAATATCGTACATAATGGCTGCCACGCATGCGCAGAATGCATTACACGTCGTTCCAAAATTAGTGAAAACAACAACAACAACAACAACAAATTTTATTTCGTACTGGAATTAATAATAGTTACAGGTTTACTGAAAAAATGAAAAGCTCAATAATTGGTACTGGTAGGCTCAGAATAACTAGAAAGCTAAACTAAGCTGAGCCACCGGCAGTGAAGACAAGGCTTACCTTTTCGCAATTTTCCAATTTGCTGCTTTAATACTGATTTATATTTCTTGAGGTCCACAAGTTTTAAATTCAGTTATCATGCCTACTCCTGCCCTCGACTATGATTGCTAACAAGTTGTGGATGATTAGACCGGTTCCTGATGCTCTGCTAAAAAACGACCCAAATTAGCTAGAGCCGCCATACATCTTCTGTTAAATACTGTAAAGGCCAGTCAGAAAGCTCAATCACAAAGACTTCCGAGTAGTTCATGTTTAAGGTCCACAAGTTTGAATCTGTTCTGCAGATACCAAAGTAGATTCTAACGCCAGAAAAACGAGTTGAAATACTTGCTTTGGTGGTTCCAAACGTCCTGTAAATAACTGCATTTTAACGCCAAAACTCTCCTTCCCAAACCTACAAAGTCAGTTTAAAGGGACAGACCCGACTCGTTCAGCTGTTACATTTCCCTTCGCGCAGGACGTTGAAAATAGCAGCTCGTCCGCCATTTTGACTGTCGATGTCCATGTAACCTCTCCTCATTCTATAAACACTCATCAACGGCTTTCTTTTAAAAAATAGATTTTCACGTTCGCGCCCGCAATGACAACCGCTGACTGTACGAAATTGTTCGCCATGATGTACTAGATGCAGAGACGATATCGCTGAACTATCTGCCCGTTGAAGCATGTTGATCTACGGAGACTAACACTTACAAATCGTCCTTTGGGACAGCAAACGAACCCTTCCGGGTAGCAAACATTAATCGCCCAACGTGGCACAAACAAATGAAAAATCTTCCCTATCACTATCAGAAGTAAGGTTTAATTACCCCATAATTCGTCTTGCTTTTAAGCTTTTACATTCTAGGATTTTTTTTGCAATGAGTGTATACATAAAATTTATATTGTTTTGTAGCATTGGCATGTTAAAAAGTGCATCACTCGGATACAAATATTAACTTTGAGTTGATGTTGCACGTTAGAAAACATTGACCCCCAGATCCCAGTACATTTGGGATTAGGGAGTCCATCACATTTCAATAAAATATCTATACTAATTTACTTGTTGTCTATATTTCCGGTATCGATGTTGTGTTATTTTCTGTCCAAAATGCACATTGTCTACTATTAACCCAACTCATCAGTCCCTGATTGAGCAAAGGCGAGTGTGAGAAAACTAAAAATCTCTATGGCTCTATATTGTTTCCACTTTGTTTATTTGGTTACCTTTGTTTCATTTCTTAATCAAAAAATTTATCAACTAGTGGTTGCACAATCATATTCAAATGTGTCCAACGTACTTCCCATAATGTATAATTACTCCTAGTTGATTTAATAAAGCTACAGAAACTTGCAACTGAATCATTACTAATATCTATGCACCCCCTCGCAGCACTTCACTTTCTATTAGGGCCAGACACGTACTTGAAGTCAAGAAAGGATTTGTAAATAAACTAAACATGTTGAAAAGGAGTCGGGTTTTACCAATACAGTTACTTTTAGATTTGTATTTTAAGATAATAATTAATTATTACTCTTACACAGCATTTTTATAGTATTTCGCCTTGTTTTAGCTTTTTAGTACCCTAGTTCTTCTGTACAAATGACTCTCGCTCATGACTATAGCTTACGATAATAAATATTATAAATAATGTATGAATATTAGAATTTTAACAACATAGAATAATTGAATACCATAGTTTTTAACATAGTTAGATAATTAGTTAGTTTAATAACTAAACGTTTTACACACGACCCCACAAGCGGCAACACTTAAATACTATCGTGTTTAATAAATAAATAAATGCAAGCAATAAAGAGAAAAGATAACTAAACATACAACGGCAAAACTATGAGGCTACAGTACTTTGATTACAACATTTCTTACACTATATGGCTTATCTGTTTAAATAGATATTAGTAATTAGTTTTTTCAAATTTAGCCAGGTGAAATTATATTTTGTTGGTTTTGTATGCTGTTGTGCGTTCTATTCATATATAAAATATCTACGGGAGAAGTAAAAAAAATAACGACTCTTTCATTTTGATTTGCCTAAACTCCTGTGATCATTACGTACTGGATAGGAGATCGTTTATTATGTCGCCTCTCTTTAAACATTACTCGAGTCAATTTGCTTCAGTCAGGGGGAAACTTAATTATTTTTTGATATATAGAGAAACGGGTTTTCGGCCGATTCATTTCCCCTTGACAATCTCTCTCAAACGTGCTATACTAATTACGGACTCGTTGGTTGTGTTGACGTCAAAAATATATATTCCCAAAATTAAAAATTGCATTATACCCCTACTGAATTGTACCACTGTCTGCACGAAGTTTCATGAATAACAGTAAAAATATATAACAAATATTATATACGCAGTTCATGGGGGTGGTTGCCTCCACCGTGAGATATTGTTCAACAGCCCTTTTTTGAAACAATAATTCAAGCATTCTACTAACAAATGATCCAATTTAGGCCAGAAAACTATGAAATTATTTCGTTAAGCTATTCATTCACTGAACGGTATTTTTTTCCCTCTTTCATTCTTCGGATGAATTAAGGTTACGTACTATAATATTTTTCTAATTTTAAGCTGCTCGTACTTTACAAAACAAGGCTTTCAGTTAAAATTGGCTATTAAGGCTGGTTCACATATAATCGCCCCGATCGCCCGAATCGCCCGAATCGCTTGAAATAGTGCGCGGGCGATCCGGGCGATTATATGTGAACACACGTTTTAAGTTGTGGGACGATCCAGGCGATCGGGAAGATCGCGATCGCCACCGATCGCCCCGATAGAACACTGCTCTATCGGGGCGATCGGTGCGATCGAGAAAAAGCCACGAGCAATCGTGAGCGATTATATGTGAACATGGCCAGGCGATTCGGACGATTCGGACGATCGAAATATGTCCCAAAATGCACTGCATGTACCCAAGATGCATTATTCTCACATCCAAACATTGTTATCTTCATTTAAAAATGGCGGCAAGTAGCGAAGACTTTAACACCGCATTATTTATGGAAGAAGTTCAGAGATACGAATGTTTATATAACAAATATTCCAAAGACTACAAGAACAAGTTTGTAAGATTGAACTGCTGGAAAAAACTTAGAGAGAATTTTGGTAAATAAGCAGTAAATAACAAGCAATAAGCTGTTCTCTTCGATTTTCTGCCGCCATTTTGTGTCAATATGGCGCGAAAATACATCTCGGATCCAGGAATGGCCGTGTGAAATTGAACTCACATGCGATCAGGTGCGATCATATGTGAACAGCGAATCGCTCGAATCGTCTCGATCGCTTGCACATTTTTTAACGCGATTCGGGCGATCGAAGCGATTCGGGCGATCGGGGCGATTATATGTGAACCAGCCTTTACATCGTGGTTATATATTAGACACAATGAACACAAAATCGGGATTAATTATCGCAACAGAAAGAATACAATTAAAGCATTTAGTCTTAATATGAGAGACATCATATTACATGGGGTAATCTATGTGCCTGTGTGGTAATATAATGTTATGAGATATCGTATTACATGTGGTAATATAACGTTATGAGATATCGTATTACATGTGGTAATATAACGTTATGTGATATCGTATTAGTATAGGTAATAGCATGAGGTGTAGTGATATTTGGCATAAATACCGCGAGTGATATTTCAAAATTGTTCCTAATATCACGAGCCGCTTCGGCGAGTGATATTACGAACAATTTTGAAATATCATGAGCGGTATTTATGCCAAATATCACGTACATATCATGCTATTATTTGTTTATAATATGACCTAAGAAATTTACTGAAAAAGACAATCAGATGTTCTCTCAACTGGTGCACCGAGTTTGTTTACTTCTTCGACTGTTTGAGTTTGAGCTAATGACAAGTGAAAATCCTTTAAGTGTGCGTTTGGCAGATACTTTAGCTTATCAAATTGAACAGCCAAATCTAAAAAAAAAGGCTTTATAATCGACTGGAGCTTAGAGAGAATGGCTATAATTAACCTGTGTAAAAAGTCCATTTCTGGTACATTGACACTAGCAAAGAGCGAAGTTTGATTTCAGGCAGTTCATCGAGCACAACTGAAGTCAAACAATAAAACAGTTGTAACTTTGCTGTTTTATTTTTAAAGACAGTAACTGATAATACGTCTCAAAACAAGAAAACTGAACGACACTGTCGCAGCTGGAAATGAAATTCCAAGTTCTTTAAACTTTATAGTACAAGAAAGTATTTTTCTTTAGGTATTAACTTGAACAAGATAATTTGAATCAACTGCTCACGGCAACGGGTCACATGCGACCGAGTTGCCAAATATTTCAATGGCTTAAAAAGAAAACAATTAAAAGAAATTTTAAAAGTCAACTTGGCTTACTTTGTTGGTATTTTGTCCTTGTATAATGTCAGCTGTTCCTGGGCAGTTGTTTAATCGAGATGAACGTCAATTTTCGATTCCGTTTTCATTCACTGAATCCAACTTTCCTCGTCTGTCAACTGCATGTTCACTCGAAGACTTGAAAATCACTTTGAACTTTCTCAAATCACCCCACTATTCCATTACCAGAGGCACAGATGACATTCCTGTTCATTTCTATACCAAACTCTTCAATTTTAGCCACCAAAAGCCAGGCATTTGCCACCGTAAATTTCCGTAGCTTTGTAGTTTTCTGCACCCGCTCGGCGACCTGTAACAAGCTTCAAACCGGGGGGCACCGCTTGCATAATAAAGGGTAGGTACGTGAGGGGTTGTATTCAGAGCCCGACCCGGTTTGCAAAAGAATATTCTTATTAGCCAGAATTTCCATGAAATTTAGGAAAATCAACCCGAATTTATAGATGATTTGCTCCAAAACAAGACTTGGTTTGCGAAATTGGGCTCAAACCTAGACACAGTACGCCGCACATCTCACTTACGTCTTGTACGTGAGTGGCCCCCCGGAGTTTGAAATACCACTCCTTGGAGTTTGTAATTTCACTATTACGTTGAAATACCACTCCTCTTAGCCAATCAGATTGCAGAAATTTCTTAGGTCATGTTATAACATGTGGTAATATGACGTTATGGGATATCGTATTACATGTGGTAATATAACGTTATGAGATATCGTATTACATGTGGTAATATAACGTTATGGGATATCGTCGTATTACATGTGGTAATATGACGTTATGCCATGTGGTAATATGACGTTATGCCATGTGGTAATATGACGTTATGCCATGTGGTAATATAACGTTATGCCATATGGTAATATAACGTTATGCCATATGGTAATATAACGTTATGCCATGTGGTAATATAACGTTATGCCATATGGTAATATAACGTTATGCCATGTGGTAATATAACGTTATGCCATATGGTAATATGCATGGTAGTTGTATATCGTTCCAGGTATAACTTTACCTTCATGGTAATCGTTCTAGAATATGAAATAAAGTAGGGTTTTAGAGGTAATAGGTAAAATAAGTGCGAATAAGTGGTAATGTATTTTGAATGGTTTCTACTACCATAGTTTCGGTATCTGTATGTACAGCGAAAAGCAGAATCCAGTACAGCGAGCAAGCCAACAGAATTCACTCGGTTGTTTACAAATTATGGTGAGTTGATTTGACTCAGTTCTCTGTTCAACTTCGCTGGTGTCGTCACCGCGCCGACAAAACAGACCACGTTTGACTTAAACCACCACGATGCACACGTGTAGTATTTAAAAAGCTTCTTCACAACTCACACTGAAATATTCATATCCATGTATTTCTCTTCAGCCTTCAGGTATGATTTATAGCATCTTGACCTATTGCAGTTTTGGTATCGGCAAACCGAACAGCACAATTCAAAATTATGCAGCGAGCAAGCCAAGCATATTTTTCGATCGCATATTCACTCGGGTTCAGCATAAATAAATAACAAGTATCCTGAGCCTGTTGGAAGGCTTTCGCACGAGTGAAGTTAAATAAAACATTAAAGTGCTTACATTTGAGAGATGGGACTCCAAATTAGAGAGAAAGTTCCTCGCGGGTCCGCCGCCATCTTGAATTACTGTATTAAATTATGTAAATAAATTAACCTGGCTTGTTGTGTGACCAGCACAGTGCAATCTAATTGGTGCGAATTTGACCTTTAACGCATGCGCAGAACGCTTGCTACACGGAATAAAAAAAATATTTAAATAACGACTTGCATTTTTAGACTCGGTGCTGCCACAGGCAGCCCGAGTAATTATACTGACCGCCTTTTACCATAGGCTCGGTTTCAGCCGTTGGGGTGTCGTTTCTCCAAAGCCTCCCCCCACTAACGGTTGGGCGCGCGGTCAACACACCGTGTCCGTGACGTCGGCTGATTAAAATTCAATATTATCCAATTTGCGTGTGTTGACAAGAAAAGCCGTTTATACCCTTTCACGACTGTAGCGTAGGCTCTAAACTTTCAAAACACACTGGAACTCTAAACTAAAACTAAAAGTGTGAAATGAATTCTCAAGAACAAACGGCATTTAAAATTGTTGAGAAACTAGGCTGCATTATTTGTTACTCTGTAATATTAGTGCTGCTCTAGACACCGCTGACAGAAATTAAAAGCCAAAATACGGGGGTAAAGTTCAGATATTATCTCGGAACTATTCTAAGCTAGAGTCGAGTATTCCTGCTCAGTACTTGTGTAGAGTATATTTTGGATACCTTAAAAAATGCACAAACGTAGTACATAGGACAAGGAATTGTAAAACTCGTTTGATGCAACGATTTTCAAGTGAACTGTGATCGCAGAGTTAAAGGAGCAGTGTCACGATTAGTATTCATGCCCAAAGTTTTGAAAATGTGTCAGGCGGACAAGAAATCAAAAGATGTGACAGAAGTAGAAGTCCGTAAGTAATCCGCTTGCATCGGCGTATTTGCACGATATCTCGAGCCGAACATGAATTGCTTTAAAACTATACTTCAGTATTATATGGTT
Source organism: Actinernus sp. WN-2022 (assembly GCA_030867875.1). Taxonomy (NCBI): domain Eukaryota; kingdom Metazoa; phylum Cnidaria; class Anthozoa; order Actiniaria; family Actinernidae; genus Actinernus; species Actinernus sp. WN-2022. Next base: position 114,339,531 of record JAOWCC010000577.1, read on the forward strand.
AGGTTTGATGTTATATTTTAATAAAGCAGCATTTTATTTATTTCAATCGAAAGGGAAATTTGCAGCGGCGCGTGACATAGCGTGATTTTGCCATTGTCTATAACAACCAATCAGAATCGTGACACTGCTCCTTTAAACGCGTTAAACGTGGCCTCAGTCAGACGCGATTTCCTCTCTTATAACTCTATTAATATGGAGTCGTCCGTCTTTTCTTCTCCAATAAAGGCAGCACTAATTTTCTTTTAAGTAAGAATGGCTAGCTGGTCTTGAAACGTTTACAATATATATTATGCAAATACATTCAGCGACAGGATTTGAATGGCAAGTTTTTGATTGGCTAAAAACCGACAATGCCTCAGCTCGCGCGCCCAGCCGTGAGTGGGGAGAGGATCGCGGGCTCACCGAAACCCCACGGCTGGAAACCGAAACGTAATTACCCTATATCATTATGACGTCACGGCTTGTTTATGAGGGGGACAGAATCGACTTGGACAATAGAATTTTGAATTAAATCTGCTCTGCTGAGGAAAATTTAACTTCGAATTGTCTGGTTTCCAGATATCAGCTGTATCAATGTTTATCCCACAATATTTACCGTATTTGGTGGCTGTTACCGCTATTCTACGTTCTTCAAAATGCATTTGATAGCGATTTCCTTTGTGTTGTTGCTGTTTTGTCCCCCTCCCACGACCGTGATCCTTAGCGTTTAAACAATAGATTGTTTCGATATGACGTCATAATGCTATAGGTCAATTGCATCACCCAAGCGAACGGCGTTGTGCTTCCAGAAACGTTTGGAAAACTTAATAAATCTGCCAATTTCAAGTGCTGTAAACAGTATTTGATTCAATATGTCCATTGTATTGAGCAGAGAAAGAACTAACAACAGGCGGATTACCGTGAATGGCGATGTAAACGAGAAAAACTTGTCTGATATCATTCTCCTCAATGAAATGCTTAAACCACACAGAGTCCAGTGTTTCAAGGTCGTCACTGAATTCATGGAGAGTATTGGTGTGCCTTACTTCGTTTCAGACGGCACACTGCTGGCAATCTACCGCGACCAAGGGAAAATTATACCTCATGATACGGATACAGACATGTCAATAATGGAAGAAGATATGCAAACAGTGTGGAAGAACCGCCATTTGCTGCCAGAGGGCTACAGATTGCAGACAACGTGCCCGGTAACCGGCATAGAATGGTGTGACGAGAATGGTAGCAAGCCTTTTGATCCAGCCACAAAGGGAGCCAAGAAATTTGAAATCGTCGACAAGGAGGATTATTCTTACTATCTGAAACACTTTGCTCACAATCCTTTGGTGACCAAATGTAACGTATGGAATTCTACAGATATATACACATACAGAAGAGCAACGGACGATCCGTCGATCCTGCAAAACAACTATGCACGATATGGCCTTGGAGTGGAGAAGAAACGATTCGCATATGACAAGATATTCCCGCTGAAGAAGTACAGCTTCGAAGGAGTGCAGTGCTGGGGCCCCAGTGACCCGGAACACTGGTTGTCCGAGTATTATGGATACCTCGGGCGAAACGCTTATTACGATCCTGATGAGAAAGCGTGGAAGAAGAGGGAGAATGTTAGGAGTGGAGGCATTGCAGTGAATAGCGCTGCGCGGCAATGACGTCACAAATTTTTAGACCCCCCGCGTGACTCAGACACATTTACCACTTTTCGCGTTAGAACTTACAAGAATTGACCTATATCACTATGACGTCATATCAAAACAATCTATTGTTTAAACGCTAAGGATCACGGTCGTGGGAGGGGGACAAAACAGGGACAAAACAGCAACAACACAAAGGAAATCGCTATCAAATGCATTTTGAAGAACGTAGAATAGCGGTAACAGCCACCAAATACGGTAAATATTGTGGGATAAACATTGATACAGCTGATATCTGGAAACCAGACAATTCGAAGTTAAATTTTCCTCAGCAGAGCAGATTTAGTTCAAAATTCTATTGTTCAAGTCGATTCTGTCCCCCTCATAAACAAGCCGTGACGTCATAATGATATAGGGTAATTGACTAGCACTTCAGTTCGTCGTCTGACTATTCTACCAGAAATGACGGCTTTCCTGCATTATATTACGAAGGAGAACCTGATGATTGTACTGTCGAACAGCTTAAACGTTGGCTAAAATACAGAGGATTGAAACAAAGCGACAAACGGCGATCTTATCAAGCGAGTTTCGCGTCTGGGAGTGCAAAGATGGCGCGAAATACAGTGTTTGTATGGGAATCCGACGAATCCGATGCCAAATAATTTCCGTAAAATCGAATTTCGGAAATATTCACTGTCTGCAAACTTAAGATACCAGGTAAGAGATTAACTGATCAAAATGTAAGGGATGTAGTTGTACTGGGAAGCGTGCAATCAGTTTCCCATACATTTCGGCTGTAACAACGAGTCAATGTCCGCGGGAAAATTTACAGACAAAGGTATAGAAAACTGAAAACACGATTGCACGCTTCCCAGCACAGCTACATCCCTCAAATTTTGATCAGTTAATCTTTTACCTGGTATCTTAAGTTTGCTGACAGTGAATATTTCAGAAACTCGATTTTACGGAAATTAGTTGGCATCTGATTCCCATACAAACACTGTATTTCGCGCCGTTTCCCCGGCTCCTACAAAAAGTGGTGGTAATTATCTTGGACTGGCCTATTCGTTGCCGCAAACCACGTTTAATATAGTCAGTCTCTAGCTGAATCCCAAACCTACCTTTTCCCATTGAATATCGTTGTAAGACTTACCTAAACTTTGAAAAGTCAGGTTTTCCGTAAGAGATTCATCGGCGAATGGGAATATTGACTGTATGTTGTAGCCAGCAGGTAACTTAATATTTGAAATTCTTTAAAATTAAATTCATCGGAGACCAAAACTAATGTAATGGCTGGAAAATAGATACCAACTGCAAGATTTTGAACGGACTAACAAAGGTACGAGCTAATCATTTATGGTTAGACAAATCTTCACAGACAAATATGCCCGGAATTGTCTCTGTAATATTTCTCTGTACAAATGATATTTTTGTTTGCAAATTTATAGCTTTGTAAAACAAATATTACCCTAAAATTAAGCAGTCTTGCTTTATATTTTGGTGTGCTCTTTCAAGCTATTATATTATGTTTTGCATTTGTCGAGTTTTCAAATTACCTGCAAGTACCCATTCCGTGCGACATTTCGGAAAGAGATTTTAAAACTTATTTATGACATTCGGACACAAGGTCACGGACACAAGGTCACAAACTTCATTTGTGTTCGTAAAATAAATCAAAGCATTGTAGATGTACATGAGTCAGTTCGCTTCAAAACTTTATTTCAAATCCATAAATTCAAGTAAACTATGGTTGAACTGTAATTCCTTCTCGCTATGTTTACTGGCGGGTACTGTATAGTTCAGACAAACTCCCCCTTGCATTTCAATTCACTTGTCTCGTTATTATTCTGTGCTTTTGAAGTCTCCTGTAAAAACATTTATCCAACGCTGACATTTCTCACTGAGTTTTGGAACGGAAAAGCACTGAGAAAAGATGAGAAACTCTGCTAGCGGTGTACCAATCGATGCTTCCATCTCCGAGAGGATATCTCTTTGAGCGATTTATGAAGGTTTTTATACATCTAAGAGTCACTCTTACATCTTCCCCAGCAACAGTGCTTGGTAGTTACCATTACTGATATGACTGGGAATCTTATTTCCGGTATTTCTTCTTTTTTTGATCGAAAAACCTATGAATCATGTTCTAACACGACTCTCAAAGTCACTGAAATACTGTAAACAGCCGCGTGTGTTTGTCTGAGTTTTGCGGGGGGTCTCGTTTCAGACAATCTAATTGCGGGCGACCGCAGGGAGCCCGCAATCCTAATAGGCACATCAGATTTCGATTTGTACAAAAAATGTTCTGCCTATTGGTATGATTGGAATGCAGTCACGCAGGTTAGAAGCTTGTCATGATCACACCATCGAATTTTCACTGACTCCAACCTGTCGTACGTGGTTGATCCGAGCCTTTCGAACTGCGTTTTTTCGGTAAGTTAACGTGTTTATTCCATAATATTATAAACAGTATTAGCATAGATACATAAATAAGACATCGCTTTGTATTTTGGAGGATTTATTTTTGCAGTGCTGGTATGTTTCGTGTCATAAATTCGCTACAAAGCAGGGCTCCAATTGATCGAATCCTACAGGGCACGTACGCGTGGAGATTCCTAGCGCGTGGCCTGACAGAGATTAGTGAACCATTTCTTGGCTCAATCCAAGCGAATCGCTCTTTACAGAAACAAGAAGCCCATGGCCTACTTTGGCCTAGCTTGGAGTCAAACAATGGCACAGTTTTGCCGAAATTAGACCCAGTCTGGTCGCCCCAAATCGTACAAACTAAACCAGAAACTAAACCAGAACCAATAACACAGAAATATCAAACAAGCATTTTTAATAACAAGTTGTTTAAGTCAATATGCTACTTAGTTAAGGTTAAGACTCCAAAATGCAAAGCAGATGATCACCTTGACAGTTTAAATAAGTTTACGGTTGAGCAATTAGTTTACCCGAGCTATATAATTATTACGGTGGCCCAAAAGGGTCAAACACAAATGAATTTCACAAAACACAAATCAATATCCCAAAACACAAATCAATATCGCAAAAGACAAATCAAAATTCGAAAACACAAATCAAAATTCGAAAACACGAACCAATTTCTCAAAACACAAATCAATTTCCCAAAACACAAATCCGATTTCCCAAAACACAAATCGAAAATCGAAGGCCTGGGAACTAACCCAAAATACCGGAACGCCTGCTGTAAATTTACCAGAATTGAAACTCTTGCAAAATGTTTTGCCAAAACTGTGGTGATCAAGGAGAAGATTTCCAATATTGTCCTAACTGCGGCTCTAAGCTCGGCACTAGTATACCTTCGTATAGAGCTCTTTTATCAGACTTCAACGTCACTGAGAAAGAAGCAATCGAAGGGGTCTTCTACAGCGGATTTAGCTGCGAGACCATTTTGAACTTTCTTTCCAAGTACCATGGGTTAGGGATTGCCCGGGGGGGGTACTTACATGAAAAATGGGTATGTATGTGAGGCCAAGAGACTCAAACCCTGACCCTGTTTGACCCAACCCGAGCTCCAAAACCCGAGCTCTAAAGTTAACCGAAGGAAAAGAGACCGCGAGCCTTCTCGAATTCCCAAAGTAAAGTTGTCCCGTTATCTATCACATAGAAAGAAAAGGAAAATATGCAAATTGTTACTGAAAAATGTGCCAAAATCATCAGAAATATATAATTTCTTCAATTGTTTTAAATCCTGGTCTCGTAAGTATTACGGTGAAAGCTGTTTCGGCTACTATTACTTCAAACGATACCGAAAAAGTTTAAAGATTGATTTAAAATGCCAGAAAAGCAAAGCTCGAAATGCCATGAATACATGCTTTAATAGTGTTTCACCTGTTACGAGCAACGTCATGATGGATGATTCATTCAAGCTTTGTGGTGGTATTAATAAACAGTTGGATCACGGGACCTGGCCACTTCGTCAGTCGACATAACCAGTGCAAATGATCGCTTGCAATTGATAAACAGATTGTATGATAAAGGCTTACAGAACCTGGTACTTCTTTTTATGCCGACTTCACAACAGACTACCCTATTTCCACCAGACGTACTCACTTGTTTGCTACTGTTGTGTTATTAACCTTTGTTGAACATTAAATTATATTTATCGTTACTGCTGTGGTTATTTTAAAGCTCCTATAGTCTTATGGCTGTATCACGTGACTGACCATTGACTGACCATCAACTGACCATCGATTGACCATCGATTGACCCTTTTCCGCTATAAGGACCAGGGAGATTTCGGAGGACCCCCGATAATATGATATTAGTTTTTGGTAGAATTACTATTAAAAATGGCAGCAAAATATACCAAGGGTCCCCAACCTGCTAACAGAGACTCTTCTTGTGTTCTCTCACCATTAGATTTCGTCTGTCACGAAGAAAACAGGCCAGCTACACGAAAATAAAAACAGCTACGCGAAGAGACACACATACGAACGACTTTTGGAAATACCTAATAGTAGAAATGCTCTGCTAGGAGGGCAAGGGTACCCCAATACGTACTACACTCCTGTTTATGCCTTTTATTCAAGGTGCATAACCTTTGGTTGTATAAAAGAGGGATATAAATTTGAGAGCTCACCGACACCAGTGCCGGACTAAAATCAAAGCCAACATTAAGTAACGCTTATTTTCATGAAATTCAAGCTGCCTGTACGAGCCCGCACTTCATGACCAGGGGTTACAACTAGTTTTAGTATTACCGCGCAGCGCTATTACTAGCCGTATTATCGAGACGGTAATCTGCAAATCTTGAAATCTAACAATCGAGAGATCGAGACTTTACGCAAGTAGCCCGCCCGAACAAGTTAAAAGTAGAATTTTCACTTTGCACGCTGGTAATTTTTTTGGTAAAAATGTCCACATACTGAAGTTTTCATGTTTATTTTCAGTAAATTGTCCATTTTCAGACAACTTCATTTATTTCAACTGGTAGTTGTTTTGCTCATATTTGAATGAGATGAGGATTTTGGGCAAAATATAGAAATAGAGTAAAGAAGGAAAAATGCGAGCTGACTGTTACCTGAAACAGTACACATACAGCACACTCTACAATTCTTTCACAGTTGATTTATTTAATTGTCCGTTAATACACATATTCTCCTTATTACCAAATTCTGAGCATTTTAAAATTTTAAAATATTGTTAAGTTGAACATCTGTACCTTAACACATAAACTATACAATAATCCATCTGATATCCCCTCCGTGTTTCACGATTTCCTAATACCCGTAACAAATGTACATAATTACAATACCAGGTATGCAGCTAGGAAAAAATTCTACCCCCCTAAAATTAGAACCAACTTAGGTAAATTTACTTTTAAATACACTGCTACGAAAATTTAGGAAACTATACCTACTAGCCTAAAGCACCTAACAAAAACAAACAATTTCAAAAAACAATATAAAGTTTACCTCCTTAATCATCAAATTTAAGAGCACCATTTTACTTTGTTTATAAATCTTCTCACAATAACTATTTCTCCTTCTAATCCTCTCTTTCTTTCTTTTCTTTTTTTCTCTTGATTTCGTTTTTATTATTATTCGTTTTCGTTTTCTCATATTGTAGTTCCTCTCAAGCTCAACTTGTTACTCTAATCAATACTTTATTTAATATATTCTATGTATTACGCTCAGTTATTCAATTATTATTTGCATGTAAGCAGTGGCCAACTCGAAAGCTTTTAGCTACTTTGACCACTGTACACTTGAATCGTTTAATTTATTCTATGTACTTATTTTGTTTATATATTTTTATCTACTCTCCTTATTGTAAATATTATAAATAGTGTGAAATAAACTTGAACTTGAACTTGAACATATGCAAATAATTCGTCTTACAAACTTGACATTATCTCATTCAAAGAAGTGCATTTGAGGTAGAACCTATTTTTTGTATTCTGCATACACATTTTTCTTGATATAAACCAATATGTTTCCTTGTACTTATGTATCTCTTCCAAAATTTCAAATGTTTTGATAATTTGGTGAAAACTGAACTGAACTGAATTATCATTCATATGGAATGGCTTTCCTCTTTAGTACATTTACATTAGTTTATATTATACATCGATATCTAAATATGGGCTTTTTACATGGATTAAATAGATCTTTGCATTATATACATTTATAAGTTTATGGGCTTTTAAAAAACATTTATATGATTTGTAAGGGGCCCATAACTGTATGTAACAATACATGTTTTAAATATCCCTCAGAGACATAAATTTATGTGGCATATTACAGTGCTCAAGGAGTACATAAATGTATGTAACCATGTTTTAAATATCCCTCAAAGTTCAAACACATAAATATATGTGGCATATACAGTGCTCAAGGAGTACATAAATTTATGTGGTCAGTATAAACTGCAGATTGCAGACTGCAGACGGTATAAAATACAGACTGGGTATAAAATTCAGACTGGGAAAAAATATAAAAAAACGTACCTGAAGACTTTATCTGTTCTTCATTGGGCTCTGTATGCAATTTCAGCGAGCTAAGCCGGTCTAGAACTGACCACGCTCGAATTTTCATCCAAAATCAATGCCGACCGCAACTAAACCTCAAATAATAGCACAACAGTATCTATTCCAAGAACCACATGACATTTAATTGAAATATTCCCCATTTCTGGAGCCTAAATCGAGCAATTTACGCTTGACGACGCTAGTTCCCAAAGTTCACGGTCTCAGAACTTTTACATATATACCTTATTTTGAAACCACTGTCCAAGCGAATCGGCTCTTAGAGCGCGAGCTTTTGATTCCAATGATCGGAGTTCGATTCCCACACCAGACACAATTTTTTTAAACATCTTTTTCTCCTTTCTCAGTTTTATTTAATCTTTTCCTGTCTTTTAAGCTATTAGAGCCGCCTTCTACACTAAAAAACATTGTTGTGTATTGGCTCTCCTCCAACACGGACATGATGAGAAAGAAATTATATCACAGGTGACCCAATTGCTCTGTAAGTGGCAATATTTACTAGCATTTGAATGGCATTTTTTTAGAACTAATATTGAATAAAAAGCGACAATACTTACAGCATGTGTTTATTTGTCCATGCCGCTGCGTGTGGTTGTAATTTCAGCGAGTTTTGACCCCAGCAGTTCTGTACACTGGTGTTATACCAGGGTCGTAACGAGGGATATTTTTTCTCTAGTGGTCCCTTATTTTTACCCAGAACTTTGATCTCTGATCCCAATTTTCCAGTAATTTGTGATCCGTTATCCAGCCAAAAATTAATGGGGCCGTTCATATTCTGATATATTGATCCCGATCCCATGACTGATATACGTTGATCCCGATCCCATGTCCTGTGATCCCGATCTCGGGTCTGTGATCCCACAGTGAATCGCTCTCTAACTCCCGGGTGGGGGACCTCCTATATAAAAGGGGCAGGGAAGTAGTTAGGACACTCACTATGGCACAAATACGGCCTCCTGATTGGTCGACAAAAAGGGGCAGGGCGATTACGTCACAAGGGGCGCCGCCGCCGTTATAGCACAAATACAGGCTCCGGATTGGCCGCCGTTATAGCACAAATACAGGCTCCGGAGTGGCTGCCGTTATAGAACAAATCCGGGCTCCTGAGTGGTGGACCGTAGTTTCCCGCAGGGTCTATAAAAAAGTGAACCTCCCTTGTAAATTTAGTGCGAACGATGACCCCTACTTGCTTTTGTGGGTGCTACGCTAAAATCGTGAAAGGATTGGTACGCCAATTACAAGTCGCAACCGCAAGTTTTGACGTGCAGCTTTTATTTTCGGGGCAGGAAATTCCTTTGGTGAAAGCGGCTATCCCGAACGGAGTTTCGTATACCACGTTTCCCAAGTTTCTTTACGTGTACGGCTCCCGCCCCCAATCCCAAGTGTGCGTTTCCTCTTGGATTTATGTGGGCAGGCCCTCCCGCGACACCTATTATGGACGGACCCCCGCCCCCCAAGAAAATCCAACTCTACGCTTCGGCATGGACACCACAGGCCCCCCAAAATCCGCCGCCCGTCGCTTGGACCAGTCCCACCACCACTATGCCTCTTACGGGTCCGCCCGCGGAGACGCCCCAGGGACCCCCACTGGGGTACGGTTTTAGCTCAAGATGAAGCTCCAAGTTTTTTAGGGTTGTTTTGTGGAATCTTCCAAAATTTTCTGTAGGCTTAACTTCCGAAGGACTTCTTAGTTTTCCCCATTTTTCCCCGCCTCGTTTGACCCGGGAAAGGGTCCATTTTCCTACCGAAACCCCTCGCGGCCATCCCCAAGTCAACCCTAAAAGTTCATTTTTTGTGAAAATCGGATCGAAAATAAACCCACCAATCACGAAGCGCGCGCCGTGGTTGACCTTACCCTTGCCCTGAACGAAACCGGTTGGACTAGTTTGGAGAGCCAAGGAGGGATTCGGGAAGTTTTTTTTTTTTAGAAGGAGAGATAGGTTGTGGGTAAAAGAAGAAAGAGGGAATCCTTCCGCGAGGGATCTAGACAATTATGAAGAACAAGCGTAGGGTTAGGGGGACGGTTTCGAGGGTACTTTTACAAAAAGAGTTCAGCTTGAGCCAAAAACCGATTGAAATCCACCAATCCCGAGGCGTGTTCATTCTAGGGAGCCAATCACAGGCCGAGAAAAGTGCACCAATCAGAGAGGAGTGAAAAAAATATAAAAGAGAGATAATTTTTTTTTTTTGGATTAGTTTTACCACGATGTTCCACTTAAATTATCTAGATGAAGCAGGCGAGGAAGTTACGATCACGGTAGAAGAAGAAAAAGAGGATAACCCATATGCCTTACCACAGCGATTGCGGTCGCAGCCGGAGTCGGATGAAATCCTGTATTCCCCACCGCAAGCTTCTACCGACGTGGAAGAAATTCCGTTAGAAGAAATTTCTGTAGAAGAAAATGAGGTTATGACTTACGAAGAAGACACTTCTTGGTACAACGAGGACAATTTGTACGCATTCCTCGAAGACACGAATTTCCCCCCTAGGGAATGAATACTCTTTGACTCAAGACACATTTGCTATTCCCGAGGCGGGGTCTCTAGAGTGGGACGAAATAACCGAGGAGGAGGTAGAGAATCTAGTCGCTGCGTTGACCCTCCCTGACGTGCTTCCAGAAATTAGCGACCAAGACATTGCTGAAATTTTGCCCGAGGACATGGAGGACGACGACAACGACGCTTGGGACACGGATGCCTGGGATACGAACGCCTGGTTAAATGAGATGTTTCCTACGGCCTTTCCCGTAGCCCCCACAAAACGGAAAAGCGTGGTAGAACAGCAGGGGGGCGGAAAGAAGAAGAGAAAAAAAATTAACGTTACAGAAGGAGAAGAAGGAGGAGAAGATGAAGATGAAGACGAAGAAACATTTGAACTGGTCCAAACAAGAACAAGAACCTGCAAAAAATTCAAGACGGCGTGCAAAGATTACGAACTGAAAATCAAGACAAAATCCCGCGCGACTCTGGCTGAGGTAAGTCCCAAAGTATGACTACACTAATTTGTGTCTGACGTCACAAATTTTAAATTTTAAATTTATTAATTTTTAATTTTTAATGTTTTTATTTACAGGATCTTCAAGACGTGGCCACCACTATAGAGAGGGTCCTGGACACCACCCTCGGGTCCGCGAACCCCCAAGACCGAGTGAGGATTACCCTAGATGTGCCCCCCGCTTGCCTTTCCCTACCTGATGAGGTCCACCCTGACCCCCGCCCTGATCATGACCAGAATTGGGGAACTCACCCAATCCAACCAAAGAATTGTGATGCAGGGCAACTTCCATGTCCATGTCTTTCACGTGGAAATACCGGGCGGGGGAAGGGGCCGCCCTGCTCGCTGCTGTACCACCGATTTGGAAAAATTCAAAAAAATCAAAAGAAGCATTGTACGGATTCAAAACGAAGACGAATTATGTATGGCCAGAGGGCTGGTCACGGCACTGGCCAAGGAGCAACAGCATCCGCAGTACCACGCGATAAGACTGGGGAGACCCGTGCAACGGTATCTAGCCGTGGAACTCCACCGTCAGGCGAGGGTCCCTTGCCAGCCGTGTGGGATACCCGAACTCAAGAAATTCCAGGACTACTTGGCAGACCAAGGCGCGGAAGTTAATCTGGTCTCCCGGGTTCATATGAATAGTATCATCTATTCAGGCCACCTTCCCGAGGCACAGTACCGTCTTTACCTGTACCAAACGGCGGACTACCACTACGACGTGATCACCACCATGAAGGGGCTGTTGAACGTCAAGTACTTTTGCCCCCTCTGTCAAAAGACCTACGATAAACCTAGACTACACCTGTGTGACACGACGTGTGTTTGCTGTGGTGTCAATAATTGTTCTCCCCGCCCCCCCCCTCCCCCCCCCCCTCCCCCAGGAGAAATATGGGATTGGAAAAAATGTGAACAATGCCATCGGTAGTGCAAGAGTGAGGGCTGCTACGAGAACCACCGCCGTCGCCAACCCCACCGAACGGGACGGGGTACCCTGAACGCAAGAGAATGGAGTTATTGTGAGCGGTATACCCGTTGTGGGCAATGTGGTGTGACCGTGGACGATCTGCTTCAGGGGAAATCCACCTCTGCGGTCCACGTGTGCGGGGAATACAGTTGTCGTAGCTGCAAAATGATCGTCCCCCCAGACCATCGGTGCTACATGCAACCGGCCGACCAGAAGACGCCAAGGCTCGAAACAGAAGAAGAAGATGATGTAGAAGAAGAGGGACCGGAGAGCGGGGGTACAGAAGAAGAAGAAGAAGAAGAGGGGGGTGACGACAAGTTGCGGTACCTCTTCTTCGACTTTGAAGCCATGCCCCTGGAGGCTCAGCATGTGGTCAACTTTGCGGGGATCTCTAAAGTGTGTGAGCTCTGCGTGACAACAGACTGGACCACCTGCCCACAATGTGGGCCCCGGAAAGTAGAATTTAAAGGCCCCACGGCTCTACCTCAATTCTGCGATTGGCTCTTTTCTGGGGATCATGAAAACTGCGTGTGTTTGGCGCACAACGCATGGGGTACGATTCCTACCCTATCCTGGAGTATCTGTTCAAGAACGCCATCAAACCCAAAGTGCTCTTCCGCGGCGGCAAGGCTATGGTGGTAACCATCCCAGACTACAAGCTTGTCATTAAAGCCGATTCCCTTCTGTTCATCCCTCTGGCCCTCAAACAATTCCCCGTCACGTTTGGCTTTCAAGCAGAAAATCTAAATAAGTTGGATATCCCCATCTTTTTTAACACCCCAGAGCATCAACAGTACGTTGGACCCCTGCCGGAGTTGCATTACTACGAACCGGATTCGTTGAGCCCCCAAGGCAAACAAGAACTGGTGGCCTGGCACGCCGCCGAACGGGCACGCGGCGCTGTGTTTGATTTCCAAAAAGGATTGGCCCTCTACTGCCATCGGGATGTGGCCATCCTACAACGGGCGTGTTTAGCCTTTCGCTATATCAAAGAGTGTACAACGATATCAACTAGCCGTTCAAGAGGCAAAATTAAGACTTGATTTAGCCATTGCTCCGGGGATTTGACTAATGCCTTCTAATCTCATTATAAATACAGAGAGCGTGACTGGTTACAACAATAAGCTCCTAAAAGCCACAGGTGATATGACTTTCGGTGTGAACAGCTCGATTAATCTGTCAGCTAAAGATTTAGGAATAAAACATAATATGGGCTCTTCAAAAGTTAAATTACTGCATCGACCGGAGGAGGTGAAAAACAAACCTAATAGAATACCGAAGACAGATGGTAAACCGAATATAAACACACAAACACCGGATCAATTTACTTATCTGGGTTAGATCACGAGATCGTAGACGATAACTAATCGTGCTCGATCCATGCAGGTCGAAATCGTGCAGGTCGAAATCGTGCTCGATCTAAAATTTGCAGGTCGAAATCGTGCTCGATCTAAAATTTGCAGGTCGAAATCGTGCTCGTTGTCGAAATCGTGCTCGTTGTCAATCTCGAAATCGTACTCGAGCTCAAAAATTTGCAGGTCGAAATCGTGCTCGATCTAAAATTTGCAGGTCGAAATCGTGCTCGATGTCAATCTCGAAATCGTGCTCGAGCTAAAAAATTTGCAGGTCGAAATCGTGCTCGATTTCAAAAATTTGCAGGTCAAATATTATGGAGGGAGGTGTGATCATCCAGGATTTTTTCCTTTCCATTTTCATACCATTTGACAAATTGACTCGCGACAAGGAATTGCGAAAATCTATAGTCCCAGAGCCCTCGAAATTGTTTTGCCATACATACGACGCGCAAATAAACTAGAAATAAGGGATGGATCATAACACGTCTCCGAGTTTATCACGAGTAATATCAGAATTTGGATTAATGGCATGTACATATATAGTCTCTGAATAAAAAGGATAACTGAGTTCTGTTTTTGTCTTTCTTTTAATCTCACTCATTTGGAATACTACAACCCAAAACAGTGAAAGGGCCCAGCCTCGGCTAAATAATTTTATTCAAGATGGCTGCCAGTACGTTAAAGAAACGAGACCGTTGACATCCAGGACAACTGCACTGAAGACAATAGAGTAAAATGCATCCATGTTGTCTGGTAACGTGGTTAGTTTTATCGAAAACATTGAATCACTTGCTATCGTATATTTTTTTAATACTTGATTGGGAGAAATAGTTTCGTATTTGCAATTTGCCGCTGATTAATGATGACTCTCGTCATTGCCGGAGGAGCGCACATATCTCCGATGTAGGTGTCACGTCGTTTTCACAAGTAGATATATTTTTAGATGGTGGGATGTACCAGCGGCGGGAAAACGATGCCTCATTAGCTACTCTTGTTATACCAACAATGTTCATGGCTGCTACGCTTTTGCGATTCAGTATCCCGTATCCCGCTATCCTTAGGTGCAATCATTCATACCGTTCAAAAAAATGCCCTTCTCGCCGGCATTTTCGAATATTTAACCAACACTGCGCAGTGAGTCTGAAGTCATCGCTATCAGTGGCAAATTACAACTGAAAACGAAAAGTATACACCTGTTACATTAAAGGTTGTCCAGGACAAACGATAAGCGACATACCCCAGACTGAAATGGATGATTTTTTTATTTGTAATAAACTTATCATCATCGTCGACCCCTTGGGACGTTCATACTCCTTATAAACCACTCGACGTCGCACTTTCAGCGGCCCTAGTTCCTAGCCGCTTTTCTGTTTTCCTGTATGATTGTAACACATTCTGTACGTCTCAATAAAACGTTGCTGACTTCCGTGCGGCTCCCTCCAATATATTGTCTCATTGTCATTATTAATGTAAATAGAAATGTTTTCTATTCGCCTGAGCGAAGAGAAAGAGAATAGAATTATGGTTGTTGCTATTAGTCTGGTGAATTCGTTTGTTTTTTAGTCAAACGCTTTAATAAAAATATTAATAACAATTTCCATTCCGCATACCTGCCGCAAGTTATAATGACAACCTTTGTCGCTTGTCGCTCGTACGTGACAACCTTTTTTGAAATATGTATACTCAGGAGCCATTACCAGGAGCCATTACCAGGAGCCATTACCAGGAGCGTACCTATGATGGGTAGCGTACCTATGTGATGGGTAGCGCCCACAGCACAGTAGACGATGTGGCTATTTATAGTCGCGAAGTTCTGGTATGCGATTACGTTGTCTTTTGCTCTCTTGCGCTTTAGTATTTTTAGCAGTTTGAACCGTGTCAATTACAATTCTTCAGTGCATCCTGATTGGTTAAAAGTGACGGTCTTTGTTTCTTCTCGCGGGAAACAAGGCTAAAAAGAGCTACATCATCTGTTCTGCTGTTGGACAGACCTAATCTGAGGGATGCACGCTCCTGGTATTGGGCTCCTGGTATACTCTATTTCATAAAGTTGAGATGAAATTAATTATTATCAGTGCTTGTTTGTCGGTAATGCATGAATCATCACATTACACAAACGCAGGAAACTTTGTAATAATCGGTAAGCGTACCCATCAGCCCGGTGTACACGATAAGCATTCTGGGCACGTCACTCCTAACTTTTTCATCGAAAGGGTCTAAGAACCCTAGAGTGATCATTCACACAACAAAAATAAGGGGTGCCATCAGTTGAAACACTGAGGTAAATAATTGTTTTAGTATATACCACACAAGTGAATAACCAGCGCCAAAAACGTATTTTATTTTCTGACAAATGGACAAAAATAGCTGCTTCGTTCAGTGGTGATTAATTAACAATGAATTATTGACCTCAGGTGACTAGTGGTGGCTATTTACTGAAATCTACCACTGGAATAATAATATCCAACGTATCCTCGCTCTAGAATTACCAATAATCAGTAATTGGCTTTTGCTCTTCTATTATCAATAATCGCTCATTCTAGAACGCAAATTAAACATTAATTAATTCCGAAACGAATCCTAACTCGAACCACACAAAACGAACCCTAACCATCGGACGAGTTCACGGGTGAACGACGGGTTCTCACTCACCTAGAGCTAGGGTTCACAGGTAAACAAGATCAGAAGGTAAGCGAGAGTAAAGTAATTTTTGAGCGCCCCTACTCGGGCTCGAACTCGTAACCGTTTGCGTGTAGTCCTTGGTAGTGCAGACGTCATGACCACTACACCAAGCGCGTCTTCCGCCGTTTGAAATAGAACAAATGTTTAACAATTATTCACTGAAGTGGAGGTAAATATCTACCACTATTGACCGACACTGAGGTGAATAGTTGTTTTAGTATATACCACACTGCAGGAAAATAGCCAGCACCAATTAGTTATTTTATTTTCTGCCAAATGGACAAAAAACGCGCGCGAGTTGATCGCTGCTTCGCTCGGAGCTGAATATTTTAAAAATAGAATCCCATTGCATCTAGTGATTTACGTAAATAAATAAAGAATATACTCAGTCTGAAAGTTGCTGAAATTCCCGCCACGCGCCAGGAACCCATTGCGCGGTAAACTAACGAGCGAATAGGAATCAAGCTAAAATTAGACTGAAACTCACACGATGTTCAACTAAAAGTGCAGTCGTTGCTCACAAAATTTGGTTTTCCGACATAAAAACTGGATTTTTATGCACGAAAACACCTGTATTTTATTTAGGTACACTTAATTTCGATCTAATCTTTACCAAGAAAGCGAAAGTGCATTAACTGGAGACAAAATTGTGAATGTTTGTGAAACCAGTTGTCGATAAGTGAAAATCTAAACTGAACCTGACAAACCGAAGAGCTGCTGCACAAGTATACGCATAAACTTGTAAGAATTAAGCCAGTGTTCCTTACTTTCTAAGCAAATTCAGTACCAAATGTTAATGCTCAATTTCTGTCTCACAATAAATAAGCCTGTTTTTAAACTGTTGAATGTTTAATACTTGTGTTCAGTCCACTCGTTTCCAAAATTTTCCTTGTACCACGATTTTAGTACCGTTCTGTAGCCGTGCTTTTCGTCCTGTTTTTACTGTTTTCAGTCATTTAGCTTCTCTGTGTGAATATTACATGAATTAAATCAGCAAATCCACGAAGCCCCTGTCCAGCTTTTCCGTTCAAAATCGCACCTTTTTGCTGCAGTTGTTTTTGTCGATTCCTCGGATTAGCTAGTCTCCTTTATAGTAGAGTCACTCTTGCCTTTCAGTCGAAGGCCAAAACATATCATTTCTCGTGAAAAACAAAATAAAAGATATATAATTTTTACGTTCTTTGACTACTGTTAACTTTGTCAGACCCTCTTTAATGTTTGGTATGTTGCGCATAGCTAGGGGAAATAAAAGCAAGCCTATCGTATGTAATGTCACTCAATTAGATTAAAAATTTGATGTAGTACTCGCGCAAATGAAGTTCAGAGGGGTTATGCCATTTTGAAATTTTGTTTTGACTATTAAACACCTTTCGTGTCCATCTATTAATGTCTCCCACATGGAAGATTGAAGCCTCCAATTTCAGCTATAAAGAGCGCCGCTGAAGGTGATCTATGTATAGAACTTTATTTTGATAGGGTAACTCCTTCAGCTAATTACAAACTTAACTGTTATCAACGGAGGCCCTATACACAACTACTACATCAATGATCAATATTCAAGTAAACAAAATATACAAAAATCAAATTATACAGTTTACAATTATACGAATTTAAAACAAAAAAGGAGATATGAATAATCAAAATAATAATAAAAAAGAAACTAATTAATTTACAGACTTTGATTGTATACGATACAGCCATGATAATAAAACGACTTCATGCTGCATTCTAATTTAACACTAGGGACATGTAGGTGATTGCTTCGCCTTGTCAACCTAGCCACAATATCTCTATTAAAGGTAAAATAGTTGTTAAAAAATTGAGGAACACGCCCCTGAAGGCAACGCTTTACTAACTTCAAGACATGCTTCTCACGCCGTAACTCAAGAGTGTCATATCGAAGATATTCAATTGCGTCATCACTACTTGAAGTTCTCATAATTATACGGGCAGCACGCCTCTCTATACTATCTGCATTAACCCTGCCACAACAGCCCCAGACTTGATCACAATAGTCTAGGACTGGTACAATGAAAGACTTATATATAACATTTGCAGTATGCATGCTGACGTTGTTCCTCACCCGACTTAGCATGCCTAATCGTTTCCCTGCCTTACTGACTAGGTACTTTACATGGGCACTAAAGGTCAAGGCCTCGTCAAGTACGATGCCAAGATACCGAAACTCCGAAACACGCTTAATGATGTGCCCTTGTACACTTACGGAAAAATTACAAACAGTAGATAAACGAGCGCTGGTTCCAAAAAGTACACATTCTGTCTTTCCCTTATGCAAAAACATGTTATTATCAAGAATCCAGTCATTAACTAAATTCAGGTCCTTGGTAAGTGTCTTTCCAATTTCATCGGCATCTCTTGCTGAGTAGTAGAGAACGGTATCATCAGCATACATTAATATGTTACAGCTATCGAGGACAGAGGGGAGATCGTTAACGAATAGTACAAATAACAACGGACCAAGTATGGAGCTCTCAGGAACTCCGGAAGAGATATCACATGGATCCGATAACTCTAATATGAGAACCTCCTACGGGTGGACCGGTATGGGTGGGACTCTGCAGAGACTCTGCTCCCAAATCCTACAGCGCCCGTGAGGGGGTAGGGGGAGCAGAGATGGGATCTCATTTTGCTTATGGACACTTCGCTATCAATGTTCGTTTTATCCTATGTTTTAACTAGATTGATCAGAACGCATTTGAACTTGTGTTGGTGTCATAAAAATCATGTGGCCACTGTATTTAGTATGTTTGATTATCGTTAGCGGTTTCAACTTGTGTAATATAATAGATATAATAAAAAGAAACACAATTTGATGTTTTCAAAAGTAGTTTTTGATTTAGAGCACGAATTTGGACATCATTTTAATATGGTATAAATGAATGTCATACATCAAAATCATACCCTCTGACAGGATTCCTAATTTCTGTGGTCATATTTGTAATCGGGCCCTTGCATCAAAATCACATAAATTTCACCCTTGATTTTTGTTGTCAATTTCTTGAAACTGACATTTATTGTTAGGAATGAAATGTATAATACAATCAACCTATTATTAGGAACACCGCTGTAGGAATTATTTAACTTGAACCTGACGCGGCCCATATCTTTTTAAAATGTTCGTCGATTGTGAGATGTCGTACTCGAGTTTAAAGCTCCCTATTGTCACCTCGTCCTCCGAGGTGATAATGGAAGGTCGTTGACATAGATCAAGAACAGAAGAGAAGGGGTCCCAGAATAGACCCTTGAAGAACAATAAGACTACACAAAGCACAAAGCACATTAATTTTAACTGTAATCCCCCTTAAAACCTTCCTTTCTTACAGATCTTAAGACAAAAAGGCATTTTTTTTTCAATAAGCTTCTTCTTGCCATGAGCTTACAATCATGCTGAAACGTGACACTTAAGATATTTAACTCGTTAAGTCGAGGAATGCCCTCCATGCTGATATAGTGTTCAATGTTTCCCTTTTATAGGAAAAATACTATAATTACATTTAAAGAGTTGCATGACATTTGGTTTTTATTAGACAAATCTCTAAAATATTAAATCATTAGGATTATTGTTCGCCTAGTGCACAGTTGCATAAAATTACTGTTCACAAGGCTTGGTATTGTTATTTTGTCTGGATCGTAGTTACTACTTCCCTTGTCTGTAGGTAAAAAGTAAGTCAGTAGTTCTAAGGTACTTAGAATGATGCGCGAGGGCCGGATTTTGCACCTTCACGTGATGGCAGTCATGTTAGTGGCAGGAACAATAGAATGTTATTCCTTTGAGATCTAATTCTTCACATGATTAAACAACTTTCATTGTTCTGGCCACCAACATGGCTGCCATCACGTGATGGTGCAAAACCACAATAAGTCAGCCGAGGGGGATGCACACTTAAAATAATACAATGGGGAATATTTATTAAGTAATGCTTCGCATGAGAAATAGGCTGCGGCAATGAGCATAATCGCACATACATCTTTGCTAGAATATGCATTAAGTGCCGTATGAAATGTTCACAGTCAAAGTTACAGGCGAAAATTGTAGGAAACTGTTTGCTGTTTACCATTTTTTACTGTGAAAGCGCAAAGAAAACCACTGTCAAGATCAAGATCACAAAGCATAAAGCGAAGATTTTGAGGAGGTTCAGTTGGTGTAGTCACCTTCTGCGCATGTCAGAAGACCACTGCAAGATGGTACGTGCACTGGCTTAAGAAGATCCAAGAGCCGTCCAATTCTAACCTGGCTGGCCCTTATGAAGCAAGAACTTACAGCTGGGACCGAGCTAAGGACCTGGTACAGGATCGAGTCTGGTGGAGGTCAACCAAGTGCAACATTACTGCAGCAATACAGCTCGCGTGTGACAGCTGAAGGATGACAACATCTATGAAATGCGTCTATGAAATGCGTTTAAATCTTTTATAACATAATCATATAACTTCTAGATTATGTTAATGCATTCACAGTAACTGAGGTCTCGAGTTACAAGTGCTGAACTAATACACTTTTGATTGCCTCCTCCGAGAGTCCGGGGGGGGGGGGGGGGGGGGGTACCCCGGGCTCTAGGTTGGGGACTTCGTGGGAACCGTTTGCTACAAATTCGTGCCCTTCGGGTAGGAGAAAATATGGGGACTTTGCTGCTTGCCATATTTTTCATGGAAATGTTTTAATTGAAAGCTAACTCAGTACGTGTATATGAGGCGCAATCAAAGCTGGCTCTTCCTTTAATTTATTTTGACATTTCCAGATGAACGAGAAAATGTCTCGGGCTATTTCCGTTTAACATATATTTAAAAAAAAACACATTAAAATCACAAATTGGGATTTTCGGTTACTAAGATTAAAGAAAGACAAAGTACGTAGTCACCAAGGGCAAGCGAGTGAACAGAGGTGAAATGTAAATTGGCATTAACACACCCAATTTTTGTAGTGTCTAACTAAGTAATTTTTCGGGACTTTGTCAACTGTCCGCTAAATAAATATTAATGTTGTCCTCTTAATAAATGATACAGGATTGACTTTACACGAATAACAACCATATCAGGCAACATTATACTTTTTTGGACTTTTCAGCATTTTTTCTCATCATCAAAATACTTTTGAGAACGCGGACCGTCTCATCATTATGGAACCTTTTTTCAACATACTCCAACTGCGCATGTTAGTGGCGTCATCTTCGTGCGGAAATAATTATTAACAATTGTGAACATTCGTTCCATGGATATAGCTCGTTATGAAATACAATTGTGGCAATGGTTCATGATCATTTGCTCATCAGGCAAAGCGGTTTATTGGATACAATGTAAGCCTCTTTCCCCGAAGAAGATCGGCCGTGCCGTTATATATATATATATATATATATATATATATATATATACAGCCGTTTGCAAAACTTCTGACCCCCTTACCATATATAAATATATATCAAACATATATCTAACATTATGGGATGTCATTGCTGATATTTTTTTCAAGTTGCCTATCATCAAGGGCTTCAGAAAAAAATATAGGAAGAGGTATCCCATAATGTTTGATACATTATTTATATATGGTGAGGGGGGTCAGAATTTTTGCAAACGGCTGTATATATATATATAGCTGATCAGATCCCTACACGCTAGGAGATCCGGCTGTTTATCAATTCGTCTGTGGTCCGTACAAATTTTCTAACAAAAGACAACATCGCCATTGTTAGAGAAGAGGCCAAAACTGTGGATTTTGAATGGGACCCAATTTTGTCAAGGGAGGTAGTGGGTGGCGGGTAATACCCCCTACCCCTTTTTTCGAGGGTGATTTTATTGCAGACACATGTTCTTCTCTGCCTGTAGAAACTAGAAATATAGTTACTTCTTCAATAAGTATTTCATTCAAGAAGATAATTGTGGTCAGCAATATCTAGATTTTGCCAAAATAGGTGGTGGGTTCCGTGTACAACCAACTCCCTGTCCATCAAAATTGGGAAAACAATTTGTGAAATTATAAATGTTTCGAAAAAATAACTTTCAACGTCTGCTCCTATAAGCTCTACAGTAAACTTTTAAAAGGTAAAAAAAAAAAAAATGTTAAACGGCATAATTTATTAATCAATGTAATACTACTTTTTTTTGTTTTTCAGACAAAATTTGAAAATATTACAGTTGATAAGTATGCTATTTATATATATATATATACATATAAGTTAAACATAAAAAAAAAGAGAACAAGAACAACAAAGCACAGGACTACGTTACGTTTAGTATGTAACTATCAAAATGAAAAGACTATTTATTCTTCTCTTTTGCAATAAATAATTATATATCATATATAAAACTGATTTTATTCATAAAAACGGAAAATGTCGTAGGCATTCCCTAAAACTTACATTTATAAATAAATTTATTTGCTGCTACTACTAATTACCGAATATTACAGATGATGATTGTCAATACTAAGTATCTATTAATAATACTAATTATCTCAAACTAATCAGTACTTATTATCTAACACTAATATTATCTAACTCTAATGCTTATTATCTATCTAATTTCTAATACTAAACTAATACTAATGTTCAATTAGCTTCTCTTCCCTTCTCTTTGCCAACTTCAGAAAAACTCGAGAAATGAGTACAATTTCAAGAAATCGAGCACGATATTAACGGGATCCCCCTATAGTCTGGTCGGAACTCCGACGCCCGACGTGCACGATCGAAGTCGGACTCAGACCGAGTACGATATGGTATATTGGAGATCGAGTACGATTTGCAGAGATCGAGTAGGATTTCCCAATTTGCAGAGATCGAGTACGATTTCCCAATTTGCAGAGATCGAGTACGATGCATGTGCAGAGATCGAGTACGATTTGCAGAGATCGAGTACGATTTGCAGAGATCGAGTACGATTTGCAGAGATCGAGTACGATGAGTTATCGTATACGTTTTGACATAATACGTACACGTTTTCCCAGATACGTAAATTGATCCCAAACACCTTCAGCAACCTCTCATGAAATTAATCTAGCTGTTTTGATGATAGTAACAGCAGGCGTGGGTTGGTATTTATTTCGTTAATCTGCATACTAACCATACGTGACCGCAAAGTACAATCGCGTGTAAGACACGACCATTTCATGTGGCAATGGCGGGTATGGGGTTAATAAACAATGACTGTTCACGTGCTGAACAAAAGACTGCATTCCTGATCTCCCTAACAACCAGCGAAACTGAAAATAGATTTTGTGTTTACCTCGAAGAGTTCAAATTGTTAGGGAGATTTGGAATGTATTGACGTCACGCTGTAATAAAAGCCAAACACTTTCGATCTAGCGTCAGAAGTGATTATGAACGATATGGTGTACGAATAAACCGAGGATATGCAATTTGACGACACCGATCAACTTTCAAGGCAGTTCGGCACCGCAAAAACCTTTGGAATCAGTAACGGAATTTCTTCAAAAAGTTATAAACAAAGATGCAGTTCCTAAAGAAGACCTGAGGAAGACATGGAACATCAAGAAATCTGAACGAGAAAAGCTGTTGAAACAGTGGAACAAAGCGAAAGAATCTCTGGCATATTGGCTTTCGAAAACAACGTTTCTTGAATATCAGCTTAACAGAAACGGTGAAGAGCTTGAAAGAATGCGAGGCCAAATGCTGGCAGATTGTCTAAGTGAAAATTAGAAGACATGGAGCTTTCACGAAGATATCCATTTAGTTATATAACGACTTGCTCGTTTTATAACATTACGATAGACTGTTGCATACTCCATTGGCATTGTATCCATTGGCATTGTATCGTTCATAATCGCTTCTCTTCTCCTTCGGGAGTCGTAAACGTCCGCTTTTCGTAAGCTAGGCGTTCTGATGAGGCTTATATTGGCTTTCGAAAACAACGTTTCTTGAATATCAGCTTAACAGAAACGGTGAAGAGCTTGAAAGAATGCGAGGCCAAATGCTGGCAGATTGTCTAAGTGAAAATTAGAAGACCTGGAGCTTTCACGAAGATATCCATTTAGTCATATAACGACTTGTTTGTTGCATACTCCATTGGCATTGTATCCATTGGCATTGTATCGTTCATAATCGCTTCTCTTCTCCTTCGGGAGTCGTAAACATCCGCTTTTCGTAAGCTAGGCGTTCTGATGAGGCTTGATATTAGCCGAAACGACTCGCAAATAAATCAAATGGTTGATGCAATTGGCGCTGGCGTGTCCTTTTGAGTAATGAGATGCATACCTCACGCAACGCGACAGTCTTTACAGAAATGTTTTTGTTTGCCGTGTTCACATATCTGTGACCCACCACACTCAATGCAGAAAGATTTTTGTTTGCCGTGAGAGCAAATAGCACTTCCACCACACTCAATACAGAAATATTTTTGTTTGCCATGAGAGCAGATACCTGGACCTTTGCATTCCTTACAGAAATATTTTTGTCTACCATGAGGGCAGATACCGTTGCCATTGCATTCCTTACAGAAATATTTTTGTGTTCGCATATCTGTGACCCAGCACAGTCTTTATAGAAATATTTTCGTTTACCATGACAGCAAATAGCACTCCACCACACTCAATACAGAAAGGTTTTTGTTTATCATGCGGACATTTCTGTCCTTTGCTATTTCTTTCTTCGTGAACTGATTCATCCAATATATTATCCAGTTTAAAGTCTTGTGTTCCATCACCTAAACCCTAAAGCTCGAATGAGTTCCGGTTTCCTCAGTTGATAATATTTAGGAATGCCGCGCTCCTTGGCAAGAGCTTTCAACTCTTTCACTGTCTTTTCGTGATCCATATTTATTTTATACAATATTATGTTTCTTTAAGTTAATTTTTTTTTCGAGCATGTTAGCGTCAGCACATTTGTGACGTTATATAATTTCACTCGTCGATCCATTTTTATGAATTGCGCTCCAGAAAACCGCTTTAACCGCTTTAATCCGGTTTAATCCTCTTTTTATCAAAAAGTCACATTATTTCTTTTTTGGGGGTAAAATTGTCCCAGAATCGGCCTTTTACTACTACTCTTATAACTCTATTAATATGGAGTCGTCCGTCTTTTCTTCTCCAATAAAGGCAGCACTAATTTTCTTTGAAGTAAGAATGGCTAGCTGGTCTTGCATAGGCAAAGAAATGACTGAAGATTTACGGGTTTCACGACCTTCGAGCTTGGTATTACAAGTGACTGTTTCCCAAGTGACTTTCCAAACCCAGCTGACCCAGTGCGTACTGACACAGTGTCTTCACCCAAAACTAACTCTCTTATTGCTTCCTTGTGTGAATCCTTGAATTATTCGAAAGCAAACTTTTCCAAAGCAAATTTAAACGCATTTCGGAACAGCAATCCAAAGCTTCTGGTTCGGCTTTGAAACGTTTACAATATAAATTATGCAAATACATTCAGCGACATGATTTGAGTGGCAAGTTTTTGATTGGCTAAAAACCGACAATGTCTCAGCTCGCGCGCCCAGCCGTGAGCGGGGAGAGGATCGCGGGCTCACCGAAACCCCCACCCGTTAGGAATTGGAGTAGGAATTGTGTCAAAGAAACCGGGTGGGCATTCCACAGTTCGGTGATTTCTGTAGTAGCCAATTAGAACCGAGGAAACGTAATTAAGATCTTTATTATGATTCCTTCGCATCACTCAAGCGAACGGCGTTGTGCTTCCAGAAACGTTTGGAAAACTTAAAACGTATCTGCCAATTTCAAGTGCTGTAAACAGTATTTGATTCAATATGTCCACTGTATTGAGCAGAGAAAGAACTAACAACAGGCGGATTACCGTGAATGGCGATGTGAACGAGAAAAACTTGTCTGATATCATTCTCCTCAATGTAATGCTTGAACCACACAGAGTCCAGTGTTTCAAGGTCGTCACTGAATTCATGGAGAGTATTGGTGTGCCTTACTTCGTTTCAGATGGCACACTGCTGGCAATCTACCGCGACCAAGGGAAAATTATTCCTCATGATACGGATACAGACATGTCAATAATGGAAGAAGATATGCAAACAGTGTGGAAGAACCGCCATTTGCTGCCAGAGGGCTACAGATTGCAGACAAAGTGCCCGGTAACCGGCATAGAATGGTGTGACGAGAATGGTAGCAGGCCTTTTGATCCAGCCACAAAGGGAGCCAAGAAATTTGAAATCGTCGACAAGGAGGATTATTCTTACTATCTGAAACACTTTGCTCACAATCCTTTGGTGACCAAATGTAACGTATGGAATTCTACAGATATATACACATACAGAAGAGCAACGGATGATCCGTCGATCCTTCAAAACAACTATGCACGATATGGCCTTGGAGTGGAGAAGAAACGCTTCGCATATGAGAAGATATTCCCGCTGAAGAAGTACAGTTTCGAAGGAGTGCCGTGTTGGGGCCCCAGTGACCCGGAACACTGGTTGTCCGAGTATTATGGATACCTCGGGCGAGACGCTTATTTCGATCCTGATGAGAAAGCGTGGAAGAAGAGGGAGAATGTTAGGAGTGGAGGCATTGCAGTGAATTACTAGCCGTATTATCGAGACGGTAATCTATAAATCTTGAAATCTAACAATCGAGAGATCGAGACTTTACGCAAGTAGCCCGTCCGAACAAGTTAAAAGTAGAATTTGCACTTTTGCACGCTGGTCAAAAATGTCCATATACTGACGTTTTCCTGTTTATTTTCAGTAAATTGTCCATTTTCAGACAACTTCATTTATTTCAACTGGTAGCTGTTTTGCTCATATTTGAATGAGACAAGAGCCCATCTGGGCTTTCACTCGGGCCACATGAGATTGAAGATGAAATACACTTTCATTTGAAATCCTCTAGTAATAACCGAAGGGAAGAATTATTAGCTGAATTTAGAAGTCTTTAGGAGTGGCCGGTAGCGCGGTGACATTCATTTTCTGCTCCTCTAGTATATATATGTAATTTAATATTTTGTTTTTTCTCGTGTATGTAAATTAAAGAAGTTGACCTCTACTTATTCATGTTACGCACGCTAATAGCGGAGTGCGGTAATTACGTCACAAGTCTAGACCCCCCGCCAAGACTCAGACAAACGTCGTCGTCGATCTTGTCAAGCGAGTTTTGCATCTTCGCTGGCCAACCAACGAGACATGCTTACTATATAGACTGTCAAGTCCTATTTAAACTGTATCCCAAACTCATCTTTTCCCATGCAATATCGTTCATGCATCACGATATCAACTTCCAAAGTCTACTTGTCTACCCTTTCGGCAAATTTCGTTTGAAGTGTTGGCAATAGCCATTAAATTGTAAACATACACAACCATTGAGCAAGTATAATCATTTATTGTGTTGAGCGGGAACCGGGAGTGGGACAAGTGCAATTGTTGTACCGTACTTATGATCGACCACCATACGTGACAGCTAGTTGGCGCCGATAGATTAAATATCCGATAGATTGCATTCCAATTAATCAATCAAGTAGTGCTGTTAGTAATACATATGACATTTTTGGGCATGTTGTAAACCGCGGACTGGACTCAAACTAATATGGACTGGACTGGACTCAGAAAACGCGGACTCAGAAAACGCGGACTCAGATAACGCCGCCTCAGAAAACGCGGACTCAGAAAACGCGGACTCAGATAACGCTGACTCAGAAAACGCGGACTCAGATAACGCGGACTCAGATAACGCGGACTCAGAATTCGACTCGTTCTGACAGTAGATAAACATTCTTGACATACAGAAAAACATTTCGACAATTGTTGCTGAGATTTTTCTTTGACGAATACCTAGTATTTTCGTAGTAATTCAAACTAGTTTTATCTCCCATTTTGAGGCAATAGATAGTGCAGACTGCAAAGAAAGAAAGGCTGCAAAGAAAGAAAGAACTTGAAAGCAAACTGCAACTGGATGAAATCGTGATGTCTGTCGCATACCAACAGAGATAATTACCGATAAGCTTTTTAGAGGTGACAGGATCAATTAGCAGATCAGTCCCGTAACACTATCAACTTGGGACAAGAAACCATTGAGCCGTCAACTGTGTTGGCGAGAAAATAACCTCCAAGGTAACGGAAAACTGGCTTGCTTTGATTTTTATAGTATTTGTATGAAATCATGTTACTGAATTTGACTGTATAGATCACGAATAGAAGTATATATAATAAACAGAAAATACCCCCAGGACTTTGCGTTAGCCTGAGGAAATCAGACGCCTCAAAGTTAACTTTACGTGCGTGTGATACGCCGATGACAGGTTTACTTATTTTAATGACCTCTTGTCGAGGAACACAAATACGGAATGCCTGTACAACTTGATACGGATAGCATTGACATTATATTACATATATAGAGGGGCAAACTGATAAAATCTAGCCGGTGAACGGTGTTTATTCTTGATACATATGTCTCTTTGGCATTACTTTCTATTGTGTGATTATGTTTGGAGCCCGCGGGGTTAGTGTCACTGCGGCTACTAGGTGAGATACTCTCTTTGTTTTATTGGAAATCCTGTCCTGTGGTTTGTTAATTACGTATACTGATTGATCCGCAGTGACAATAATTAGTGTAGACGTGAATAGAAGAATCACGCAATGCATGAACTGAGAAATAACAATCATTCACGGAACTAGAGCAGATATCGCTACTTGCACGATAACAGTACATTAATCGGTAGTTATGGGTTTGGACAGGGCATTATTATTTATGTCATTTATCATCTAAGTTTCCAGTTCGAGTCGGTAAATTATTATTTATAGTGCATCAGCCATGCATGTGTGACCGGCTAGATCTCATGCCGGTCTTTATTTTATTGGAATAACATGAAGGCTAACGCAAAGTCCTGGGGGTATTTTCTGTGGATATTTAGGAGTCCGATATTTATTTTCAAACGACACCATAATACTTTGTGTTTATTATATATACTTCTATTCGTGATCTATACAGTCAAATTCAGTAACATGATTTCATACAAATACTATAAAAATCAAAGCAAGCCAGTTTTCCGTTACCTTGGAGGTTATTTCCCGCCAACACAGTTGATGGCTCAATGGTTTCTTGTGCCAAGTTGATAGTGTTACGGGACTGATCTGCTAATTGATACTGTCACCTCTAAAAAGCTTATCGGTAATTATCTCTGTTAGTATGCGACAGACATCACGATTTCATCCAGTTGCAGTTTGATTTCAAGTTCTTTCTTTCTTTGCAGCCTTTCTTACTTTGTAGTCTACACTATCTATTGCCTCAAAAAGGGAGATAAAATTAGTTTGAATTACTACGAAAATACTAGGTATTCGTCAAGGAAAAATCTCAGCAACAATTGTCGAAATGTTTTTCTGTATGCCAAGAATGTTTAAACCTACCGTGTCAAAACGAGTTGAATTCTGAGTCCGCGTTATCTGAGTTCGCGTTATCTGAGTCCGCGTTATCTGAGTCCGCGTTATCTGAGTCAGCGTTATCTGAGTCCGCGTTTTCTGAGTCCGCGTTATCTGAGTCCGCGTTTTCTGAGTCCGCGTTATCTGAGTCCGCGTTATCTGAGTCCGCGTTTTCTGAGTCCGCGTTATCTGAGTCCGCGTTTTCTGAGTCCAGTCCAGTTAGGCTTTAACACATTATTCCCGAAAAATGGCCTAAAATTCTTTCCGGAACTTCTCCAAAAAAGCTCTAAAATTCTTCCAAGAAAGTCTAAAATTCTCGACTTTTCCCCTAAAATTCCCAAAAATTCTCAAAAAATTGCATAGTAAATAAAGGCCCCTGAATACGAATTAACACGAAACAAGACTCTTAATAGAGTGTTTATTAATAAAACACTTCAAGACTTCAAGTACACTATTTATTTTCAAAATCTAAACTTATGATCCAGTCATCCAGTCATCCAGTCTGTACTGGAATGCACAATGGTAGGCATAAGGTAAGCACTACCCCCTACACCCCAAATACTCTACAAATAGTTACCAAATAAACTATAATAAATGACTAAATGTCAATAATAACACGGCCTACAAACAAATCTATGATCGATATATCAAAATATCTATATCTAGCCTTCTGAATCTAGATATTTATATGTAAAAGTGACGCCTGAAAAGTCAAAATTCCTCTAAAATTCTTTTTTATTTTCTTCTAAATTCCTGAGATTTTCTAAAATTCTTTTTGGTCTCTAAAATTCCCAAAATTATTCCGGAATAATGTGTTAAAGCCTAAGTCCAGTCCATATTAGTTTGAGTCCAGTCCGCGGTTTACAACATGCCGACATTTTTGCGCTAAAAAAAAAATTTCTGTACTTGGCCGGTCAGATCGCCTTTTATACCTTTCGAGACCAATGTCTAAATTCAAGGTGCCGGTTTATCGGAATCTAAATTATGATAGGATTGAAGGAGTTCCAGTATCGATGTTTGGTATACATTCATGTTTTTTGTTGTTGTTTAGAAAAAAAACGCCTTTTATTTCTACGACACATGCTTCGTCGTCCGGACGTCTATTGCATTGGAAGTAAAACGCAACGTGAATAAATATTAAGTTAACAAAAGTGCCCAGTACAGCACGCTTTTTTTCCAAGGTCGAAATCATTAGGACCTTACCATACTAACTTCTATGACGCCGGCCGGCATTTTGACAAGTTTTTATCGTCATAATCTGCACGTGATGTTTCAAATTCCTTCCCGATAAGTCATTATATTGATGATGATTTCGATGACATAGAGATTCGAAAATATTGTAAACGTCACCTGGGACTATCTTTATTTAATACGGCCGGTTGCTAGTTTGTTCCATTACCGTACAGCGTATCAGTAAATGCTTTTTAATATACGAGGCCTATATGTCGGTTTGGATTCTACCAGCGGCAAAACTCAGAAAAAGTCCCCATTGCCGGTTCCTCTGGCATCGAAGGAAAATTTTACTTGTATTATGCGGCATATATCGCTCGTTGTGTGTTACTCCCTCAAGAGTATACCTACAAGACAGAACCTGTGTCACCTTGTGTACAAACGGTATAATCATTTACTTTTCCGAAACAATTGCTTTTAACATTAATCATCTTATTTAAACATATTTTTATTAGCGGCAAACAGATATATACCCCAAAAATATCAACACGTAATAACATAATTCGGCACGCTAGCTGTTAACATTTTTTATGTATACATCCCGAGTGAAGCACACAAAACGCGTAGAAGAGAATCAAAATATTTACAGACGAAACCAGAGTTCTCGTAGATGTACTGCTCAACAATTCTTTTTAATTTTTTAAAATATATTAATTTTAACATATCCGCCATCCGTCATCCGCCATCCGTATCCTCGTATTACAAACACCCGAAAAACAAACCTAACAGAATACCGAAGACAGATGGTAAACCGATTATAAACACACAAACACCTTCAGCAACCTCTCATGAAATTAATCTAGCTGTTTTGATGATAGTGCAACATAGGCCTCGTTCTAGAATTACAAATAATCAGTAATTGGCTTTTGCTCTTCAATTATCAATAATCGCTAATTCTGGAACACAAATTAAACCAGTCAAGGATAAAGATAAACAATTGTCCAAATCCGAACGGCGGTAGACGCGCTTAGTGTAGTGGTCGTGACAGGATTTGTCGTAGTATTACCAATAATCGGTATTTCAAGCGTGTTTGCCATTTACTGATTATTGGTAATTGTAGAGCGAGGATGCGTTGGATAGTAACAGCAGGCGTGGGTTGGTATTTATTTCGTTAATCTGCATACTAACCATACGTGACCTCAAAGTACAATCACGTGTAAGACACGACCATTTCACGTGGCAATGGCGGGCATGGGGTTAATAAACAATGACTGTTCACGTGCTGAACAAAAGACTGCATTCCTGATCTCCCTAACAACCAGCGAAACTGAAAATAGATTTTGTGTTTACCTCGAAGAGTTCAAATTGTTAGGGAGATTTGGAATGTATTGACGTCACGCTGTAATAAAAGCCAAACACTTTCATGGTGTACGAACAAACCGAGGATATGCAATTTGACGACACCGATCTCCTTTCAAGGCAGTGCCACGACAAAAACCTTTGGAATCAGTAACGGAATTTCTTCAAAAAGTTATAAACAAAGATGCAGTTCCTAAAGAAGACCTGAGGAAGACATGGAACATCAAGAAATCTGAACGAGAAAAGCTGTTGAAACTGGAACAAAGCGAAAGAATCTCTGGCATATTGGCTTTCGAAAACAACGTTTCTTGAATATCAGCTTAACAGAAACGGTGAAGAGCTTGAAAGAATGCGAGGCCAAATGCTGGCAGATTGTCTAAGTGAAAATTAGAAGACCTGGAGCTTTCACGAAGATATCCATTTAGTTATATAACGACTTGTTTGTTGCATACTCCATTGGCATTGTATCCATTGGCATTGTATCGTTCATAATCGCTTCTCTTCTCCTTCGGGAGTCGTAAACGTCCGCTTTTCGTAAGCTAGGCGTTCTGATGAGGCTTGATATTAGCCGAAACGACTCGCAAATAAATCAAATGGTTGATGCAATTGGCGCTGACGTGTCCTTTTGAGTAATGAGATGCATACCTCACGCAACGCGACAGTCTTTACAGAAATGTTTTTGTTTGCCGTGTTCACATATCTGTGACCCACCACACTCAATGCAGAAAGATTTTTGTTTGCCGTGAGAGCAAATAGCACTCCACCACACTCAATACAGAAATAATTTTGTTTGCCATGAGAGCAGATACCTGGACCTTTGCATTCCTTACATAAATATTTTTGTCTACCATGAGAGCAGATACCGTTGCCATTGCATTCCTTACAGAAATATTTTTGTTTACCGTGTTCGCATATCTGTGACCCAGCACAGTCTTTACATAAATATTTTCGTTTACCATGACAGCAAATAGCACTTCCACCACATTCAATACAGTAAGGTTTTTGTTTATCATGCGGACATTTCTGTCCTTTGTTATTTCTTTCTTCGTGAACTGATTCATCCAATATATTATCCAGTTTAAAGTCTTGTGTTCCGTCACCTAAACCTAAAGCTCGAATGAGTTCCGGTTTCCTCAGTTGATAATATTTAGGAATGCCGCGCTCCTTGGCAAGAGCTTTCAACTCTTTCACTGTCTTTTCGTGATCCATATTTATTTTATACAATATTATGTTTCTTTAAGTTAATTTAATTTTTTTTCGAGCATGTTAGCGTCAGCACATTTGTGACGTTATATAATCTCACTCGTCGATCCATTTTTATGAATTGCGCTCCAGAAAACCGCTTTAATCCGCTTTAATCCGGTTTAATCCTCGTTTTATCAAAAAGTCACATTATTTCTTTTTTGGGGGTAAAATTGTCCCAGAATCGGCCTTTTACTACTACTCTTATAACTCTATTAATATGGAGTCGTCCGTCTTTTCTTCTCCAATAAAGGCAGCACTAATTTTCTTTGAAGTAAGAATGGCTAGCTGGTCTTGCATAGGCAAATAAATGACTGAAGATTTACGGGTTTCACGACCTTCGAGCTTGGTACAACAAGGACGGTTTCCCAAGTGACTTTCCAAACCCAGCTGACCCAGTGCGTACTGACACAGTGTCTTCACCCAAAACCGTAAATGTATTTTTGTTGGGCATTCGTAATTAGCACCTACTGTTCTTCCCTAAGGACTTGGAGTTGTTATTTAAGATGATATTTGCATATATCTTTCACTTGACGCCAGCCAGTTTACACGGTCGGTTATCCGAGCCAAATAGGAGAAGCTGTTACTCGGTCGGATTTAGCGGAGTTGCGCACATTTGTTCTAGAACAACTCGCTCTTCATAAGCCCACGTTATCAGACCAGTTTAATCAGGCCCAGAATACAGCTACTACCGCCCTTTCAGTCTCCCGACAGGTTAAAGAGGACAGCGAGTTGTCGTTCAGCTACCCAGGCAACGCAAAAAACTTCAGGTTCAACCGCCAATTACATGAGAAGAGTGTCTAAGACTCAAGACATTTTAAGCCGTGAAGATTCTGAAAGTGAACCGGTGAAGTTACTCGGAGAGGTTCTAAGTTCCATCGAAGAAAGAAATAGAAAAATTCGTATTGCCGATTCGTCAGAGGCAGGTTGGTTAACGGTCAAGCATTACGAATCCAACGCTGTTGCTTTAAACGAAGAAGACGACAAGAAGATACGTAGTGCTGAGAGGGAAGCGTTACGCGAGCAAACTCGCTCAAGGACCAAGCGTAATGCTGAAAAAGCTAGAGAACGAAGTCGACAATCTTCTCCATACAGTACCAACAGACCTTGGTCACGTGGCCCACAAGGGCAATGGCCGACCCAGAACCAGCGTTCTTCTAGCCTCACAATGTATCACCCACGAGGCCAGCAGTTCCAGGAATCTAGGGGCTCCTGCAGATATTGTGGTTCCTTTGCACATTGGTGGCGTGAGTGCCCAGTCAGGCTTGCTAAAAACTCTCCCATTGGAAGCCAGTACAGCTCCGTTCCCCCATTCCGTCCAAATCGTTTCTAAGGATTCATTTTGGGGGTCACTCAAGGCTGACGCATCTGACGTTCTTGGAGGCCATAGGATGTTTCTCCCCGAAACCTGTAACAGGGATCAGCTTCCAGTTCCAGACGATCCGCCATCGAACATGAATTCAACGAACTCCTAGCGCAAGATAAGTACATTATCGATTCCTCTTTCGAACAGTTCTTGAAATGTAATTTACATGAGTACCAGCAACGGGATAGCTCCCCTTATACTTAAGTATCGTCTCTTCTGGGTTAATATAGGAACACCAGCCTGGATTTTAGATGTCATTTCGAATGGTTATAAGATTCCTTTTATTTCTTTGCCACCTAGTGCGACATTTTAGAACAACGCATCAGCGTTGTCATGCACTGATTTCGTTAACAAGGCTATTTATGACTTACTCAGGGTAGGCTCTGTCGTTGAAGTTTTTTCATCACCTAGGGTGGTTAATCCTCTTTCTGTGTCCACTAATTCTGAGGGCAAACGTAGGCTCATACTTGATCTCAGACACGTTAACCAGCATATTTATAAACTTAAATTTAAGATTGAAGATTCTAAACTGTTTCTTCAGTACCTCCATTTATCAGGATACATGTTTAAGTTTGACATGAAATCAGGCTACCATCACATTGATATTTGTGACGCTAACCAGTGCTACTTGGATTTTCAGTGGCCGCTATTTAATTCGAACATACCCAGGTTTTTTCAGTTTACCGTTCTATCATTCGGCCTGTCCTCGGCACCTTATCTCTTTACGAAAGTTTTTCGTCCTCTAGTTCGGCATTGGCGAGCACAAGGTATTCCTTTGGTTTTATATCTGGATGACGGTGCGGCATGCCTTCCGAGTCGTACACAGGCTGAGAGTATGTCTCGTCTTATTAGTACGGGTCTTCATAAAGCTGGAATTGTAGTCAACGAAGAAAAATCTATCTGGTGTCCTACACAAGAGATGGAATGGCTTGTTTTTTTCTGGCATTTACGTAATGGTTTTGTTTCTATTCCTGAACGGAGAATTAAGAAGCTTGTTAGTTCTCTCATAAAATTCCTATAGTCTCTCCTCGGTTCGTTGCCTCAGTCGTGGGTAAAATCATCTCCCTTTCACTCGTAGTTGGTAACGTCGCCCTTTTAATGTCTAAATTCTTACAGTCTTTTGTACAGTTTCATGACAATTGGGATGTTCCACTTGACATGAGTGCGTATCAGTTTTTTCCGCAGTGCCTTCAGGAAATTCAATTTTGGATTCATAATTGCGTTAAGCTCAACGGTAGAGCTCTCGTTGAGTATTCGCCTCCGATTGTGTTGGTTTATTCTGATGCTAGTGGTTACGCCTGCGGTGGCTATGCTCTATATCTGGATAGGGATGAATTCGAGTTATTCTATAAAGCATTCTCTTCTATCCAAATAACTTCTGATAGTAACGCTAGGGAGCTCCTTGCTATCCTATATAGTTTGAAGTCGTTCAAGATGTCTTTGCGTAATAAGGCAGTTAAGATTTTCACTGACAATATGAACGCAGCGTCTATTTCCGTTAGAGGTAGCAATTCACTCAGACTCCATGCCCTTGCGGTGGATATATACACATTTTGTGTTTTTCACAATATTTTGCTGGAGGTACAATGGATTCCTAGGTCCCTTAATGAATTTGCAGATTATATGAGTCGCGTTGTTGATTACGATGATTGGTCTGTGTCTCAGCAATTTTTTCAGCATATCTGCCATCTTCACGGTTTTTTCGATGTTGATCGTTTTGCTTCTTCGAGTTCAGCTAAGTGCGGGTGCGAAGCCGTCGATGCTTTTAGTGCTAATTGGCGAGGTGTTAACAATTGGTTAGTTCCACCTATTTATCTTGTCATCCGCACCATCTTACACCTTGAGTTTTCTCATGCTTCGGGGACACATGGTGATTCCCAAATGGCAATCGGCTAGTTTTTGGCCTTTCCTTTTCCCTTCTGGAGTGCCTAGGTCTTCAGTTTCACACATTGTTGAGTTTTCTGACCCTCGAGGTATTTTTGATTCGTCGCATCTCAGTTTTCCTACCATTTTCAGCGCATGCAATTTTCATTCAGCTGTACTAGTTGTCCGTTTAGATGCTTCCTAAAATTTTTCGTTATTGTTTAGTTTACTACCGCTTTATAGCGGGACGTTATAGGTTTTTTGTCATTAATAGTGCATGTAGGAACGCACAACGCTGTATAGCGTAAGGGTGTGATTACATCGCGATTGTACGGTCACACCGCTTTATAGCGGAATATTGTGGTTATTTGTGCATTTACTGTTCGTATGTACTGCACACTGCTTTATAGCGGAGATATTCGTTATACATAGGTTGTGAGAGATATTATATAATGCATAGTTTGCTTCATTTAGTAGTGGTCTTTGCCAGATTATGTGGTATTGGAGGCTTCTTAGTTATAATCACGGCCTATGCCTGCTTTTGTATGATTTATCTTATAATAGCTATATGCTGCTTTATTGTTATAATGTCTTTTCGTCGTGATTATGTATCTCACACCAGATTATGTTTTTTTCATATTGTTTAGTTTTAATTATTGTTAGAAATTATTCGCAATAATAAAATTGTATTCATGTACTTATGTACTTATATTGTATTTATGTCTTATATACATTTGGAATGTTGTTTTTATTTGGCATAGCAGTCATTCCATTTCCAACCCTTATTCCCTACTATCTCTATTACAAGTTCTAGGTCACAAGGCCTTTTTACACTTCGCCATCCAGCCTTGCAGTCGCTTGCATTACATTCAGCGACAGGATTTGAGTGGCAAGTTTTTGATTGGCTAAAAACCGACAATGCCTCAGCTCGCGCGCCCAGGCGTGAGTGGGGAGAGGATCGCGGGCTCACCGAAACCCCCACCCGTTAGGAATTTGAGTAATGTGTCAAAGAAAGCGGGTGGGCATTCCACAGTTCGGTGATTTCTGTAGTAGCCAATTAGAACCGAGGAAAAAGAGGATAAAGATCTTTATTATGACTCCTTCGCATCACTCAAGCGAACGTCGTTGTGCTTCCAGAAACGTTTGGAAAACTTAATAAATCTGCCAATTTCAAGTGCTGTAAACAGTATTTGATTCAATATGTCCACTGTATTGAGCAGAGAAAGAAATAACAACAGGCGGATTACCGTGAATGGCGATGTAAACGAGAAAAACTTGTCTGATATCATTCTCCTCAATGTAATGCTTGAACCACACAGAGTCCAGTGTTTCAAGGTCGTCACTGAATTCATGGAGAGTATTGGTGTGCCTTACTTCGTTTCAGATGGCACACTGCTGGCAATCTACCGCGACCAAGGGAAAATTATTCCTCATGATACGGATACAGACATGTCAATAATGGAAGAAGATATGCAAACAGTGTGGAAGAACCGCCATTTGCTGCCAGAGGGCTACAGATTGCAGACAAAGTGCCCGGTAACCGGCATAGAATGGTGTGACGAGAATGGTAGCAGGCCTTTTGATCCAGCCACAAAGGGAGCCAAGAAATTTGAAATCGTCGACAAGGAGGATTATTCTTACTATCTGAAACACTTTGCTCACAATCCTTTGGTGACCAAATGTAACGTATGGAATTCTACAGATATATACACATATAGAAGAGCAACGGACGATCCGTCGATCCTGCAAAACAACTATGCACGATATGGCCTTGGAGTGGAGAAGAAACGCTTCGCATATGACAAGATATTCCCGCTGAAGAAGTACAGCTTCGAAGGAGTGCCGTGTTGGGGCCCCAGTGACCCGGGACACTGGTTGTCCGAGTATTATGGATACCTCGGGCGAGACGCTTATTACGATCCTGATGAGAAAGCGTGGAAGAAGAGGGAGAATGTTAGGAGTCAAGGAGGATTGAAAGGGCTTCCCGTGGTACTTTGAGCGCTCACATGGTATTTTTACAAGTTACAGAGATTGAAAGGAGAGGTTCGCGCAAAAATTCCCTTCTATTACAAGCGATTTTTCTTCTCTTTTAAGAATTGAAGGAGAATCTTTTATATACCAATCGTCTCTTTATTATTCATATTACGTGGTACAATGTTTTTTTCCAGACAACTGTCGTTGCATTAATTCATGCGAAGTCGTTTTGTTATGCTTGAATTCATAATAGCGTCCATTGTTCAAAGTTCAAGGTGACTGACCTTCTCATGAATTGAAGTTTCTTACTAAATCACTGAATACCTTAGAGATTTTATGTATCAGATATCTTATTCAAGTGTTCAACAATACTCAGTATTCAAATGTATTCTAATGTACTCACGTTCTGCTGGAGTAATCACGTCTGCATTAACCGTTAAAATTTGGCGCGAAACGGATATTCTCAAACCACCGCTGCGAATTCACGGTCGAATTCACTCACGATGATTTTGCAAATCTTTGCTACTTGTGAAGGGGAATCTGTTTGATTTATCCTTAGGTGTTAATATTCAAATGCATGAAGATAATATTGGTAAAGACCACATATTGAAAGTGGAAAATCAGTAGCTTCTCTCTCGGCACAAACTCGGTAGACGGTACTTTCACTCAGGTAGTCAACTCTCCGGCCGGCAGCAAACTCGGTAGTCAACTCGTTTGGAAAACTGAAAATTAACCTCCAGACATGGAAAACTTCGTACTGGGGTGAACTTCTTTGTACGTTGATCCATATAATAGATAAAATAGACATAAATAAGCTCGCGAGTGTCAAATGGACTGAATGGACTAGCAGAGAACGGTCTTATCCGAACGCTAGCCATCTCAAATGAGCAAGTCACGTGATTTTTGTCGTTGATAATATATTTGGTTGCAAAGGATCATGGGAAGCCCTTTCAATCCTCCTTGGTTAGGAGTGGAGGCATTGCGGTGAATTACTAGCCGTATTATCGAGACGGTAATCTGCAAATCTTGAAATCTAACAATCGAGAGATCGAGACTTTACGCAAGTAGCCCGCCCGAACAAGTTAAAAGTAGAATTTGCACTTTTGCACGCTGGTCAAAAATGTCCACATACTGACGTTTTCATGTTTATTTTAAGTAAATTGTCCATTTTCAGACAACTTCATTTATTTCAACTGGTAGCTGTTTTGCTCATATTTGAATGAGATGAGGATTTTGGGCAAAATATAGAATATATGCAAATAATTCATCTTACAAACTTGACGTTATCTCATTCAAAGAAGTGCATTTGAGGTAGACCTATTTTTTTGTATTCTGCATACACATTTTTCTTGATATAAGCCAATATGTTACCTTGTACTTATGTATCTCTTCCAAAATTTCAAATGTTTTGATAATTTGGTGAAAAATGAATTATCATTCATATGGAATGGCTTTCCTCTTTAGTACATTTACATTAGTTTATATTTTACATCGATATCTAAATATTGGCTTTTTACATGGATTAAATAGATCTTTGCATTATATACATTTATACGTTTATGGGCTTTTAAAAAACATTTATATGATTTGCAAGGGGCCCATAACTGTATGTAACAGCCCACCATACATGTTTTAAATATCCCTCAGAGACATAAATTTAAGTGGCATATTACAGTGCTCAAGGAGTACATAAATTTATGCGGTCAGTATAAACTGCAGACTGTATAAAATGCAGACTAGGTATAAAATATAAAAAAACTTACCTCAAGACTTTATCTGTTCTTCATTGGGCTCTGTATGCAATTTCAGCGAGCTAAGCCGGTCTAGAACTGACCACGCTCGAATTTTCATCCAAAATCAATGCCAACCGCAACTAAACCTCCAATAATAGCACAACAGTATCTATTCCAAGAACCCCATGCCATTTAATTGAAATATCCCCCATTTCTGGAGCCTAAATCGAGCAATTTACGCTTGACGACGCTAGTTCCCAAAGTTCACGGTCTCAGAACCTTTACATATATACCTTATTTTGAAGCCACTGTTCAAGCGAATCGGCTCTTAGAGCGCGAGCTTTTTATTTCAATGATCGGAGTTCGATTCCCACACCAGACACATCTTTTTCTCCTTTCTCAGTTTTATTTAATCTTTTCCTGTCTTTTAAGCTATTAGAGCCACCTTCTACACTAAAAAACATTGTTGTGTATTGGCTCTCCTCCAACACGGACATGATGAGAAAGAAATTATATCGCAGGTGACCCAATTGCTCTGTAAGTGGCAATATTTACTAGCATTTGAATGGCATTTTTTAGAACCAATATTGAATAAAAAGCGATAATACTTAAAGCATGTGTTTATTTGTCCATGCCGCTGCGTGTGGTTGTAATTTCAGCGAGTTTTGACCCTAGCAGTTCTATACACTGGTGTTATACCAGGGTCGTAACGAGGTATATTTTTTCTCTAGTGGTCCCTTATTTTTACCCAGA
Organism: Actinernus sp. WN-2022; assembly: GCA_030867875.1. Classification (NCBI taxonomy): domain Eukaryota; kingdom Metazoa; phylum Cnidaria; class Anthozoa; order Actiniaria; family Actinernidae; genus Actinernus; species Actinernus sp. WN-2022. The sequence continues at coordinate 114,380,464 of JAOWCC010000577.1, forward strand.
ATTTTGATCTCTGATCCCAATTTTCCAGTAATTTGTGATCCGTGATCCAGCCAAAAATAAATGGGGCCGTTCATATTGATATATTGATCCCGATCCCATAACTGATATACGTTGATCCCGATCCCATAACTGATATACGTTGATCCCGATCCCATGCATGTCCTGTGATCCCGATCTCGGGTCTGTGATCCCACAGTGAATCGCTCTCTAACTCCCGGGTGGGGGACCTCTCATATAAAAGGGGCAGGGAAGTAGTTAGGACACTCACTATGGCACAAATACGGCCTCCTGATTCGTCGAGAAAAAGGGGCGGGGCGATGACGTCACAATGGGCGCAGCCGCCGTTATAGCACAAATACAGGCTCCGGATTGGCCGGTATTATAGCACAAATACAGGCTCCGGAGTGGACTGTATTATAGCAGAAATACAGGCTCGGGAGTGGCCGCCGTTATAGCACAAATACAGGCTCCGGAGTGGCTGCCGTTATAGAACAAATCCGGGCTCCTGAGTGGTGGACCGTAGTTCCCCGCAGGGTCTATAAAAAAGTGAACCTCCCTTGTAAATTTAGTGCGAACGATGACCCTACTTGCTTTTGTGGGTGCTACGCTAAAATCGTGAAAGGATTGGCCGGTACGCCAGAGTGTGTGTACAAGTGTGGGCAAACGGCCAATTACAAGTCGCAACCGCAAGTTTTGACGTGCAGCTTTCATTTCCGGGGCAGGAAATTCCTTTGGTAAAAGCGGCTATCCCGAACGGAGTTTCGTATACCACGTTTCCCAAGTGTGGCCATAATTTGTGGATGAAAGCAGGGGTGAGCCGAAGTGAGAAAAATCCGAACCGCGTGTTCTTTACGTGTACGGCTCCCGCCCCCAATCCCAAGTGTGCGTTTCCTCTTGGATTTATGTGGGCAGGCCCTCCCGCGACACCTATTGTGGACGGACCCCCGCCCCCCAAGAAAATCCAACTCTACGCTTTGGCATGGACACCACAGGCCCCCCAAAATCCACCGCCTGTCGCTTGGACCAGTCCCACCACCACTATGCCTCTTACGGGTCCGCTCGCGGAGACGCCCCAGGGACCCCCACTGGGGACTACGTTGATCCCTGCAGCGACCCTCCTGGAACCCTCCGGACCCCCTACTGGTATCACGGCCGGGGAACCCCCGCCACCTCCACCCCCTATAAGCATCCCGACAGCGTCCTGGAACCCCTGGAACAACAACCAGGGACAAGCGGTGTAATGCCCGGGAGTCAAGAAGACCCATATTTGGGGGACATGCCGGATAACCGGGATGAGGGTACTACAAAAGCCGGTTGGGCTTTGTACAAAACGCTCTACGTCATGGTGTGTGTCCGGGAATGCATGCGACAACGTGGACGGAACTGTGAGGGGTGTATTTATAGTCAACAGGGACAACAGGACGAACGTTACCATTCCTGCTTATGGTCTTTCACCGAGGAAAGCTTTAACACGCGTGTGGCGGAGGTCCGGGATCATATTACCCTAGAGGCTCTACGGGATACGGGCGTGCGGGCTTTGCAGAGTTTGCACCTCTCGGGGATTATTGCTCCCCTTACTTATACCGTGTTTGAACGGCTGCAAAAGTTAAAGGAGTATTATAAACTGTATTATTTTGAAGAATGCGAAGACCCCCTCATTACTTACAAGAATCATATTTGGCACGCGTTGGGACAAGCTTTGGTCTACGAAGACAATCCCCAGGACTATGTTGAAATTAGATTGTCTATCCTTTTGGCTTTATTGGAACCCCCCAATTATATGTAAGACAGGGATCCCGAGACAATAAAAGAGACTTGTGTTTGAGTAACAACAACTTTGTTTCCATAATAAATTACAATAAGTGCCTTAAAAATATATGTACAAAGGTTGGGCCCCTTATAGGCCCAACAGATCGAGAGCGAACATTGATAACAAGTATAGTCGAAAGGTTAAGCTGTCGCTCTATTATTTGTAAAGTAGGAAATTACATGGGCCATCGCCCTATTATTTTGAAAAGTAGGTAAATGAGCAATTGCTCTATTATTCGAAAAGTATGAAATCTCATGAGCCATCGCTCTAATCTATATCGAAAATTGAAATACAATGAAAATGGGTTGTGCCAGCGCTCTAATAAATCCAATGGAAAAACTTTATTTTCTAATTGAACATTTCATAATGTTGCTTATAGTGTTCGGTAATTGGGAGATTTACCAACCCAAAGGTTTGCCCATGGCGAAACAAAATAATACTTCCCGCTCTCACAAAGAATGGATGCCTAACACGGGCGTGACAATAATAACAACGTGGAATACCGTTGCGTTTAAGGACTTTTGATAGGCTCAAAATAAAACACGCCGGACATATAGTTTCCCCGCAACAGGGTAGAGGTGGTAATTGGGTGTTAGGTAACAACCCGCATTTCAAACACTAAAAAAAGAAAAAAGAAAAGAGAAAATGATTTAATATTCAATATGAAAGTAAAGTTTCTTCCATTGAAAACGACCCCACCCCTCGTCCCATACATCAGAGTAAACAGGGTGACGGGGGCACCGTCTATAAACTAGACCAATATTACAATGCCGAGCGCAAACTGTCATATTGCTATGACATAGGGAGCACCATCGAAACTGAAATTCAGTAACCGGCTCTATGAATAAAGCTGCACGGACAGAAGGAATAGCCAAAAAGTGGCGGTGGTGCGGTATCTCCTGCCACGAGTCGTTCCATGAGTATACCCTTTTGAGTTCATACATCGTTAAATGTGTAATGAGAAAGAGGGTGGGGAAAATAACTTTTGGTGTTTTTGTTTACGGCGATCGGCCCTCTGTTCACCGCAAACGTAGGCCCCGATCTTGCTGATTAGTTCTGCAGGCAGTCCAAATTTCCTCAGGTAGATCGCATGGCAGTAAAAGTGGGTAGATGTGAAAGTCTGTGGGGTAGCAGTAAAAGTCTGTTTGGAAAACAAATCAACAAAATAAGAGAAGAAAAACGGAATGAATAATGTTTTAGAGAAATTGCTTCCGTAGAGGCGCTCTTACTAGAGCGGAGGTCCTGTGGGAGGACCCCGAGAAAATCCTATAAAAATTAATCAAATTGAGCTTCGCGAAGTGGGGGAAAATTTGCCAATAAAAATGAACGGGCTGTTAAGCAGAGACCGAACGCTACACTGTATTTTAGGGGGAGGGAGAACAACTTACTTGAGCTAGGTTCATCTCGGCGACTCCTCTTATATTCTAGAAAAAAACAAAAGAAACATTAGCGGTTGTGTTCAAAGACACAAAAAAAATCAGCAGGGACAGCACCTCTCTCGGTCTGTTGGGCCCGCGGTTAGCCATAGCTTTTTCTTTTCTGGTTTCTTTCTCTCTTCTGTGGCTGTAGAAATAAAAAATAAAACAAGGAAAAAAAGATTAGTACAAAAGCGTGTTGAATTTCAAGAGAGAGTTTCAGTCCGTCTTACCTGGCTGGTTGTTTGGTTTAAGGGCACCGAAGTTTAAGTGGACGGTAGTATTTATGGCACAAATCCTGGGCTCTGATTGGTGCACTTTCCTCGGCCTGGGATTGGTTCGCTAATCAGAGCACACGCTGTGAGTGGTGGATTTCATTCCGGTTTTAGCTCAAGATCAAGCTCAAGTTTTTTAGGGTTGTTCAAGAACCCCAATTTCTACCCCAAAATCTAAGTGGAATCTTCCAAAATTTTCTGTAGGCTTACCTTCCTAAGTACTTCTTAGTTTTCCCCGTTTTCCCCCGCCTCGTTTGACCCGGGAAAGGGTCCATTTTCCTACCGAAATCCCACGCCACTAAACCAAGTCAACCTAAAAGTTCACTTTTTTGTGAAAAATGGATCGAAAAACCCCGGCCCTCTGATTGGCGCACTTTCTCGGCTTGGGATTGGTCCGCTAAACGGAGTGCACGCGGTGAGTGGTGGATTTCGATCCGGCTTTAGCTCAAGCGTTTTTCGGGTTGTCCAAGAACCTCAATTTCTACCCCAAAACCTAAGCGGAATCTTACAATTCTTTTCTGTAGGCTTTCCTCCTAAGGTCTTCTTAGTTTTGCCCGTTTTCTCCCGCCTCGTTTTACCCGGGAAAGGGTCCATTTTCCTACCGAAACCTCGCGCGACCATCCCCAAGTCAGCCCTAAAAGTTCATATTTTTTTTTAAATCGGATCGAAAATAAACCCACCAATCACGAAGCGCGCGCCGTGGTTCACCTTACCCTTGCCCTGAACTAAACCGGTTGGACTAGTTTGTAGGGCCAAGGAGGCATTCCGGAAGTTTTTTTTTTTAGAAGGAGAGATAGGTTGTGGGTAAAAGAAGAAAGAGGGAATCCCCCCGGTAGGGATCTAGACAATTTTGAAGAACTAGCGTAGGGTTAGGGGGACGGTTTCGAGGGTACTTTTACAAAAAGAGTTGAGCTTGAGCCAAAAACGGATTGAAATCCACCAATCCCGAGGCGTATTCATTCTAGGGAGCCAATCACAGGCCGAGAAAAGTGCACCAATCAGAGAGGAGTGAAAAAAATATAAAAGAGAGAGAATATTTTTTTTGGATTACTTTTACCACGATGTTCCACTTAAATTATCTAGATGAAGCAGGCGAGGAAGTTACGATCACGGTAGAAGAACAAAAAGAGGATAACCACAGCGATTGCGGTCGCAGCCGGAGTCGGATGAAATCCTGTATTCCCCACCGCAAGCTTCTACCGACGTGAAAGAAATTCCTTTAGAAGAAATTTCTGTAGAAGAAAATGAGGTTATGACTTACGAAGAAGACACTTCTTGGTACAACGAGGACAATTGGTACGCATTCATCGAAGACACAAATTTCCCCCCGGGGAAGGAATACTCTTTGACTCAAGACACATTTGCTATTCCCGAGGCGGGGTCTCTAGAGTGGGACGAAATAACCGAGGAGGAGGTAGAGAATCTAGTCGCTGCGTTGACCCTCCCTGACGTGCTTCCAGAAATTAGCGACCAAGACATTGCTGAAATTTTGCCCGAGGACATGGAGGACGACGACAACGACGCTTGGGACACGGATGCCTGGGAAGCGAACGCCTGCTTAAATGAGATGTTTCCTACGGCCTTTCCCGTAGCCCCCACAAAACGGAAAAGCGTGGTAGAACAGCAGGGGGGCGGAAAGAAGAAGAGAACAAAATAACCGTTACAGAAGGAGAAGAAGGAGAAGAAGATGAAGATGAAGACGAAGTAGAAAAAATTGAACTGGTCCAAACAAGAACAAGAACCTGCAAAAAATTCAAGACGGCGTGCAAAGATTACGAACTGAAAATCAAGACAAAATCCCGCGCGACTCTGGCTGAGGTAAGTCCCAAAGTATGACTACACTAATTTGTGTCTGACGTCACAAATTTTAAATTTTAAATTTATTAATTTTTAATTTTTAATGTTTTTATTTACAGGATCTTCAAGACGTGACCACCACTATAGAGAGGATCCTGGACACCACCCTCGGGTCCGCGAACCCCCAAGAACGAGTGAGGATTACCTTAGACGTCCCGCGCTTGGACTACCCGCTTGCCTTTCCCTACCTGATGAGGTCCACCCTGACCCCGCCCGGATCATGACCAGAATTGGGGTACTCACCCAATCCAACCAAGAATTTGTGATGCAGGGCAACTTCCATGTCCATGTCTTTCACGTGGAAATACCGGGCGGGGGAAGGGCACGCCCTGCTCGCTGCTGTACCACCGATTTGGAAAAAATCAAAAAAATCAAAAGAAGCATTGTACGGATTCAAAACGAAGACGAATTATGTATGGCCAGAGGACTGGTCACGGCACTGGCCAAGGAGCAACAGCATCCGCAGTACCACGCAATAAGACTGGGGAGACCCGTGCAACGGTATCTAGCCGTGGAACTCCACCGTCAGGCGGGGGTCCCTTGCCAGCCGTGTGGGATACCCGAACTCATGAAATTCCAGGACTACTTGGCAGACCAAGGCGTGGAAGTTAATCTGGTCTCCCGTGTTCATATGAATAGTATCATCTATTCAGGCCACCTTCCCGAGGCACAGTACCGTCTTTACCTGTACCAAACGGCGGACTACCACTACGACGTGATCACTACCATGAAGGGGCTGTTGAACGTCAAGTACTTTTGCCCCCTCTCTCAAAAGACCTACGATAAACCTAGACTACACCTGTGTGACACGACGTGTGTTTGCTGTGGCGTCAATAATTGTTCTCCCCGCCCCCCAGGAGAAAAATGGGATTGGAAACAATGTGAACAATGCCATCGGTGGTGCAAGAGTGAGGGCTGCTACGAGAACCACCGCCATCGCCAACCCTACCGAACGGGACGGGGTACCCTGAACGCAAGAGAATGGAGTTATTGTGAGCGGTATACCCGTTGTGGGCAATGTGGTGTGACCATGGCCATGGCCATCTGCTTTGGGGGAAATCCACCTCTGCGGACCACGTGTGCGGGGAATACAGTTGTCGTAGCTGCAAAATGATCGTCCCCCCAGACCATCGGTGCTACATGCAACCGACCGACCAGAAGACGCCAAGGCTCGAAACAGAAGAAGATGATGTTGTAGAAGAAGGGGGACCGGAGAGCGGGGGTACAGAAGAAGAAGAAGAAGAAGAAGAAGAAGAAGAAGAAGAGGGGGTTGAGGACAAGTTCCGGTACCTCTTCTTCGACTTGAAACCATGCCCCTGGAGTCTCAGCATGTGGTCAACTTTGCGGGGATCTCTAAAGTGTGTGAGCTCTGCGTGACAACAGACTGGACCACCTGCCCACAATGTGGGCCCCGGAAAGTAGAATTTAAAGGCCCCACGGCTCTACCTCAATTCTGCGATTGGCTCTTTTCGGGGAATCATGAAAACTGCGTGTGTTTGGGGCACAACGCCATGGGGTACGATTCCTACCCTATCCTGGAGTATCTGTTCAAGAACGCCATCAAACCCAAAGTGCTCTTCCGCGGCGGCAAGGCTATGGTGGTAACCATCCCAGATTACAAGCTTGTCATTAAAGATTCCCTTCTGTTCATCCCTCTGGCCCTCAAACAATTCCCCGTCACGTTTGGCTTTCAAGCAGAAAATCTAAATAAGTTGGATTTCCCCATCTTTTTTAACACCCCAGAGCATCAACAGTACGTTGGACCCCTGCCGGAGTTGCATTACTACGAACCGGATTCGTTGAGCCCTCAAGGCAAAAAAGAACTGGTGGCCTGGCACGACGCTGAACGGGCACGCGGCGCTGTGTTTGATTTCCAAAACGTATTGGCCCTCTACTGCCATGGGGATGTGGCCATCCTACAACGGGCGTGTTTAGCCTTTCGCTCTATCATGATGAACGCGGCGGGGGTAGATCCGTTTACCAAGACCGTGACGGTCGCCTCCCTGTGCAACTTAGTATTTCGAAATAAATTTGTTCGCCCTAACACGATTGCGGTCTTACCGCGACTCGGCTACCGCCCCAAGGACGTGCAGTCGGCACTGGCCTTCCAATGGCTGGCCCATGTGGAGCGGCGGGACGGCATTAGGCTCCAGCACGCGGGCAACGAGGGAGAAAAACGAGTGGGTCCCTACAAACTGGACGGGTACCACGCCGACACCCACACCGCCTACGAAATTCATGGCTGTTTCTGGCACGGATGTGACCGTTGCACCCACCAAGACAAGGTCCACCCCCTGCTCCACTGCACCAAGAGAACATTGGCCGACAGGACCCTGGACAAAATCGCTTACTTGGAGCAGCAAGGGTACCGTGTGGTCCAGTACAGAGAGTGTGAAATCCGAACGGCCATGGACTTGGACCCTACCATCGAATCCCTAGCACCCATCCCACAAGCCCAGCTTCCCCTCGATCCCAAGAAGGCCTTCTTTGGGGGTCGCACCAACGGCATCAAGACGTACTGGGAAGCCCAAGAGGGAGAATGGATGGAAGCGTTGGACGTGTGTTCCCTGTACCCCTGGGTCCAAAAGTCGCAACGGTTCCCTCTGGACCATCCGTAAATTCTCACTGAGAATTTGGACCCCACACTGCCCTACGAGGAGTTGATTCATCTTAAGATCGTTCCGCCGCGCCGCTTGTTTTTTCCAGTCCTCCCCACCCACGTGGCTGAAAAACTTCTATTTACCCTCTGCCGGATCTGCGCAGAGAAAAAAATCAGGACCCTTGCACACACGATGACGAGGCCCGAGCTTTGACAGGCACTTGGGTGAGTCACGAACTCCACGCGGCTCTGCAGTACGGTTACCGGGTGATGGAAGTCTACCGTGTGTGGCATTACCCCCAGTCGGAACAATACGACCCCACCACCAACACCAAGGGTTTGTTTACCGCCTATGTCAACACGTTTCTCAAGATGAAGCAAGAGGTGAGTGGCTGCCCCCCCGGCTGCAACACCGACGCACAGAAAACGGAATTCATAGAGAGTTACCGGCTGTCCACGGGGATCTTCCTAGAGTGGGAGAAGATCGTGTTCAACCCCGGGTTGCGAGCGCTCGCAAAATGGATCCTGGACACCTAGTGGGGAAAGTTCGGGCAGAAACAGAGTACGGAGTACGTGACAGAGCTGGACCGGTATTTCGAACTCATGCTCAGCGAGGAGAAAGAAGTCCAAGACATCCTGTTTGTTCACGAGGATATGGTCCAGGTGCATTATCACGCTGCCGCACAGCACATCGACTCCAACCCCCACACCAACGTCGTGTTTGCCGCCTACACAACGGCGCACGCGCGCCTGAAACTGTATTCGTACCTCCATCTCTTGAAGGAGCGTGCTGTGTACCACGATACCGATAGTATTTATTTTACACGGAAAGTGGGTCAAGAGGCGCCCCCGATAGATCGCTTTCTAGGCGATATGACCAATGAGCTGAAAGAAGGAGAGCATATTGTACGCTTTGCCTGCACGGGACCCAAGAGTTACGGGTACGAGGCGAACCAGGGCCGTACGGTCTGCAAAGTCAAAGGGTTGCGCCTCAACGTGCGCAATCGTGCGGTTGTCAACCTCGAGACCATGGTAGCCATGGTGCAAGGCCAAGGGGAACCCACACGGAAGGTTGTGACGCCGCACGCCATCCACCGCAATACCCAAGACCGGACGCTGCACACACGCCCAGAGACCAAGACATTTCAGTACGACAAGAGGGTACTGCACGGGTATCAGAGTTACCCTTACGGTTACTAAATCAAAGAGACAGAAACCAGTGGGGAAACATCCTTTTTATTGTAAAAAAAAAAAGAGGAATTAAAATCCGTTGTGTTTTTTACAAAAGCGTGTCTGTAGAAATCTTTTTCTTTAAGTCTTTTTCTTCAGTTGTCGGACGTTCCACCGGCTGATGCTCTTGCCTTTACGCTTGCCCGAAGTCGTGGTCGTTCGGATAGTCGTTTCGGTACGACCGTCTTTCGATTTGCGCGACGTGATCTTGCGGACCGTTTGCGTTTCCCCTTTGTTGCTCCTCCTTTTCCTCCTCCTCACTTGGTTCGCTTGGGCGACACGGCGTTTCCAGGGAGCTTGTCCCATCCCCGAGGGTCTCACTAGGGTTCGTGCCATGGCGACAATGAAGGGGCGTTTAAAAAGGACGCCAATTTAAAGACGGTTTTTCTCTGGGGCCCCTGCTAAAGGAGAGGCGGCGGGTGGCACCCCGGGGCTTGGCTTTGTAAGGGGTCCTGGAGAACGGTGTTTCCCCTCGGCGGGGCGGAGTCTCTTTGTAGGGTGGTGGTGGTGGTAGGGGGTCCTCTTGGATCGCTGCGGAGGGAGCCCGTTTAGGACGGGCCGTGTACTCTTTCTTCTTGGAGATCAGATCCCGCGGGTGGCGGATGAGACCTTTAGGAATTTCTTCTTCCGCTAAAAATTGCATGAAATCGCGGTAGCCGGGGGACGTCCGGGTGGAAGAAGGATGCACAGCTTCTTTAAACAGATCGGCAATTTGACTGCCCAGTAGGGTTTGCCCGTAGAGTTTCACTTCCCCTTGCGCATTCCAGGAAATTTTCTGCCCCCTTTCAGCTTCAACAGATTGACCAGCACCGACGCTAAAGGTTTGCTGGAAGGGGGAACGCGGCGCAAGGCGCCCCTTTGGCTCTGTGTTAAAACGTTTGCCGCCACGGCCATGAAGGGACTAGGCTCAATGGTTTCGCGACGCCGTACGTATTTTTGTATTAAATCTTGAAACTGGGCCGCACTTTCCGGTTTCTCTGGAGATTCTAGGACCTGCGCCATGGCCGTTTGGTACTGACTGAGCAGTTTAACCACTTTGGTCGTGTCCACACGAAGCTGTTGTTCCAACCACCGCATGGATTCTTCCGGCACCAAGACCATGCGCATGGGGTTCTTCCTCGTGACGGCGGCCTCGGCCTCTGTCATCGCTTTTTTCGTTCGGGCGGGTGTCGTTGCACTTCCCATCGCGTCACGGAAATGCCTGTTGGTCTGGGAGTCGAGGGGTGGGACTGTGTCGTGGCCCGTTTCTTTTACCCTGTCTGGGCTTTCTTCTTCTACTGCCACGTCTTATACTTTCTCCGGATTTGCTTCACCGTCCGTACGGCCCTGTTGGCTTTTTACCCGTCACGGGTTGGCCGGCCCTTTTTCGAACGCCGGCCAAAAATAGCCGCCACTGGGCCGGGTCAATGCCCGCGGGTACCGGCAAGTTGCGGATTTCTTTGCCCATTAGTACCAGATATAAGGTTGACTAAGTTCTTGGGCGTACTCTTCCGGGGAAGGGTATTTTGTCGTTGGGAACCCTGGGGCCCTATAACCTCCGGATTGATCCAGAGCTTTCTTGACTCCGTAACCCACCCCTCCACTGATGGCTCCGGCGACCGCGGCTTTGGCAGCAAAAACGGATGCGGCAATGAGGGCCGCGGTAGTGAAAATGAATCCCCCTCGCTGTCCCACCGCCTTTTTAAGCTTGCTTTTCTGCAACGCCGTCGAGACGGAGAGCAAAATCTTTTGCCTCACGGCCGGCGGTAGGGCCTTGTTGGCTATTTTTCGAAGTTTCGCCTTGATGGGGGCAAAGGCTCTCTTCGCTCGGTCGCCTATCGGAAAGGTCCCGAGCAAGGCGTTGTGCACCACTTCGCCAACGACGTTGATTTGATTGTGGCTAGCGGCCCGGATCAATTTCTTTTTCTGGTTGAGATCCCCTTGAGAAAATTGTCGGAGGAACGTCGCGCTACGTTGAAGCAGGGGGAGACCATCACCACAAGTGACCTGTTTTCCTGGGGGGCTTAGACTATAAAGTTAATCCAATCTGTTTTGTTCAGGACCTCTTCGATACGGCTGTTCAGAGACTTCCGGGACCGCCGTAAAGCACCCCCACGTTGCCCCTTTCCTGGAAAAGGGGGATGGAAGGTTGTTTTTTGTTGGGCCTCTTCCACACGGCCCCACGAAGCCCTTGGGATGGGACGCCTCGCCCTGGTTTGTTCGCTCTTTTAGCCGCGGGGCCTTCTTCTTCCTCTTAGAGCCCCCTCGTTGTTGGCGCTTTCGTAATTGTTGTTGTATCGTTGGCGGCGCGGCCAAAAAAATGGGTCTTACCTCGTTATTGATACATCGATTTGGCGATGCGACCCATAACGTCAATGTCAGGTTTTATCATGGGTGTAATTTCCTTCTTCAGTTCCCCCCAAATACCCGCCCCCTTTTGATCCTCCTCCAGCACGTAAGCGTGATGCCGTTGCCCCTCCTCGGAGAAAATGTTGGTGCGCAATCGGAGGGCCTGCGGGGTCCTGGGGTGCAGGTCGAAGAGGAGGTAGCCAAAAGATCGTTGGGTAGCATCTTGGTAGGCCCTCATCACCGCCGGCACTTGCCCCGGAAAGGCCTGCTCGGCCAATTTCCGGACTTGCCACGAATGCCGAGCGTTTTTAAAAGCGACCAGGTAGTGCGCGTTGATGGAAATGGTGCGCGTGTACTTGTCTGGGGGAAAAATGTTCTGGGTCAGGTACAGCACCGAAATGTTGTGGTGGTGCGAGCCTTTGGTGAACAGGTCCACCACCCGCTCATCCTTGGAGCCTTCTTTCATCAAATCTTCCAGGATCAAGAGGCCCGGCTGGCCACGAAAGGGGGCGTACGGGTCGTCGGGGAGCCCCGCCACAAATTTCACCCCCAATTGTTTTTGCATGGTCGTGAAACGGGGTTGCCAGGCACTGCCATAGCAGTACACGATCGTGAGGGGTGGGTGGGTGAAATGGGATTTCGCATGGTGCAGGAGTCTTTCGGTGAACACCGTTTTTCCCGATTGACTCTACCCCGTGATCAAGATATTGCAGGGCGCTTGGAAACGGACGTCCATCGCGCCTCACCCCTTCCCAAGAATAACAAGACATTGAGGTGGGGTTCCTTTTTTTCCTTTTTTCTCTCAAACTGATGACACACTGGTCGTGGATTGATCTGCCTTGCCGCTGACACCGCGCCATACTCCGGCACTGGTACCAATTGGTCTTCCACCGCTGGAGTTCTTGCAGTACCTCCGCCATGGACCGTCCGTGGGCTCGGTGCAGGAGGTAATACAGGCAATAACTGCCGCACACTTTGAACTAGTTCCCTTGCAACATCACGTTGTTTTCCTCATGCTGGGCGACCCCCTGCCGCACGTACTCTTGCAACCTAATAAGAGGCGGGAAAGCCATAACTGTTGAAGAATTCATTTAGGCCTTGGCGCGGAAAATAAAAGGCCAACCAATGGGTCCCTGGCCCGTCGGCGTTGTCGGTATTCAGAATGAAAGGGCGGGGCGGGTCACGCGCCGGGGCCGTCGGTCCATGGGAAACACGCCCCGAAACGAGGCGTGGAGCCACCATTCGTGGCGTGCCAAGACCGTCAATTGCGAAGTGTAGGTGGTCATCCCTGCTTACAACTTTTTCACTTCTCGGCTGCTGTTGATTTCGTACGCGGCGTCAAACTCGTAGTTCACGTACACCGATAGGGTCTGGGTGACGCCAGCCGCAAACTGAAGCCGGATGCCCACCGTCCCGTACTGTTGTATGTTCATGTGAGAGGCGTTGCCGCTACCGTCCGGGGTGAAGTCAAAACACAGGATGGCGTACCCCTTGTCCCAATCGGTACGGGTAATGTTAATCCCGTGGTTGGAGTGCATGTTGCCTTGCGCCAGGAACAAGGTATTGCAACCGTACAGGGTTTTCCCCTCCGAAAATTCGAGGCGGGAGAAGGGGGTGGGGGTGCCGTCCACCGTGACCGTCGCGCGGGTCATCCCAAACCTTTGGAAATTGAAAGGGTTATTTTTCAAATCTCCCAAACTGCCGAGACTCTCCACCAAGGCAATACGCATGCGTCGAGGTATGCGCCCGCCCATAAAATCTGTTTTCTCAAAGGTGATGTCCCCCTGGGAAATGGTGAACATCCGTTCTTCTTCGTTGTTGTAAGGGTAGAGGATGGGCAGGGACACGAGTTTCACTTCGGTATTCTTCATGAAGTCCTTGTTGCAGACGCTGACGCGATGGAAGAAGGTGACCCGCTTCAGCACGATTTTAGCGGCGGCCGCTTCCGCCACCCCTTTGTCCCCCATGAGGGCGAAGGCGTTGCTGGCAGGGGTGAGCCGGAATTCTAGGGGCACCCCGTTGAGGAACAGTTTGTTGGAGAAGGCCGCGTCAATGTAAAACATCCCGGGCAGTTCCACCACTTTGCTTTCCGCAACGTAGGCCGCCCGCGCCTTCAACCCTATGTTGGCCCCGGCGATGTTGAAAACATCCATGGAACCGGCCATGTCTTTGTAGTAATAATAATAATAATAATAACGTATTAGGAGCATCCTACAGAGTCTCGATGCTCTTACATATTATACCTAATAGAAATAAAATTACATGAATATATAAAATCTATCGAGTAACTAGCTAATAGCATCTAAAAACGAAGGTCTTCAAACTTGATTTACAGTCCTGAGGTCAGGTAGGATTTCTTCGCGTCTGGGGTAAAGTTGAGCAGGGTGTTGAAGTAGGCTTTGTAAGGGTAGGTTTTGGTGCTCATGGTCATCCATTCCCCGTTCAAGGCCATATCTATTTGCGACCAGAGGGAATGAAACCAATTGTTGACCGGACCCAACTTCAAATCGGCCGTCAAATCCTCTCCATCGGTTTTCACGATGTTGACCGTCACCTTGAAGTAACTTCTTGGCAGCATGGTGTAATAGGGACTGGCCGGGAGGTAAAATTCCACAGGCGCCCCAGCCAAGAGGGCCGATTTGGGGGCGTGTTCCGACCAATAGGCTCTTTCTTCGACCGCTTGGGCCAATTCCTTTCCGAAAAACTCCAAATGGGTGTTGTAGCCGCCCAACATGTGCGGCAGGGGCGTCTTGCCCATTCCTGCCACCGTCGCCATGGGATCAATAATCGTCGTCAAAGATATCTCTCTCGACACGTGCACGCTTGAAGGGCGTTGAGGGAATGAGAGGGGGAGACTGTTTTTTCTTTCTTTTATTCTTGTTGGCCGTGGCCGCCGCCGCCGGCTTCTTCGCCTTTCTCTTTTTCGGAGCGACCCCGGCTATCTTTTCCAGACCTTGGATCAACTTTTTACTGGTTTTCTTGTCGAGCACGCGGGCCGCCCCGCGACTCGTGTCCTTCTTCGCGATTTGCTTCACCACCCTCTTGCCAAATTTCTTTTTCAGTTGAGCGATAATCTTTTTTCCTCCTTTTTTAGCCACCGCCGGTACCGGCCAGCGCTTTGCCCTCCATGACGGCCAATGGGGCTATCGCTAAGGGCAATAGCCCACCCTTTTGATTCTTGACCGGGCCGTAACGCCCGAGTTCATTCCAACGGATAGGGATGAGACCACCACCCTCTTGCTACCCGCGACCCCCCTGGAAGACAGGGATCGAGGTGGGCGTGCGTTGAGGGTTGGAGGCGTGGGCCGGGAGCGCATGGAACACAGGTATCGAAGACCCTCCGCCAACCACGTCCCCCATAGATGGCAACGGTGCCATAGAACCCGTAGACGGTCCATAATTCATACTTTCCTTTTCAGAGCACGCTTCACAAATTCCAACGTCGCCACCACGGTAGCTGTTGAGGTGAATGAGATGCGGTGGCCTGTCTCGTCGGTTATAAGGATTTCCAGCGTGTCAAATACCGTTTTGGCGAGCAGGAAGTACCTCATGACCGGAAAGTCTCGTTCCACCACCTTGTTGTAAGGGACCTGGTCCGACAAGACCCTCAGCAAGGGCGCTTTCACATCCCCCACGATATGCGGCTCAATCAGATCGCAGTACACGTACAAACTGCGTACGGGTTGGTGTTTAAAATCGCAATTGAGCAGGTAGGGTTTGGTCGTCGAGAATTTCAGGCCGAAGTAATAGGTGGACCAACACTCGGGTTGGTAGCCTATCAGAGGTGTTTTCTTTTCCTCCTCGTTCTCCGAAAAGATTTGGGGCGTGTGCCCGTCGCCAAACCCCAACAGCTTGCCCATCCAAGGGCTCATGACAAAATAGGCCCCCGTATCGTTGATTTTAAGGGTCAGATATAATGTTCCTGAGGTCGCTTTGGGGTCCCACTTCCAGGTCACAGGAGGGATGTCGTTCGGGGAAATGGCACTTTCGATAGCTTTGGCACTCGCATAGTCCCCTGGGGACAACACAATGGTCGAATGGATCTTGTAATGCCCGGGAAACAAGGTGGCGCCTGATCCCGTGGACGCGGGGCTAAGGTAGTACACGGTCCGGTCTTTCTACGAGACCGACCCGGGGACCTTGATGACCTTGTCCGCGATCACTAACGGGGTGTGGGGGACATCAACGGGGTGTGGGGTCCTGGTTTTTTCAGCAGGCCCGCGGGATGCGAGGTGGCCTTTTTGGAATCGTTCTCCAAACCGATCATGTAGGCCAGTTGAGGGGGGAGGGCTAAAATGTACCCGTCCGTCGCTGTTTGTTTCAATTCCAGGGAGGTCTTGGCCAATTGTTTATCGGAAAACATCTCCGGCAGATGGATACGAAAATGTGAACCGGTATTGTTGGGAAAGGTATCCCGGCTGGCCACGCTAGGCAACGTCATCCAGATGCGCTCGGGATCCATGCTTTTTCGGAAATGTAAGGTCACTTCCACCTTAGTGGTTTGTGGAAATGAAACAAGTTTCCCGTGCTCGTCGGTTATAAGGATTTCGAAATCCTCAAACACCGTCTTGGCCAACCGCCTGTAGAACAGGGTGGTAAAGTTGCGTTCTTGGACCGCCGCGTTGCAGGTCCCTGAAAAAAGGACTCTCAACAAGGCGGCTTTGGTATCCCCCACAATACGGGGTTCCACCAAATCACAGTACATGTAAAATGTCGCTGGCTTCTGCTGCTGGAGGCAGGGGAAGACCAGAGAGGCGACCGCCATTTCCCAGGCCGGAGACAACTCGTACAGTTGCGGGAGGTGGATACGGAACCGGGCCGGGGCATTGGTGTAGACGTGGGCGCTCACCCCATTGGTTAAGGTAATGTAAAATTCCTCTTCCTCCTCCATCCTCTCTCTCTCTCTCTTTCTCACCCCTTAGACGCTCCCCACTCGAACACGAATGAATCAGTCCAGTGGGAAAACAAACTCTTTTATTTCTTTTTTTCCCATACGTTTGGGTCTGGAGCTGGGCGACCGGGACCCAGCTGTTACATTTGGTGGGGTACCCTTGCCATTTCACCAAGACCTCTTCCTGGTTCTTCTTCTTGCCGCGGCGTTGCAACACCTTTTCGATGATAAAGAGACTTTCTTTTTCCACGGCCACAGGCGTCATCTCGCTTTCGTAAAAGGTCCCCTGCAACCCTTCCCCGCTCAGGTCCGCCAACCGGTAGACGGGCGGCGTGCGGTAGTCCAGCCGTTGCCGCACCGTGAACACTTCCTCGACCAGTTGGCCAGATAACGTTTTTTTTCAAAATGGCCTTTGGTTTTGCTTATCCGTACCGTATCGCCGGGGAGGAACAACGGTTTCTTTGGCTTCGACTTCGGTTTCGTTTGCTTTTCCTGGTACAAGACGGCGCGCACCTCGTGCTCGTTGAAGGGCGTGACGGTGATGGGGGCGCGTCGAATGCTGCTATGGACGGCCCTGTTGTACCCGAGCACCAATTGGGGGAGGACTTTCAAATACTCTTTCTTCCCAGTGGCCGTGAAATATTTGTACATGCGCCCCTTGAGGGTCCGGTTGAACCGTTCGGCAATCTGGGCTTTGGTTTCGTTGCACGTGACGAAAAAGGCCACGTCATTCTTTTTTAAAAAGGCCTAGAACTTACGGTTGGTAAATTCTGTCCCGGCATCGGTCTGCAACCGTAACGGTTTGCGTTCGCGGAACACTTGGGTAAAGGCGCGCACCAATTCCTCCCTGGTCTTGTTCTTAAGGGGGACCGCCCAAGCGTACTTGGACAACACATCGATAATGGTCAGAATGTGTTTGTACCCCTTGTTGAAGGTACTCGTGGCTTGCATGTCAACCAGGTCCGCCTGCCATTGCTCGTCGAGGGCCAGCACGCGCACGCGCCCTCTCAGAAATGTTTTTCGAAAAGGTCGATGCAAGGTAAACGTCAATTGTTTTTTTAGCCACGCTAAAGTGGTAGCGCGTGCCAGGCCCACTTCTTTAGCCGCCTTCACCAGGCGGGCAGCACCCCCAAAGGCAGCAGGGCTGGCGGGGTCTTAATACAGCGCCTCGAGCAGCGCGGAAGGATTCTTTTTCTTCTCCTTCTTTCTCCCCATCCTCAACATGGGACCCCTGAATGTTCACTTTTCCCCCGCAACACGCCAAGAAACAACGGAGGCGTTTAAAAATACCATGGCACTTGAGGGACGGACCTCCTCTTCCTCCGCAGGGCATTCTGTACTCTCCCAGAGTCTAGCGCGCGCGGAGCCCCTTATACTTTTCCCCCCTTCTCCCTAGAAAAGAGATGACAGACACCAAGCATCGTTCCCCTTAAAATGTTGTTATTATTATAAAAAAAAAAACTAGAAGCTAAGGGGAGAAATGGGAACGTCTTTGAGTGCTTCTTGTGTCGTGGGATGCTTGCTCTCGTAGGTGACCTTCCTGCCGCGGTCTTCATACAATTTGTAGGTGTAGGTAAGGGGTTGGTGAAAATGACGGCCGATTGCTTGATCATGCAGATCCCTTGCTTTAGATCCAAGTGGACCTTCTTCAAGGCCTTCTCCAACAATCCTGGCGCGTACCTCATTGTCAACTTCTTCTTCTTCTTGTCTTCCTCTCCCTCCTCCTCCTCCTCGAATAGGTCACACGCAAAACTGTGGGCCACAGTGTTGAGGTAAGGAAAGAGCCCGTCCGACACTTTGTTCGTCTCTCTCACCAGGGTTTCCATTGTTTGCGAGGAGTACGTGTCGTGAATTTGAGTGACGTAATGCATGCCAAAACGTCTCACTTTGTTGTAGAGGGCATTGTCCTCGACCGCGTACCTCCGTTTCTGGAACAAGTGGGTGATCAGGAACGTGACCAACTCCTCCTGCTCAGCATAGTAGGTTCCTTGGATATGCGCGCGGTAGGTGGTTTCCATGATCTCTAAACAAGCAGCCCTCCCTGGTTCTGTTTCCATGAACAAGTCGTGCAGGGATGCCCTGCTTCCATGCATCATCGTAAAATGAGGTTTAAAATAGGTGACCCCACGCATCTGTAGCATATGGAAGGTCAACCGGTCCACAAAGTAACGCACGGCCGTCACGAACCAAGACAGATTTTCTTTCTGCTTCTTCATCTTTCTCTTCTCGGCCATCCTCTCTTCGGCCTCCTCCTCTTCTTCCTTCCTCTTTATCTCTTCTCCCTCTTCTTGCTCTTAGCGGAGTCGTCTTCCTCCATGGCTTCGTCGTCGTCGTCGTCGTCGTCGTCGTCGTCGTCACTCTCGATCATCTCGGCCACCCTCTTTTTGGAAAGTTGGGCTTATTTTTCTTCTTCTTTCTCCTCTTTCCCCAATTCCACTTCATACTTCTCTAGGGCTGTGTTCAGGTGACCCACCAAGGCATTGATTTGGTTCTGCGCAGAGGTCAGTTGGGCGGCCCCTTCCCCCTTCGTCACAGAAATGACACAAGCACGAGCTTGACGACGGATCATACTCGAGGTGACCATACTGTAGCCGAAGTGGTAGGCGAGGCGGTACAGCCGTTCGCTTTGCCAGCACTTGGTCCGCAATTCCTGGACGTAGTCGTACAACTCAAACTCCGAGTAGTCGTAGAGTTGATGCCACACCAGGAGGGTGTAGCGGCCCCAGATAGGCAACAGAAGGTCAAACTGTTCTTTCAGGATTTGCTTCGTGACATGGGGCAGTAAATTATTCATAGCGTTCTCGTGGTGCTGCCTCACCTGGAACTAACTTTCTTTAAAGCTCCGACCGAGATTGAAATAGTCGTCCCAGCTCAGGGTGGTCTGGGAGTACCGCTCACACAAATGGAAGTACAGGTAAGTTAGGAAGTGCTCGTACTCTATTATGATGGCTCGCTCTCTTTTGTACCGGGGGTCTTGCTCTGTTGAGAAGTGTGGGTCCGGGGGTAGGTTGCCGATGTCAAAATGGTCCCGGGCCGCCGAATCTATGTTCATGTAGCGGGAACAGATGAGGTTCCCTTCTACCCTCCCCTCCGCATTCAAGGTTTCGGCGTGGTACCAATACTCACGGGGAAGGATGCGTTGGGTACGGCAACGGTGCAAGAATCCCTGCGTTCCCCAGACCAGGTCCTCACGCAGCCGCGTCTCGCACACCTCGTCCCACGTCAGCCCCAGACACTGCTTGAGGGGAAGCCAGCGGAACAAGAACCTCGCCATCTCCCTCAGGAAATCGTGGCGCAAGGACTTGTCGGACCAATTGGCGTGCTAGCTCAAATGGCGGCCCAGGGCCACCGCGTCCATTTCCGCGAATTCCTCCCAGACAATTTCACGCATCATCGCTTGCATCTCTATCCGCTCTTCGGGGAGCACATCTATGGAGAGCCAATACGACAAACAGCCTGTCATCATGTCATGCAGTTCCTTCAAATACCTCTCCTCCAACAAGCTCTTCACGACAGGGAACTCCTTCTTCACCACCTGGTCTAGCTTCAACCGATTCCAGGTCTCCCGTTCGGCCAACAGATCTCGGTAGAGTTTACCCAAGAGGCATACGCACACCCTCCTCATATCCTCCTTGTACTTGAAAATTATCTTGTTGTTGTTGTCGTGCTTAAACACCCACGCGTCCTCCGCATTCCAGCCGGAAGTCTTCAAGGTCAAGGCTTTGCGTTTGACCGCCCGTTGTGTTGATAGCTGCATCCCGCTGGAAACATTCCCCATTCGCGTAGGCCACTACCGCCATGTACAGGGCGGACAAAGTGATGTGCATCGGACTCATGGGAGGGAGGGCGGTATTCCTCAACTCGGTGTTCATTATTTTCACCCTCTGTAGAAATCCCCCAAACAAACGCGCCATGTCGTCCGTCCCTTCTTCCCACAGTTTGCCTTGCCACGTTTGCAAAATACCGTACGCTTGGTCGGCAGAGAGTTGTTTTAAGCTGTCCAACGTCTCGTCTCTCATCTCTGGCGTCACGGCCACCGTACACATCTGCCCAAAAAAATGCAGGAATTCGTTCAGGTGCTCCACCTCGAAGCCTTTGCGAGCGATCTCCCAAGCCTCGGCGAAACCTTCTTTCGGACGAATTCGTTGCCATTGGGGGATGTCCGCGGACACCAAAACCACATACAAATGCTGGGACAATGCTTCAAATTGTTTGCGGCTCACTTTCTCCACCTCGTCCATCTCTAGGAATTTCATGGTGTTGATCATCTTCCCAAAGAAACCACACTTTTCGGTACTCCCGATGGAGCATAGACACAACGGCGAAGAACTAAAACAACATGAATGCCTCCTCCTCAAAGGTTCACTTCCTCCTCAAAGGTTCACTCTAGGAATTTTATGGTGTTGATCATCTTCCCAAAGAAACCACACTTTTCGGTACTCCCGATGGAGCATAGACACAACGGCGAAGAACTAAAACAACATGAATGCCTCCTCCTCAAAGGTTCACTTTTTTATACTCCCTAAGAGGCTCTACGGGCCACCACTCAGGAGCTCGGATTTGTGCTATAACGGCGGCCAATCCGGAGCCTGTATTTGTGCTATAACGGCGGCCAATCCGGAGCCTGTATTTGTGCTATAATACAGGCCACTCCGGAGTCTGTATTTGTGCTATAATACAGGCCACTCCGGAGTCTGTATTTGTGCTATAATACCGACCACTCCGGAGCCTGTATTTGTGCTATAATACCGGCCAATCCGGAGCCTGTATTTGTGCTATAACACAGGCCACTCCGGAGCCTGTATTTGTGCTATAATACCGACCACTCCGGAGCCTGTATTTGTGCTATAATACCGGCCAATCCGGAGCCTGTATTTGTGCTATAACGGCGGCGGTTGCGGGGCCCCTTTTGACGTCATCGGCCCGCCCCTTTTTCTCGACCAATCAGGAGGCCGTATTTGTGCCATAGTGAGTGTCCTAACTACTCAGGGATACTCGTCGGAATATTGTAATTGAAACCCTAAAAGAGACCAATCTGGGCATGGCCTAAGCTTTGTTTGGCCCCTATAAAAAGATACCTTTCTAAAACATACAGACAAATTCCAGCCCTCGCTCGAGTGGCGTCACATGCAAGCGATAGTCGGCATTTTTTTTATTTCTCCGGCGCATGCAGCCCTAAACGATACCTTGACGGCTAAAAATATTGGCGTTCCATCCTTAACACCCAAAGTGATACCAAATCCCGTAATTTTAACCCCTAAAAGATACGACGAGCATCCCCGCCCATTATATATGGGAGGTCCCTCACCCGGGAGTCAGAGAGCGATTCACTGTGGGATCACAGACCCGAGATCGGGATCACAGGGCATGGGATCGGGATCAACGTATATCAGTTATGGGATCGGGATCAATATATCAGAATATGAACGGCCTCATTTATTTTTGACTGGATCACGGATCACAAATTACTGGAAAATTGGGATCAGAGATCAAAGTTATGGGTAAAAATAAGGGACCACTAGAGAAAAAATATACCTCGTTACGACCCTGGTATAACACCAGTGTACAGAACTGCTGGGGTCAAAACTCGCTGAAATTACAACCACACGCAGCGGCATGGACAAATAAACACATGCTGTAAGTATTGTCGCTTTTTATTCAATATTAGTTCTAAAAAAATGCCATTCAAATGCTAGTAAATATTGCCACTTACAGAGCAATTGGGTCACCTGTGATATAATTTCTTTCTCATCATGTCCGTGTTGGAGGAGAGACAATACACAACAATGTTTTTTAGTGTAGAAGGCGGCTCTAATAGCTTAAAAGACAGGAAAAGATTAAATAAAACTGAGAAAGGAGAAAAAGATGTTAAAAACGTTTGTGTCTGGTGTGGGAATCGAACTCCGATCATTGGAATCAAAAGCTCGCGCTCTAAGAGCCGATTCGCTTGAACAGTGGTTTCAAAATAAGGTATGTATGTCAAAGTTCTGAGACCGTGAACTTTGGGAACTAGCGTCGTCAAGCGTAAATTGCTCGATTTAGGCTCCAGAAATGGGGAATATTTCAATTAAATGGCATGAGGTTATTGGAATAGATACTGTTGTGCTATTATTTGAGGTTTAGTTGCGGTCGGCATTGATTTTGGATGAAAATCCGAGCGTGGTCAGTTCTAGACCGGCTTAGCCTTAGGTGGAGATCGAGGTCGAGGGGTAAAATTTCAACGAAACTCGCTGAAATTGCATACAGAGTCCAATGAAGAACAGATAAAGACTTCAAGTTTTTTATATTTTTCCCCAGTCTGCATTATATACCGAGTCTGCAGTCTGCAGTCTGCATTTTATACCCAGTCTTCATTTTATACCCAGTCTGCATTTTATACCCAGTCTGCAGTCTGCAAGTGCAGTCTGCAGATTATACTGACCGTCAATTTATGTAACTATGTTTTAAATATCCCTCAAACACATAAATTTATCTGGCATATTACAGTGCTCAAGGAGTACATAAATTTATGTAACCATGTTTTAAATATCCCTCAAACACATACATTTATGTGGCATATTACAGTGCTCAAGGAGTACATAAATTTATGTAACCATGTTTTAAATATCCCTCAGAGACATAAATTTATGTGGCATATTACAGTGCTCAAGGAGTACATAAATTTATGTAACCATGTTTTAAATATCCCTCAAACACATAAATTTATGTGGCAATTACAACCAGGGTTTAAATCCCAATTCGATCTGTGAATTAGCCGGGTCGGTCCTGGCTTTGATCAGCCACTATATGGTTGTTTCAGATCCAAATATTAGTCAACTTTAAAACGAATGCATGTACTGAAGGTAATCGAGGTGTATCTGTATTAACGAAGTTTACCACTTCTACGCCGCATACCCAACTTTGGCAACCTCATAAAATCAAATCAGTTAAAGTCTGAAAATGTTTTGGAAAAGTCTCACACCTAAAAAAATCACAAGCCGCATCATGATTTTAGCGATTAATTTCCCTCAACCAAGTCCAGTTTGGAGCATCATTTCATCACTTTTCGGAAATATTTCTGGATCTCCAGTCCAACAGATTATTTAAAATGGTTTGAGGTTGTCAGACGTAGTTGCCGTTGTTTTAGCCGCCATCTTGGGCTTGAATATTGACTGCTGACCACAAGATTTGAAGGCTCCAATATGGCGGACAACGGATTTTCAAAATGCTGCGGCTAATATTAGTGGCAAACTACTGGTATAGAAACTGCAATGATCCAAAATTATGTCGAGCAATCCGCACTACGATACGTCATTTGGCTTTCAAATGATATTTTTGATTGACGTTTGTGCCACAAATAGGCACAACGCGATTTAATAACTGGCAAAGGTAAACAAACCAATTTGTTTTGGTAGGCTGCTTTAGAAACCAATTTTGTAATGTATGTAGCGCAAACAGGCCCTTAAAGCATATGAAACTAGTAAGTCCCTTCTACTGCGCAATTTTTTCAGATTGATGGCCGGTTCCAGGTGGTTTAACGATGGCTAGATATGGTACACATAGTTGGTTGGGTCTGTAAGTAGTGACTGCCGACTCTTTTGTACGTTTTGTACCGACCGTGTTTGTTACTCCGCCCCCTAATTTATTTTCCCAAAAAAGTCGTATTTTGGCCGAAATTTTGAGCTTCCGGTGAAAGCCACTCAAACTGACCCACTCCAATGGAGAGTTTGATGGCTGATAACAAGAAGACAAATCTCTGAAGTACGCTATGTGAGTGAAATAGGTGCTAAATTTTGAATACAATAACTAGTGGTTTTGTTTTTCGCTCCGGGTTTCCTTCCTCCACAACGAAAACCAACACGCTAGATTCCAATTCGATCTGTGGCTTAGCCGGGTCCTGGCTTTGATCAGCCCCTATGGTTGTTTCAGGTCCCGTTAGAAATTCAGAAATTGAGAGGCTATGACATTTATAAATCAGTGAAAGACGACTTGCATGCACATCGCTGTGGGTACACTCAGCTATTTCCGGCGCTAAACTTTTATTATAGTGAACACGATTTTGATGTGTGTGACCACAATTTCCCGAGCTAAATTCCACTTAGTGAATTGCCATGGGTTTCGTTTTGATGCTTTTGATGTACCATGACAATTTCCCGAGTTCACGAACAAGTGCCGAGGCTACTTGTGACAGGAACCGCATCCTGTGAACCCATGCGGTGTTTACATTGCTCGCGCCATTCGGTTGATTCAAGTTCTCAACATTACTGGATTTAAGGCATCGTTTAATATGGGCAAAGAAATGAAATCGAAGACATCCTTTAATATTGAAATAGCGTTATTCACTCATCGAACAACCATGCCGGCCAGAGGTATATAATTCCCGCCAAAGTTTGCACGGGTCAAGAGTTCAACTTCTTCGTAGGTGAAATAACCAGGAAAAATCACCGAACACAAACCAGGCAAAACCGCATTTTATCTCTCGAATCCAGGATAGTCTTTATCATTTATCACCTTCATTTAGACTTTAATGAGCCTTCGAGATAGCGCATTATTCGAATGAATGCCAGTGAAACCCAACCTACAAGGTACCAAATTTAAATATAAATAGGCGGGAAATAATGTTGCTTCGTGCATTCTACATGAACTTAGTTAAAACATAGCTCTGGTATTTCTGACTACAGAGAAATGAAACCTAGCCTTTACTTTCTTCTAATATAGCCGAGTTTTGTTTCAATATGTGGACACAACGTATATAACAACTGGCAACGTTTAAAACTTCACACTTACTACTGCCAATGCACCAGTCAATGTAAACCCCCGCCCCCCCCCCCCCCCCCCCCCCCCCCCCCAACCCCGGGACTATGCGGGAATTAGCGAGGCATTTGGCACTTCACTCGTGCCCCGGTGAGCGGTGCATTAGCCTTGTTTAGAATATCGTGGCGATTTGAGCGGGGGATTAGGCGGGGTTTGGCCATGGAAGCCGCTGACCATTTTGCCTCATTTCTTTTTAATGACCTCGTGGTGCGGAAACTCGCGTATGTTTGCCATTGTTTATTGAATGAAATTATAGCATTTTAGTTCAGCTGGAACGCTTCATGGATGACCTTGAAACTTCTTTGCGGGTATTGACTATTTTTAAATCAATTTTGCGTAAGGTGCTTTTAAGAATGTGTTTTCATATAAAGTAATATGGGAGAGAGTTGGCGCTTTAGACTTTAGTTATTTTTGCCACAAGTGTAACGAGGTACATTGTTAATTCGTGAATGCACGCATGTGCAGGAACAAGTTATTGGGGTTAGGTAGATTTCGATTCCAAATGTGCCGTATTCTTTTCCGAACATGTATGCGCAAAATTCGTACCATGTTCGGAATATGTTCGGGATATGAGATTTTCATGGCTAACTGCGAGTTGCCCTTATCTTTTTAGTAAATAATTTTGAGAAGAAGGCAACATATTTTACATTATTTAAAGTGTCATCCGAAAAGTGGGAAGTTGTGAAGGTGTATTGTATTTTGGACATTTTAAATCCGAGTTTGTTCAGGCAGCCAGCAAGACAGTGTATTAAAGGAACCTTACTTACCTCGGCTGAAAAACAATATTTGCTCTCAAATGTTCCTTTTGGACGCCTATGTCTATTGCCATGTTTGTCACGTCCAATTTGTACACTACATATCATTTATGGGCCGATTTTCCATGTCCTTAAAACTCATTTGAATCTCCTGCGTGCCGCCATCTTGGATTTTATGACGTCACAGTGTTGCCCCTATTGTTACACAACAAACGAGCTGTATTGTTTTCTGACAATAGAGGCAACACTGTGACGTCATACGATCCAATATGGCTGCGTGCAGGAAATTCAAATGAGTTTTATGGACAGGAAAATCGGTGCATATATGACATCTAGTCTACAATTTAGAAGTGACAAACACAGCAACAGATTTAGACATCGATCAGGAACATTTGAGAGCAAACATTGTATTTTAGCCGAGGTTTTCTTTAAACGATATTAACTGTTTTTTCTAATTATCTCTCAGCTGTTGTTTGTATATATTACATATCAAGAATGAGGGCCATTTAAAATCTGGAACTGTTGTAGTAGAACAGTAAGGAAGACAGTTGTTGCATGCATGTATATATAAAATAATTTACATGTGATATAATTTCGATGTTTATCAACTTGACTGTTTCGATTCGTTTTCTCCACAGCATCGATAACTAGGAAAACAAAACGAAAAACAAAAACATAAAGAAAAAGATGAGTTGACGGAATTATGGTATACCCGTCATTTTTAACTACGATCCAACCATTTAGGGCGGGGTATTTGACCAACTAAAATGCCCCGTATAGCGGGGCATTAGCTCTCATTAGAAACACAAATGCCTAATCCCCGCCTAAACACCGGGGTTGGGGGGGCCGGGGTTTACATTGGTGACTGGTGCATAATGAACGCCGACTTTGTTCAGCCGTTAAGCGTATCAGCTCCATCAGTACAGACCAATAAACTAACTCTGTTGCAATAAAACTTAACTATCCACATCTTCATTATGAATGACTGCCGAGTCTTTTGATACTTGGGTTTTGAAACCTTGTGTTTTCCGTTACGAGGAGAGCCCGAGGATAGCTTAGCTGCCTCTTCGATCAATCGAGATCGCTGAGTTATGCATCAGTCAATTCCAGCAATGCCCATCCCCCCCTCCCCTCCGGGACATGGTGGGGCATTTGCATACTTTGAGATCCCGGGAGTGGGGCATTTGTAACCTTATATCGGCCCGGGGGTCGGGCATTATTCTACCCGGGGCGAATGGTGGGGCATTTGACACTGCCGAAAAGAATTCTGGGAAAGAGACTGGTCTCGTCGTAACGACGCCATACGTACTGTATCAAATAAAAAAACAATTATTCCGGCTGAGCTGTGGATTCTATCTATTTCTCTATCTATTTCCGGTTTTATAGTTCCTCCATCCTCCGGCGCGCAACGAGGACAAAGGAATCATTTTAGTGTCGCTCATTTTCTATGGAGGGGGATTCTGGTCAAAAATGGAATTAGATCGTAACCTACCTGGCATTAGATCGTACTACATGGCACTTTATCGTAACCTACATGACATTAGATCGTACTACATGGCATTAGATCGTAACCTACATGACATTAGATCGTACCCTACATGACATTAGATCGTAACCTACATGACATTAGATCGTAACCTACCTGGCATTAGATCGTAACCTACATGTCATTAGATCGAACTACATGGCATTAGATCGTAACCTACATGACATTAGATCGTACTACATGGCATTAGATCGTAACCTACCTGGCATTAGATCGTACTACATGGCATTGGATCAGACCACCATCTTGGATTGAAAGCGAGGCTAACGGGTTGTCCTGTCGCGAGTTTGGATGAAACTCCACTTAAACTCCACTTCTGTAAAGGCAACTTGTACAAATCTGACAAATAATAACCAGAAAAGAAGATCTAGGGATTATTTTCACATATTTGCTTCCAATAAACAGCTCAGAAAGCGATGGAGTTTGAAATACGCGGCGATGTCGGCTCACACTTCTTCCTTCAGCCGCCGGCTTCGATAAATAGCCAGAGGCAGACTCAGCCAGCAGTCGTAAACCTTACCTAGCAAGGCGAATGGAACACGTTAAGTTATTGTTTTCAATAAATATACACATGCACTCTATATATATTTTGATGCGACCGTTATTTCCAGACTTTTGTGTACTTTGCACACAACTAATAATAAATTAATTGGCACTAATATTGAAAGTGTGTCATGATCATGTATACGAAATTTAATGTCTGAATAATAATTTTTGTGTAAAATATATAAATTTTTATATCATGTATTTGTAGTGAATCAAAGGGAAATATTTTTGGTTTTATTAAAATGGTCATGGGTGTTCAGTTATCACTTATGAAATTATATTTATCACTAGCTGTCAAATTCCTTGTTTATTTTATATTAACAACAACAACAACAAACATTTATTTCACCCATACAATTACAAGTACAATATAATTAGGATATTAGTTGTTTTTAGTAATTTAATATACCGGTATATCGAAATTTATCTTTAGAACAGGCACTTGCTGCTATTGTGTCATACAACTTGAGAAACACAGATACCGGACAAACACAAAGAAGGAAGGGATGGCGTACATTATTTTGAATGCCTGCAGCTTGACTCGAGGCTTGTACCTCGAACCACTACCGAACATGGGAACAGGGGAGTTACTGAGCAGCCTGAAACGACTGATCGCCAGGAGGGGTCGACCCGCCAAGATTTATTCAGATAACGCGAAAACCTTTGTGGCTGCGGCAAAGTGGCTTAGACAAGTCACTAGTGACGAGCAACTCAACAATTTCCTGGCGCAACAGGAAATAAAGTGGCAATTTAATCTCAGTAGAACACCCTGGTGGGGTGGACAATTTGAGAGGATGGTGGGGCTGGTCAAACGTTGGAAACGGATACCTCACATGGGGCGAGCTCCAAGAAGTGCTACTCGATGTTGAGGTCACGCTGAACAACAGGCCTCTGAGCTATGTGGAAGATGATATACAACTACCGTTGCTAACGCCGAACGCGTTACTGTTTGTTCAACCAAATTAAACCTACTGCCGGAGGAGAATCCACAGGAAGAGGAGGATCCGGACCTGCGGAAACTAGCGAAATACTTGCGGCGATGCAAGGGTGTCATGTGGAGCCGGTGGTACTCAGAGTACCTGAAAGCCTTACGGGAAAGGCACAACCTTAAACATAAGGTAAAACAGATCTCCCTTCAACCTGGAGATGTTGTTCTCATCAAGTCCGAGGAGAAAAACCGGGGCAAGTGGAAGATCGGAATTGTCCAGACGTTGATCAGAGGAAGAGATGGCGTGGTTCGAGCAGCCAAGTTACGAACAGCGAAGTTATACCTTGAAAGGGTGGTTCAACAACTTTACTCCATGGAGCTATTCTGGTGGAACAGATGACCCCCCTGAATGCTGATGCCCAGGAGTTCAAGCCAAAGCGGAGAACAGCAACGATTGCGAGAGAACGCATTCGAGAGATTGTGAACAGTGAACAATGTGAAGTCAAGCATCAGAATATTTGTCTCACTCTGAACAAATATGGGGAGTGTGTCGGATAATAATAACTGAACCAGATGTAATCATAGGTCAAATCATTGTAGTGAGTGGCGTGACGGAGAGCGAGTGACGAATGAGTGCGGTGAGTAATGTGAACACGAATGGAAGTGACTGTCGTGAGCATTATAACTCAGTGATTAGTTTTATAGCAAACGGAAATCTAGTAGTGATAATGGACATATATAATGGACAATGTGTAGCGATCAGACTATAAAGCATCTCTGAGCGGAAGAGTCAAGTGTGAGAAAGCCAATTGGAATAGAGTATTAGAGATTAAGTAAATAATCAGGGGTGTGTGAGGGGAGTGATTGGAATGTCGATTATTTTTGTTATTCAGAGTTCAAGAGAGTAGAGCACGATAGAAGTAAACAGTGATTACAGTGAGAAAATAAACGAAGAAACAAACCAACCAGTGACTGTGTGGGCTGAGCTGGGTCTCTAACGGCCTATTCCCAACAACGGTAAACATTGTAGATCATTGTAGATTTCAGATTGTCCATTTCCTATTGTTAACGGCATGAGAACGGCGAAGAAGAGAAAATAAATCTTCAGGTTATAAATCAAAGCTTTCTTTAGGATAAATTAAGGTAGATTTATTGAACGGTAATTTCAAGGTATTATGAGCAGTTCAGCAAAATAAGAAGTAGACAAAGACGGAGTTTGAAGCCCTTATAAATCGTCGGCAAACAAAAAACTGCGTGACGACAAAAATAACGGCTACGAAGGATACTGTGGGTTCTTGCAGAACCAGCGAGATCGTCGCCAAAAAGTCATGCCCATAAGTTATTTCATTTGTCAACCTGCAACCTGCACTTCGTATCCTCCGAGCTATACGTCAGCTCACGTGCTCACTTTCTCACGTGACTTGACTCATAAATATCCACATACTTTCAAACTTGCAGCGATTATATGCTGCTCGCCTGGCGGCTCGCCAGCAATCATCTGCAAAACAATTTTAGACACCGCTCGCTTTTAGAGACCATTGTTTAAATGAACCCCTCTCCCCCTCTTCAATGTTGTCAGAACCAACATTGAAATGGGGGGGAGGGGGTTGGGAAGCCTCAACTGCTTTAACTTTGTGTCCAACTTTCTTTTTCTCGTATATCACATATCTTTCTCGACTGTCTCAACATTTTTGCAGATGATTGTAGCTAACAGAGAACTAACGGTGATTCCATAACTTATTATGGACATTTATATAGTTCCCCGTTAATAAATTTAACAGTAAGAAACTAACGGCTGCCAATAAGAAGTGGATCGAACTGTAAGAAACTAAAGCAGGTGATGATACACGAGACGATTTTTCACGACGATTTTTCGCGACGATTTTTAATGTATGTTACACGAGACAACTGATGCGGCTACGGGTAGGTTACACGGAACGATTTTTAGCGCAGCATCTCGCTAGCGTTTAAAGACATGGCGGACAAGTTGAGTCTTTGTTTGTTGACGTAGCCTCGTTTCCGTGGGCGTAGCGAACAGGTTTCTAGGACGACGATGCGCGAAAAGTCAACGGCGAGGGTGTCCAACAAAATTCGGGCAAGGTAATTCAAGGTAATTCAAAAACTTGCAACATGTTGCCGAAACTATTAAAAGATTGCGTTAAAAATCGTCCAGCGCGCCATGTTACACTATGTTGACATTGTTACACAAAAAATCGCCGTTAAAAATCGTCTCGTGTAACATCACCTTAACGGAGGCCGCTGTTACGAAGGACCATTTTAAGCGAATCCTGTTCGTGTGCCGTTAATTGTTACACAACACCGAATTGAAATATTCGCGGTGCTAACTTTACAAGTATTCGATCAAAACATAAATGAGTGTTTATCGACAGTATGCGACTCTACGAAATAAGACATCAAAGTTATCGAAGCATGTGTCTATAGATGCGGTTATTTTAAGTTTTAAAATCTTTTCGAAGAGGTTGACTATATAAATTAAGTGTGAGTCGAGTCACGAACCTTCTTTGCTGACTAGAGAGATTAAGCATCGCGTATTTTTCTTCCAGTTAGTGGGAAATATGAAAAGATGACTTAACAAACAGACGGTTAATGGTGAACTGATTAACTGATGTTTGTGAAACATGGTTTTCATCTCTCTACTAAAGGAGGGCTGCTAAAGGAGAACTAAAACGGCTGCAGTAAGAAAATAACGGATAGCTACATTTTAATGGTTGCCGTTAAAACGTTAAACCGCTCAGTTGCCGTTAAGAACTAACCGCTACCTATAGAGGTTGGGAAATAAACTAATGGAGAACTAAAGTCTGCCGATACTGATGATTCTACCAAAATATGGGAAGCCATACCTATATAGTTCTCAGTTACTTCACCGTACATTTGTACTCTAGTTCTCCTGATGACGGAGAGGAGCCAGACAATGAGAACTTAAAAAGGATAACACTATCACAGTCGCTCTTTATGACAGTTATAACAAACAAATGGACAACAGCTTCTGCTTCGCACGAGCGAGCACTCCTAGGATGAACTATCGCTGAAATTCTTAACAGCAGGCTCTATGCAAATCCTGTGGCGTAAGTCCCGGGGGTGGTTTGCCTGAAACGCGAAAGCGCTCTAATGCCCGTTCCCGGGGCGTGTTTTTGCTACAAATCCCCTGTGATGCCCGTGGGTTGCCTGTGGGTTGCCCGGGGGTCGGCCCCTCGGGCAAGCCGCTGATACCCGCATTACAAACATAAAAGGTGGTTGTTTATTAGTGTCACCATAGGTTAGGACTCTCTACAGTGGCTCGGTCGATAACCACGTACCGAATGGTGGTCCCGTCTCATGTGATTTTATGGGACGATAAAGAACCATGAGGGGTTTACGCAAAGTGCGAGGCAGCGAGGCATGATGCGAGGCAGCGAGGCAGTATTTAAAATGATTCTGGCCAAGAATATGTATTAGAATTTATGCTTAGCGTACCATTACAATAAAAGATTCAAAATATGTCATTCGCATTGCTGGTCTCTCATAGGTGCCGCCATTTTGCTTAATATTTACTCGTTCCAAGTCTTCCACGCACACAAACCTTCCACAGGTTACCCATACATACAGGTTACTAGCTGTCAATCAAAATCATCACATGTTCACTTGTTCATTCTCCTTGCTCGCTGTGGGTTCAGTCGTTCAGGATCAGGAGTGACAGGAGTGCACAAAGCTTCACACTTCGAAAGACTTCAACGATTTTTATACAAACGGAAATCTTCAAGAAAATGGACAAGCTTTGCAAGAGGGTGCAAAACGAAGGGTTCGAGGTATCCTTTATCCTCCATCGGACGGGAAATGTTTCTTCCACGCGGCCGGTTTTCAGCTTGGCATCGACGCCAGCGCCATAGCTTCTCTGGTGTTCAGTTATCTGGACAAAAAACAGTATACTGTAAGTACATCATACCAACTGCATTACTCCATTTGATTTTGCTGGTCTGGAACAGGGTAAGGGTTTCAAGGGCTCAGCGACACACCCCTAACTCCCGTGATGTTCGAGTGCTTGGGATCGAGGAAATATGGCGGCTGAGACCATCCTTCTTAGGTGGAGAGGTCGAGGGTAAAATTACAACAGAACTCGCAGAAATTGCATACAGAGCCCAATGAAGAACAGATAACGACTTCAGGTAGGTTTTCATTGATTTTATCTTAGTATTTCTGGCATAACGGTACAACAAAACACTCGTTAAAAATCTCATACAAACCCTTATAATTTAAAACACAAACAAAGCAGTTATTGTGTTTTCGAGTTTAGTATGACAAGTCATTCGAAGTCACGTGACCACCA
This sequence comes from Actinernus sp. WN-2022, assembly GCA_030867875.1. Classification (NCBI taxonomy): domain Eukaryota; kingdom Metazoa; phylum Cnidaria; class Anthozoa; order Actiniaria; family Actinernidae; genus Actinernus; species Actinernus sp. WN-2022. The sequence continues at coordinate 114,413,761 of JAOWCC010000577.1, forward strand.
CCATTGTTATTTATTTAATTCGGTCATCAACACTAATCTTAACGTTACAACACAGGGTGACCACACGCATACCTTTTCGTACATACCATTTCCTAGACACAGCTCGCTTTTTGACCCAGTAATCGCTTACCAAGTGACTCAGCGAGTTCGACTTGGAGCAAGTCTAACCATTTCCTTGAAAAATATTTTGGGTTCATGGTCACCCACCGGCCGGTGATCGCCTCGCTTTGACGCCCTGGGCTCAGAGGATATGTCCCGGATGTAGCAATTTCGTGTTCGGTGATATCAAGTGGGTAAGTACCATTTTATCCAATTATCATGTCAAACTCCGCTTTATTCATAGCTGGAAGTATTCATCAGGGTCACAAACGTTTTAGTGATGTATCGAGAGGAAGACAATGTTCTTTTATGAGTTTTACAGCGCTGTCGTGTGCCCAGTTCAGCAGTGCATGGACCTCTGGCTCTGACACAATCAATACAAATTATCTTTATTGAAGGAGACCGACTGTATCTCGCCGGATGGGCTTGGCAATCGACTCGTACTAGATGCAGAGACGATATCGCTGAACTATCTACCCTTTGAAGCATGTTGATCTACGGAGACTAACACTTACAAATCGTCCTTCGGGACAGCAAACGAACCCTTCTGGGTAGCAAATATTAATCGCCCAATTGCAACGTGGCACAAACAAATGAAAAATCTTACCTATCACTATCAGAAGTAAGGTTTAATTACCCCATAATTCGTCTTGCTTTTAAGCTTTTACATTTTGCTAGGATTTTTTTTGCAATGAGTGTATACATAATTTTTTTATTGTTTTGTAGCATTGGCATGTTAAAAAGTGCATCACTCGGATACAAATATTAACTTTGAGTTGATGTTGCACGGTTAGAAAACATTGACCCCCAGACCGCAGTACATTTGGGATTAGGGAGTCCATCACATTTCAATAACATATCTATACTAATTTACTTGTTACTCGGGCTGCCTGTGGCAGCGCCGAGTCTAAAAATGCAAGTCGTTTTTTTTTTTTTTTTTTTTTTTGTTTCATGTAGCAAAATTTCTGCGCATGCGTTAAAGGTCAAATTCACACCAATCAGATTGCACTGTGCTGGTCACGCAACAATCGCCAGGTTAATGTATTTACATAATTAAATACAGTAAAGCAAGATGGTGGACGACGGCGCGAGGAATTTTCTCTCAAATTTGGAGTCCCATCTCTCAAATGTAAGCCAGTTTAATGTTTTATTTAAGTTCACTCGTGCGAAAGCCTTCCAACACTGGCGCTCTTGTTGGAGGTACGTTTCGTAGGTAATAAACACTCACTCGGCACAGAATATGATGACCGAAGCAGTTATTCAACTCTCACGGTAAACAAGACATTGACAAGACTCCTCTCACGCCCGAGATTTTGGTTCGAGAAATTAAAGGCTTCCAACAGTTCCCTTTATAGTTCTGTAATATAATGAGCAGACTGCAGTTTTGGGAAGGAGGGTAAAAGCTTTTAAATAGAGATAAACAAAACGGGCATTTCAGTTAATAATCTTTAGTCCACCAAATACCGATATGGACGCGATCAAAGAGCCGCAGGGTAGAAAGAACAGTAGAGAAATACAGTGATAGCTCCATCATAGGTGGACAGGATACAACTTATAATGGGACAAATATAAACATAAAGTTGAGACACTCATCTATTAGTACTCTGAACCTGCAGAACAGCAGACTAAATTAGGACCGAATTCGTATTTTTTTCGATAAAAAAAAAGAATCAATGCCTTCAGCTGCTTCAGTAAGATTCCTAGTCATATCAGTAATGTTGACTATACCAAGCATTGTTGCTGGGGGAGATGTAAGAGTGAATCCGGCGCTCAAAGAGATATGTCTCGGAGAATGAAGCATGATCGATCGGTACACCGCTGCATGGTAGATCAGGTTTCTCATCTTTTCTCGGCCTTTTTGATCACTCACAGGAGGAGCTTTTCTGTTCCAAAACCTTTACAGCAAATTCAGTGAGAAATGTCAGCATTGGATAAATGTTTGTACAAGAGACCTTAAAAGCACAGAACAACGAGACTAGGTCTGGCAATGAAACGTAAGTGGCTATAAATTACTGAAACCCTGACTATGTATCCACCAGTAAACAATGAGAAGGAACTACTGTTCAACCATTAAGTTTACTTGAATTTATCAGTGGATTCTAAATAAATTTTGGAAGCAAGGCCTACATCTACAATGCTTTGATTTATTTTCTGAGCACAAATGAAGTTAATTTCTTTCGGAGCTGCAGGTATTAAATTTGAAAACTCGATAAATGCAAACAATAACATAATGGTTTGAAAGAGCACACCAACATAAGCAAGATTGCCGAATTTTAGGATGCTATCAGTTCATAGTTTTAATGTATATGCTCTTCCAGCCATAACAGCTTTGGTCTCCGATGAGTTTTATTGAAGAAGATGATTGCACTCGGCATGCGGCTACATTCTTTTGTTTTTGCCTTAATACAGGAAAACCTGACCTTTGTAACTTTTCAATGTTTAGGTGAAGTCTTACAACGATATTGCATGGGAAAAGATGAGTTTGGGATACAGTTTAAATAGGACTTGACAGTCTAAATAGTAAGCATGTCTCGTTGGTTGACCAGCGAAGATGCAAAACTCGCTTGACAAGATCAACGTTTGTCGCTTTGTTTCAATCCTCTGTATTTCAGCCAAAGTTTAAGCTGTTCGACAGTATAATCATCAGGTTCCCTTTCAAAATATGGTCCAGGAAAGCAGTCATTTCTGGTAGAATAGACAGAGGACGAACTGAAGTGCTAGTCAATTCTTGTAAGTTGATACAAGAAAAGCGGTTTGTTTGTCTGAGTCTTGGCGGGGGGTCTAGACTTGTGACGTAATTACCGCGCTCTGCTATAAGCGTGCGTAACATGAACATGAATATTAAAGTAGAGGTCAACTTCTTTAATTTACATACACGAGAAAAACAAAAATATTAAATTACATATATATATATACTAGGGGAGCAGAGAATGAATGTCACCGCGCTACCAGCCACTCCTAAAGACTGCTAAATTCAGCTAATAATTCTTCCCTTCGGTTATTACTAGAGGATTTCAAATGAAAGTGTAATTTCATCTTCAATCTCATGTGGCCCGAGTGAAAGCCCATATGGGCTCTTGTTACTCGGGCTGCCTGTGGCAGCGCCGAGTCTTAAAATGGAAGTCGTTATTTTTTATTTTTTTTAATTGGTGTCAGACGGCTTCTGCGCATGCGTTAAAGGTCAAATTCAAACCAATCAGATTGCACTGTGCTGGTCACGCAACAATCGCCAGGTTAAATGTATTTACATAAGTGAATACAGTAAATCAAAATGGTCGACCCGCGAGGGCGAAAGCCTTCCAACAGGCTCAGGATATTTCAACTGGCGCTCTTGTTGACCATAAAAATACATGAACAACCAGGAGCCGTAAATACATTCGATCAGCGCTGTTTGGACAGATCCAATGTACATTTAGAAACGTAAGCGAAATACAATATCCAAACACGTTTGGATATCAACGGGTATCGAATTATAATCAAAGGTTAGATCTCGTCAGGCGCGCTCAGATAAGAAAGTTCAAAGCTCTCAGACAAGGCGAGACAAGGAGATATCACTTTCAACGAGTCATTGTCAGAAATCTATTCCATCGTGGGCGGTCTTGTACAGCTAAGGCATGTTTTACGACAGAATAAGAGTCTTTCTACTGGATTGAGAGCTCGAGACATTATACATGTCGGCTAATATGGGGAAAACTGAAACAAAAAATGAACTTTGACGGCAGAAACCCTCAATTGAGCCAAGCAGCGCTAGCTGAAATAGGGCATATATATAATATCTGAGACGTTAAATTACGTTACTGTGAAGAGGATCAAAATTCAAGTTTTGTAGCTTGAGACTGTCTTCTGCCGTGACTCGTGAGAGAAATTGGAAAAGATCTAGCTGTTTCATTCAGACACTGGCAAATTTATTGAAAGCTACGGGCTTACTTTATGAGATTATTATTCATTGTGGAATGAAAGGAAACAGGTTAGCTGAAAGTTAAGTTCGAGGTAGGCTTCGACTTTCATTCCGATTCAGTGCATATGTGCACGAAGGTGGGTGCACTACTAAAAGATCCAAAACGAAAGTTCAGTTATGTAAGTACTGTAAGTAAACTCTTTTTGATTTGAATAAATTTCCTCTCAGTTTGTCTGTTAATGTACTTTTCCTTCTAATTATCGCTTTATTTAACATCTGATTTAGAGTATGCGTACCTCAGAATAAATTATTTGAAAGGTCAACTGAATTCTTGTGTCGATAAGCGCAAATGTTTTTTTGTGAAACAGTCTGTGTATATGAGAAGCGGCTTAATAGAAGAGCTTTCTCATTTATAGGAATTACAATTGTTTTTCTTGCTATGAAATTTATGTTTCATTTCACATTTATTCATACAGTTTTAGCCGGACATTTCCCCGAGTTTTTGATCTATTTTCAATCAAATTCAAAGTCTGAATATGTCATTGTATTGCATTTATACACTTGAATTGCCAGTATTCTGTTGTTCGAATCCTGCGTTCTCATAGTCATGCCATAAAAGCGATTAATAGACCAGTCTGTTTTTTTGACGTTCTCACTGGCGAATTAAAGCACGACTTGATACTAAGAGGATTTCAAATGAAAGTGTATTTCATCTTCAATCTCATGTGGCCCGAGTGAAAGCCCAGATGGGCTATTGTTGTCTATATTTCCGGTATCGATGTTGTGTTATTTTCTGTCCAAAATGCACATTGTCTACTAATAACCCAACCCATCAGTCCCTGATTGAGCAAAGGCGAGTGTGAGTTGGAAAAAACTAAAAATCTCTCTCTATGGCTCTATATTGTTTCCACTTTGTTTATTTGGTTACCTTTGTTTCATTTCTTAATCGAAAATTTTATCAACTAGTGGTTGCACAATCATATTCAAATTTGTCCAACGCACTTCCCATAATGTATACTTACTCCTAGTTGATTAAAGCTACAGAAACTTGCAAATCATTACTAATATCTATGCTCCCCTCGCAGCACTTCCCTTTCTATTAGAAACTTCTAGTTTATTTTTATTTTTCCCCAGTCTGCATTTTATACCGAGTCTGTAGTCTTCATTTTATACCCAATCTGCAGTCTGCAGATTATACTGACCGCCTTTTACCACGGCCGTTGGGAATTTGAGTAATGTGTCAAAGAAAGTGGGCGGGCAGTGATATGTAATTTCGGGCCATTCCACAGTTCGGTGATTTCCGTAGTAGCCAATTCGAACCGAGGAAACGTAATTAAGATCTTAATAGACCCTTTGCACGTGACGTCATAGCCGCCATGTTGGTGTACAGTTAACAATAGATTCTTCGTTAGCTTCTTTTGTTCTGTACACCAACATGGCCGCCATGCCCTTTGCCATTTGAATCTCTGGGGATTGAGTGCAAACCACCATTATGACACCTTCGCATCACCCAAGCGAACGGCGTTGTGCTTCTAGAAACTTTTGGAAAACTTAAAACGTATCTGCCAATTTCAAGTGCTGTAAACAGTATTTGATTCAATATGTCCACTGTATTGAGCAGAGAAAGAACTAACAACAGGTGGTTTACCATGAATGGCGATGTAAACGAGAAAAACTTGTCTGATATCATTCTCCTCAATGAAATGCTTAAACCACACAGAGTCCAGTGTTTCAAGGTCGTCACTGAATTCATGGAGAGTATTGGTGTGCCTTACTTCGTTTCAGACGGCACACTGCTGGCAATATACCGCGACCAAGGGAAAATTATTCCTCATGATTCGGATACAGACATGTCAATAATGGAAGAAGATATGCAAACAGTGTGGAAGAACCGCCATTTGCTGCCAGAGGGCTACAGATGGCAGACCACGTGTAGGGCAACCGGCATAGAATGGTGTGACGAGAATGGCAGCAAGCCTTTTGATCCAGCCACAAAGGGAGCCAAGAAATTTGAAATCGTCGACAAGGAGGATTATTCTTACTATCTGAAACACTTTGCTCACAATCCTTTGGTGACCAAAGGTAACGTATATAACGCTACAGATATATACACATACAGACGAGCAACGGACGATCCGTCGACCCTGCAAATCAACTATGCACTACTTGGCCTTGGAGTGGAGAAGAAACGCTTTGCATATGACAAGATATTCCCGCTGAAGAAGTACAGCTTCGAAGGAGTGCCGTGCTGGGGCCCCAGTGACCCGGAATACTGGTTGTCCGAGTTTTATGGATACCTCGGGCGAGACGCTTATTACGATCCTGATACAAAAGCGTGGAAGAAGATGGAGAATGTTAGGAGTGGAGGCATTGCAGTGAATTAGTAGCCGTATTATCGAGACGGTAATCTGCAAATCTTGAAATGTAACAATCGAGAGATCGAGACTTTACGCAAGTAGGGCGTTAACCTGTAGGGAGGTGAAATTTAAGTGTTTTCTCGTATTAAAAGTAGGTGTTTATTGTTTCTCGTTTTCATCGTTGATTGCTTTTCCCATCTAGATTTTCGAATGATACTAAGCACGGAGTTTCCTTAGGCCGACAGAAAACCAAAGTTGTTTACTTCTTTACCGCTTTCGTCCTCTACTAAATGAACTTGGGGTTTCCACGTTGTGAGTTGTGCAGAAAACGGTCCTGAAATATTACCCTGGGCCCGGTTAACGTTGTTCGAAGCCAGGGTAACTTTATCCCTAGGATAGCGCTAAATAAGTCATTCTAATCTGTACAGTTTACCCTCTGGTTTGCTATTAACCCCTGGCTTCGTACAACCGCGGGGTCCTGGGTGCCAAGAGGTTACGGGAGCGGCGAAAAAATAACCTTTGGTCTCAGCTGACCTAATGATACAATTCCAAACGTGACTTGGGTAATTTAACCCAATTAGGACTCACTCAGTAGTTTGAGCTAAACAACATATTTCTGCTTTCTCAGCTCGTTACAACTCATTAGCTCTGGTTCTGGGTCTGATTCTGACTAGCCCATACATAAAATATTTATGTCTTCCTCCTCTCAGTGTTTTTATAATTTATTTATGAGGGGAATGGGTCTGGGGAGGAGATCATTCGAATTGCTTACCCCCCTCTTATCACATTCGGTTGTCAGTGATCAACTGAGTCACGCTTGCCACTCGTCTTCGTTCAGCTTCGACTCGACGTGTTTTTGATATTCCCTCCTCCACATGTCCTGTCCACACTCGTATATTTCTTGTATTATGTTCTTGGCGTTTTCAGTGCCCTCACCCTTACTGGGCTACATTATGTAATCAATAATTCTTAAGTGAAATCTGATATCTATCATAGCCATATTAGTCCAACAATGGTGTAATACATGTTCATTGCCCAGTAAACCGAGCGCAGGCAAATCAGCACTTGGAGTAGCTATATAGTGGGTAAAGGAGGGAGACATTAAAGTTCTAGTTTTCCACTTCGACAGTACGTACATGACTGACCTGATTAAGGTGGCTCGAGGGTATTTGACAGCTGAATGGGTATCGTGTTTTAGTTTTATAAATCTATATATGTGATGTCTTTTATTACTCGGGCCAGGCCTTCGGCCTTTGATTTAGGCTCCAGAAATGCCATGGGGATTATTTCAATTAAATGGCATAAGGCTCTTGGTATAGATACTGTTGTGCTATTATTTGAGGTTCAGTTGCAGTCAGCATTCAGTGATTTTGGATGAAAATTCCACCGTGATGTTCGAGTGGTTGCATGCGCTTGCAGGCAATCGACTCGTACTAGATGCAGAGACGATATCGCTGAACTATCTGCCCGTTGAAGCATGTTGATCTACGGAGACTAACACTTACAAATCGTCCTTCCGGACAGCAAACGAACCCTTCCGGGTAGCAAACATTAATCGCCCAACGTGGCACAAACAAATGATAAATCTTCCCTATCACTATCAGAAGTAAGGTTTAATTACCCCATAATTCGTCTTGCTTTTAAGCTTTTATATTTTTCTAGGATTTTGTTTGCAATGAGTGTATACATAAATTTTGTTTTGTTTTGTAGCATTGGCATGTTAAAAAGTACATCACTCGGATACAAATATTAACTTTGAGTTGATGTTGCACGTTAGAAAACATTGACCCCCAGACCCCAGTACATTTGGGATTAGGGAGTCCATCACATTTCAATAAAATATCTATACTAATCTACTTGTTGTCTATATTTCCGGTATCGATGTTGTGTTATTTTCTGTCCAAAATGCACATTGTCTACTAATAACCCAACCCATCAGTCCCTGATTGAGCAAAGGCGAGTGTGAGTTGGAAAAACTAAAAATCTCTCTCTATGGCTCTATATTGTTTCCACTTTGTTTATTTGGTTACCTTTCAGTTTCATTTCTTAATCGAAAATTTTATCAACTAGTGGTTGCACAATCATATTCAAATTTGTCCAACGCACTTCCCATAATGTATAATTACTCCTAGAGCTACAGAAACTTGCAAATCATTACTAATATCTATGCTCCCCTCGCAGCACTTCCCTTTCTATTAGAAACTTCTAGTTTATTTTTATTTTTCCCCAGTCTGCATTTTATACCGAGTCTGTAGTCTGCATTTTATACCCAATCTGCAGTCTGCAGATTATACTGACCACCTTTTACCACGGCCGTTGGGAATTTGAGTAATGTGTCAAAGAAAGTGGGCGGGCAGTGATATGTAATTTCGGGCCCATTCCACAGTTCGGTGATTTCCGTAGTAGCCAATTCGAACCGAGGAAACGTAATTAAGGTCTTAATAGACCCTTTGCACGTGACGTCATAGCCGCCATGTTGGTGTACAGTTAACCGATAGATTCTTCGTTAGCTTCTTTTGTTCTGTACACCAACATGGCCGCCATGCCCTTTGCCATTTGAATCACAGGCCGCCCAAGTTCTGACTGTATAACAAGGTTTGTATGGAGTTCTTCCGATAACTCAGAATAATAACATAAATCTTCTGTAATACAAGGTAATGTAATATACCGATCAATTCGAAACATCACCATCCCCCCGCCGGGCAACCCACGGGCATTTGAATTTTTGGAGTTTGGTTTGTTCAAATTCCCGGCCCCCGGGCCAAAAATGTTGTTCAAATTCCCCACCCCATTGTCGTATTAGGCGATCAAATGCCCCTACCCCCGGGACATAGTGGTTTACAGCGCATTTTTTTTTAAATAGACAGTTCTAGCACAGCCTTTATTTTGCAATGCGACTTGTTCTTGTTGAAACAAAGTTCTAAAAAGGATAGAGACAAACTGCTGGTTCAATATAGGTTTTATTTTACTTACATGAAACCTAGCCGACCAATACGTACTCAACAAACTTTTGATTACAAAACCTTTTTGTTAAATAGCAACAACATAGCAATCATATCCCCGGCCAAAAAACACTAGGTTCCTGTTAAAAAAACATTAAAATTGCATACCGTTATCAATGAATATCTGAGACATGTTTTGAGCAGTTCGCAATCCATGCAGGGATAAGTTGATCGCTACGATCACTGGAGAGTGGTTTACATTTAAATGCATGATCGCTACATTCGCCGAGATATACCTATATACTAATTCAGAGCTCCGAAAATGTAAAACTCCACGCTATTTAAACGAATCAGTTCTATGCTCAAAACTGTGCCCTGTTAGAGCACGTACATTTACTTCTCCCTCTGTAGCTGTTAAATCAGCGGTAGATTGTCTCCAGGCGTTAATTCCCTGGCCAATCCAAAGAAAGCGAAGTGTAGTCCGGCAGATTGGTGAAAAGATTGTGGGATTTATGGTAAAAGCACCAAATTTTGCACAAAGATAGGGAATGAACTATTTAACAATATTGGCTATGGGCCCACTTGGGATCTATCCCATAATTCTGTTTACAGCGCATTTAAGGGCGTTCTACTGACATTCAGCATGAAAACGAGGCTGGGTGAAAAATTCATTAAAAATGATCATAGTTTGGACAGTAAACCTAAAAAAATAATTTCAAGAAGCAATTGCTTGAAAAGCATTACATACAGTATCGTTAATAGATCAAGTGCATAGTCACATGACACGTCACGTGACCTATTATGTGAAAGATATAGAATCGGTTTAAACTCTAGCATAATCAATTAAGTCATTTCATTATATTTACTAAATATATTTAATAAATATAGACTACTCATATTAGGTGTGAAGTACGTTGAAAGCAACATTCCTAACTGGTTTGAGTTTAATATGACTCACGTGACATACTTGCACATGTGTCTAAATAATCATCAGTAGTAATAGAAAACATACAAATCAACTTCCGTTTCTCATTCCCGCTCACAAAGACCACTACAATTACACAGTGCTGTGCATGGCAGTTCAGCGCGAACACATTTACACCGTCCGGTGCAGCCTTTGTCGCTTTTGCACCCGCACTTTAATAGTTCTTGACAGATTTGAGAAGCCTGGGGAACTGTCATCCATAAGGGCTCCCATGGTTGATTACCACTTCTTGTCCACCCCCACTCACTTGGGCACGGGAGCTGATAAGATGGAACCAAGGAATTGCCCCAGCAGTGGCCAGCCTGGTACATTGATCTTTTTGCGTGCTGAAGTAGGGCGTCGCCTGTTGGGGGAATGGCCTCTAACTCTCGTCCCTTTCTTGTAAACAGGTCTTTCCGTGCATCATTAACACTTGTACAAGTGCTTGTACAGTCGTACATGACTACAACGTATCGCTCCAGGATAGGCATCATGTCACAAACAGCTGACAATGTCGGAGCGCTACTCAAATTCTTGAAAACTGCTGTGATTTCTTTAAACGTATTCCACGCTTCCCAGGCTGTTTTCTTGCCTCTGTGTGCAAAGAATGACGTTTGATCACAACCAGTGAAAGCATGGAAGGCGAGAAGAGCTTGTGACTTTTCTTCCCCAATGCTACAAGAGATGGCATGCACTGGTATATATCTAAGGTGTTTGCTATCCAAAGCTCTGATAAGGAAGTCTGCTGGAATGCAGCTACTGCAGTAACTACCACATCTGTATCTACAGTGCGCACAGTTACTTTACTGTAGCCACATTTTGCAGCATCAGCAGCATGCAGTATAAGCCTAGTATCGGCCTCTTCGTGCTTGCATGGCATCAAATCTGCGATGTGCTCTCTTCTACTGTTGAGTACAACTGACTCATCTTTAGTAGACATCACCTCTCCATATTCGGGTCCGATTGTGACTACTTGGTCTGCCAGATAGAGGAAAAGCTCTTTCTTGTTTTCGTCTATTCTCAGGAAGGCTGGCCAGTTTCCTGGAATTCTAGTGTCAGGCTTGACACGTCTACGAACACCTTTCCCTCTCTTGCTCCGTGCTGTGACTTTAAGACTATCGGGAAGATATCTATCCCACACTACATCTACTCTTTGAACATTGATGAGCTGAGATCTTATATATGGTAAAAATACGTATTTACTGTATTCTTCAAATGTCTTTGAAGCACCAGGCTTTAACATGTTATTAATAACTGCACCATCTAGTAGCAAAGCCTCAACAGATGGTTTTTCTGCTTGCACAGGACAGATCTTCTCAAGACATGATAACAAATCTGCTTTAGTGCCAGATCGAAGTTTCCCATATTGTGATAGTGAAGGTGGGACACTCTGGTTCTCATGGCAAAAGAAGTCGTCCAAGTTGCCATCCCTGACTTGACAAGAAAAATAAAGTCTTGAAAATAGAGAGCAATTGTTCTTTAGTGATGCAATTTGGAGCTTGTTCTGGGATTTCTCTTTAGCGATAGGAGGTTCGCTGAACAGTGGTAACTTGTTTCTTTTTATTGTATCAAAGAGAGATGTTGTTCCATCTTGAATCCTCTTTGTAACAAACTCCTGGTACTTCTCCCTTCCAACTTGCTCGACAGTTCTTACTGTTTCAATAACATGGGGACCAATTATGTGACGGCTATCTAGTACTAACAAATCTCCGCTCTGCTCTAAAAAAGGATTTCCCATTTCTTCAAATGTGCTACACAATGCAGTAACTTGATTTTGAAATGTGCTCTGTGTTCCTTTCATTTGCTCATGGTGACGGAAATCCGGTTGAAGTAGATTTCCTTGTTCATTTTGAGATTGCCGTAGTAGTTCCTGTGACAGCTCAAAATCATTGATGATTCTTGACATTTCTGGACCAGCGACCATCCATCGCAGTGACTGCGTGGAACTCTCTGTGAGATCGATGGCTCCTCCATCCCCTTTCACTATCTTATTATTCTGTTCGTGTGCTTGGTCAATGGGAATGGAGGAAAACATGCGATGCGTTTTCTTCACAACGAAGTGGCCCTTTCGAAACTCCCCAGCTACTGTTGGAAGCTCAGTATCAAGAGCTTCCAAATCACGAATGTGCACTGGGAGCCATCTTGCATAATTGGTTTTGTCTAATGCAAAAAACCATGGCACCAATGATTTGCAAGCATCTTTGTAGAGTAGAAAGTTTCCTTCTCTTAGAGATCTTACAAATATCAGTATAGTTAACTGAAATTTGAGTGTTAGCGACCAATATTGGAATTGTGGACTTTGAGATTCTGCTAGCTTGCGCCAGTCGTTAAACAGCAGAGACTCTATTTCTTCTGGCACAGTTTCACAGTATATGCTACATGCTCTGTCCATAAGGATATGCAGAGCACTAGCCGTAACTTGGTGAGCGTGTCTGGTACGTGACACGTGTGAAGCCTTTAGAAATGAATCGGCTGTACCTGGGGTTGTCACGCCAGCGTGAACCAAAGCATTGGTCCATCCACTATTCTCGATCCAACTCCCGATTGCCTTATGTGCAGCAAGCTCAGTATGGAAACCACCAAGCATCACTACCAGTTTCTTCTCTCCATAAATTGATGGCCAGTTCCACTGAATTTTCTTGGCTAAGGCATAAAGTGGCTGGTCACAAGCTAGAACTGGAACTTGTCCCGGATTTAGAAAGTTTACTGCTTGTCCTGTGACATCAATAGCATGACGGATCATAGCTTCTGAATGTGCTTCCTCTTGGAATAGCGGCAACAACGCACTCACATCTACCGGCCGCAATTCCTGATTTGGCGGTAGCTGGCTTGTGTGAAAAGCTGCCCATGACATATCAAAAGTATCTTCCGATAGTTCTTGGTAAAGCTTATCTCTGACGTGGTCAAGCCATTTGTATTCTACACTAAAAGCATGCAGCATGTCAGGGCAACTACTAGCAAAAGGGCATTGGAGTACAGGAACTGCTGGTTCTTTCTTGGGGAGAATTACTGGTTCTATGCATGAGTAATAATATGGAAGTTGAGCAAGACACTTGGTCCTCGAAGCTTGATTTTCAATGCCAACAACATCACGTTTTTCACCAGGGGCATCATTGGTTGGATGTTGAAACAGCGATATGCCTGTTCCATGGAAAGCACCTTGAGCAGCAACTGAACTCGGGTTGTGATCAATATTGTCCACAGCTCCGGTTGTGAATACCCCTTTATTAAGCTTTGGTGGACATACAACTCCTTCAGATTGAAAGAGGCTGCACACGCTGTTTTCCAAGTCTGTGGAAAGCTCCAACACTCGGTCATATGATATTGACAATCCCAGATTGTAGAGTTTATCAACAAGCGTACGCTTTCTTGTTTCTGCATGGGTCATAAGACCTAAGTAAATGGGCATTGGTGGCTCGCGATCTCTAGAGTGGTAATGTGAAGTTCTTGTTGTTCCACTGCTGCGACATCGTTTACTAGCATTGAAAAGCATCAGTTGCGATATACTTAGCGTAGTTTGACTTTCAATGTTGTTGCTGGATTGGCTCTTGATATCTGCTCCCCCTAAAATCATTCCTACCAATGTTTTTAAAGACTGTGGGACAGATGTTTGTTGACAATTGTTCTCAAATGTCCCGTTAAACTTGGTCTTCAAGTTCAACATGTCCCGACGAATTATATTGGTAGCCTTAACCAGGGTCATTGCTTCTTCATCAAAATCACGAGCACATGCCTGTTTTAAAGCCATGCCGATATCATCATCGAAAGCCAGCAGAATGTCTCGTCCTTGCTTGTGAGCCTGGAGACCTGGAACATTAGCCAAAATCCTATCCTTTAAATCAGTAGAGTGAATTCGGCCAGATATATCATCTCCAAGCTGTTGAAGACGGACGGAATACATATGTGTGAGCTCTGCCAGCCGAAACACAGGAACACTATCTACGGACGACTCAGAACGCGTTTCCTCTATGTATGCAACTAACTGTGCCAAGGCGATACCCTGATTTATCTTTTCTTCTCTGTTTCCAGTATCCTGATGTATTCTCCCTGCTTTGTTATAAAGTGATACCAAGCATTTCGCATGATATACCGCTTCTTGTGAAATCATATCTCCTGACTGGAGTGTGCATTCCTTAACTCTTGCATCTATATTGAAGGTTGAAGCTTGATGAAGAGTTTCCTGTGTACCACCACAGAAGAAGCAACTATATGTGGCTTTGGAAGTAGTACCATCACAGCTTATCCTTGTGAATTTGGAACATGGAATATCAGCTGGCTCTTCTTGACTTTTTCGTTTCTCTGCTCTTTGCAATTTCAGATTGCTGAATTTGTATTTGCAGGTTTTGTGCCATTTTGCATTTCGTTGTATAAGCGTTGTTGCAATTCCTCCTCCTTCATCTAACTTTGTAATATCTATCTGTATTGGCAAACTTCCAAGCTCTTTAAATTGTAGAATATTTTTTGCCAGTGTATGGTATCCTGTCCCACTCTCGATGTCAGATCTTCGTAGGTTACCTGGACACTGAAGCAGTTCTGCAGTGATTTCTTGGCACAATATACATCTAGTCCAGTCCAAGCATGAACTGCTCTGCTGAGCCATCATAGTTTGGTTTGCTGTTATGTTATATACAAGTATTACAAGAGGCCATAGAAACATCATCATTCGCCAAACTGCATTGTCAAAGAAAACAATAATGATAAAATGTTTAAATGCTGACTAAAACTGTAATAATATATACAATATTTCCCATTTACTCAACAGTTTTTAGTGGTTTTCTCTTTTGAATCTCTGCGGAATACCCAAATCACATGGATACAATGACCAAAATCACATGGATACACTTACATAAATATATAAATATATATTCGATCATTCTCAATTTTTTTGGAGATCGAGTGTACGTTAGTATATATTATATATTCTTGTTTATATAATACGAAATCAGACTAAAATGATTTAATAGTTAGATATATGTCTACTTACCATTGTAGTGTACTTTAAATGAGTATTGTAGAACAATGAAATGGAGAAATTCAAACTAAGTTTTGATAAAATATAAACCACAACTTTGAGAACAGCAGGTGTATGAATCGAATAGGTAACCTGGCAAAATGTACACAGGCAACCCAAAACTAGAAAACATGTTTTTAATGGCATATAAATTTAAAGTTAACATAAAATTCATTTCACTTTTATTCATTCTACTTTCAATTAATTAAAAGTCTAAGCAATATATAAAACGTTTCTTTTAAGCAACGAGTAATGTCAAAAAATACAAAACAATTGATAAGAAACATTTGACATAAAACAAGTCACGTGATAGACTTAATGCCCGTTTTCTTCTGAGAACGACAAATTTTACTTTGTTTCCAACATTATTGATGATTTTCCCTACTCATTTTCAAAACTGTGACTGTTTTATGCAAACAAAACATACAGCCTCGTTTTCATGCTGAATGTCAGTAGAGCGCCCTTAAATACGCTGTAAACAGAATTATGGGATAGATCCCAAGTGGGCCCATAGCCAATATTGTTAAATAGTTCATTCCCTATCTCTGTGCAAAATTTGGTGCTTTTACCATAAATCCCACAATCCTTCCATATTTTTTCACCAATCTGCCGGACTAGTGCTAAAGAGGTTTGCCACGGCCTTAGGCCCGGTTAACCCCACTACTGAAGTCGTGGGGGTCGGTGGTTGGGGTTCAATCCCGGGGTTCAATTGACTGATGCGTAAATCGAACGTTGCAGAACTTTATACAATTTGTACTTTAGTAGTATCTCGAAATCTTTTTCAAAGTGCTTTGGGCGTTAGTTTATAAGTACGGTATACAACATGTTTTTTTAACCCGTTTCCTAGCATGGCTTTCCCACTTGCAGTACACGCATGTACACAGAGCACCCAACAAAGTTTTCGGTTAAAAAGCTGTTCGGGAGAGTAAGGTAGCCTAAAACTTTCGGATTTGAAAATATTTTCCCTAGAAAATTGTTTTCTGAAATACTGGCTAAAAAAATTGTTTTCAATCCCAATTCGTCTGATCAATAGAGTCAGAACAACACATTTTCATTCCCTAAGAATTGCCTAAGGGAAAAATGAATCCCTAAAAAAATCGTACCTCCACAAAACTTTGCAACATGAAGTTACTTGGGCTAGAAAATTATTGTTTCTGTTCTAGACTACTAACAAATTCGTAGGTCGGGAATATTTTGCCATAGTATTTTCGGTTGACGCGATTTCCACCTAGAAAATCCGAACAGCTAATAGCTTTCTAAAATACGTCAAAAGACATAGTAGGCGCCTTAAAATAGCTAGATAAGCTGCAGACAACTGGTTTCAAACGAATTTCAAAAAGTACTCGTTGGGTGCCCTTGATGTATGAACTTACTGACTACTTAGCTATAATGCAGTAGAATCTGGGGGAGTTCGCGAGAAGTTCTCCGCGGCGGAGTAACAAATAAAGGAGGTAAGAGAACGAATCCTCATGTCCCATGATAATTATTTTAAATCTATTTTTAGTTTCACAACACGTGATGTAAGTTTTTATCTCGTTCTGGGTTGGTTCACCTCGTTAGTTACCCCGCATTGTTTGTATCCCCTGGGTCCTCATAGCCATGCAGCATCGTTAAAAAACACTCCATCAGGCACAACAGCCGACTACTTGATGACAACCAGGTATCTTACTAAAATAACCAGGCTGTGCCCTGGTAATCTAAAATATAAAAATATAAAAACACGTTCCTGGAGCAAACTGCTCTTAAATATTGCGTTTAATAAACTTAATGTCCAAAGGAGGCGTTCCATTGTCTACACTACGTTGTTTCGGTTAATACGACGATACGTTGTCAGTACGTTATTACTTTTTCACAGTTCCGAAGGTGATTCGAAAATAGCAGTACTGACGGGAGAATGAATGAGCCGACTAAAATGTCTTCGTGAACAATTTCGGATGGAGTTGATTTCAATGCTTTATATGTTCTTGAAGACTAGATGTTTTCCCATCGTTGCATGCATGTACTTTTTTAACAAGCAACGAAATTCGAAGTAGTACGTATATAAAAAGGGGTAGAAAAACTTATAGTTCTTGTGAGACTCGTGACTGAGAATAAAATATATTAAAATTCAAATGGACTACAACACAGTATTAAATAAAGCAACGTTCGAGCTGTAGTTGTCACGGGAGGGGCAACTTCAAAAGCAATTTACATTTACATTTTAATACCTTCAAACACAGCACACAGCTTTTGGAGTCCCTTCTTCTTCAGCCACTCACTCACAAAAGCGGAGTTTTGTCCTTTAAATGTATCTAATATAAAAGTGTCCTCCATAATTCGATCGAGGACGAGAACGGAACATGAATTCGAAATCAAGACAACTTGTTAAAATCCCTCCCCACCCCTCCCATTCGGTGTCAAATTCCCCACCCCAAGGACAGCTACCGATGTCAAATTCCCTACTCCCCGGGCACAAAAATGAGTCAAATGCCCGGGGGTTGCCGGGGGGGGGGGGGGTGGTGATGTTTCGAATTGATCGGTACATAAATAAAGGAAGAAGACTTACTTGAAGTTGTTTTGTCGTCCTATGTGTGTTTCAGGTCGCTAGAACGGTGTTTTATGGAATCAGTCTTGAGTCATACGCTTCACCCTCTAACCAACTCATCCAACTCATTCGACTTTGCATTAATTTGAATAAATATTTAGCATTTTGTCTAAAATAACTGTTTTCTTTACTAACAACTCACAGACTGTGTATATTCTCTATATATTGATGTTGTTGTGATTAGGCCTGTCCCGATTGCGCTGAGCACTTTTTGAGCACTTTTTCGATCTTGGAGCACTGTTTTACATTTTGAGCTCCCTTGCGCACTTTTTCGCAATTTGGGCAATATTTGAGCACTTTTTTCGGATTTGGGGCAAGTTTCTAGAAAACATTTTGTCTTTTTGAACACTTTTCAGCAAATCTGTTATTTCGTGATCGTAAAATTGAATAATTAGTACTGCTGTAGAGAAAAGAAAGACTGTTGTCATGGAAATTCACGTGCGCTTGTCCTTTTAAGCATGAGAACAGTAGATTCTGATTGGCTCATGCATGGCGGTAGTTACACGAGAGTCTGACGTTAGCCTGCGTCTCTTGCGTTCGATGGTAAAGCAAAAAGGCAATATTCGTATTCTCACGGACGAGCTGGAACGAGCACTCAATGGAGGCTCGTGCGGGGGAATTCGCTAAAAACTATTTAGCATTAGAAAAGATTCCCCCGCATGAGCCTCCATTGAGTGCTCGTTCCAGCTCGTCCGTGAGAATACGAATATTGCCTATTGAAAGTTATATATGATGTCGTGCTTCAAACTCCTAATAAAGCTTTGTTAAGTTCGAAAAATATTGTTGTTCTATTTATTTCAACATTTCTTAACATGAAAGGTTAATTTGGTCAGTAAAACTAGGCATATTTATGAAAAGCTTAAATTTAATTGTTCAGAATTGAAAGCACTATTTAAAAAAAATTGAGCACTATTTCGAAATTTTTAGCACATTTTTGCAATTTTTAGCACTTTTTGAGCACTTTTTTGGCCTTTTTTCGAGCACTTTCCTTGAATTTTTCCAGCGCAATCGGGACAGGCCTAGTTGTGATGGAAACGCGCCATGGAGAATAATGCATTAATGAGGTGACGTAAGATCAAGAATCGACCCAGGCTTTTTCTTGCGCAGTCATGGATCAGGAAAGGTCAATTTTTCACCATTTCAAACAAGACTAGAACATAGAGTATTCTCTGTAAGCCAAAAATTTCTTCGCAGAAGTACTCAAAACCTTTCAAAGATTCATATGTATAAAAATTGCAAAAGGGGTTAGTTGCACTTTAAACGGCTTGTGGTTATAAAAGGAAATTCGTCAAAGAGAACTTTACAAAATGGGCGTCATAATACGATCATATACTGTATGGGATTATAAAATTATTAGAAAGCACTATAAATATAATCTATGTATTAAAAGCTTACTATTAATAAACTAAATGCAAACTAAACACACGGAAGAGCATAAATATGATGAAATACTACTTACTAGTTGCCAAATGCTAGGTACATGTATTAAAAATAATACATTTTTGTAAATTATAGATAATGCAAAAATATATAATTAGCACTATCAAATTTACAGTAATAATAAGTTTATTTTATTCTGCATGTCTAATCTTATATCTATTGTTATTTCCATGTTTGACCGTAATAATTTGTCACACAGCTTTCATCAAAATCAAAACCTGATTACCATGGGCCATCATCATAAGTGGCATTAAAATTTGTATAATAATTTATAGTTAATCATGATAGTAAAGGTTTCATTACAAATAACAGTTTTAAGGAGCTGTTTACAATTAGATGGGGTTACCCCAGCACTGGCATATTTCCTCTTTGTTTTATGTGTTTATAAGCAAGTGGGTAGCACTGGGATTATGTTTTACCTTTGTAGGAACAACTTTATGTCCTAGAGCCACATTTCAGATTGCAAGTTACTAGCATTATCTAGCAATTAGTAGCATGTAGCTAGGTAACATAACTGCATTCTATACTCATGTCTGCCGTTTTGATTTCTATGCTTGCATGATTTTGGCAGCCACATTGAATTGACCCTACATGAATCATTGTGCTTGTGAACCTGGGCTATCTTTGACATGCCTCACCATTTATCCTCAAGCTCTTATGCCTGACAATTAATTAATTTGCTTAACATTCAGTTAATATATAATTTATGGTATATGCCATCACTGCAAATGTGCTAAACAGTGCAGCTAGTGCTAATACAATATAAGTACATAAGACAAACATAAGCTAATAGAGTCGCTCCAATGTCAGTGTTGACGATTTAGTTTAACTAAAATTAATTAACTACATTTAGTAGCTATTGTGTTGGAGAGAAGGCCAAAATTTCAGCTGGTAATGGGTGTGTGTTTTGTGCTGGCTGCCTTTTCCAAGGCATACTAATTCCTTTCCTTTAATTGTTATCTCAACAGGTCACTGAATTGGTGCATGTAGTGGGCAAGGTATATCAGGAACTGTAGGATAAATACCTTAATATCAATCAGGAAGTTGTAATATGTATTGAGGCTGATGCTAGTTGCAATTTCAATGCATGACTGCATGTAAAGATACTCATTTTTCGTAAGGAATACGAAGCAGTTATGCTTTAAAAGATTTAACGATTTAAAAGATTGTTAAATACCAAAGATTGTAAACCAACTGAAAAAGTTAAATCCCTCTAACACAGAACTGGTATAATAAAAAAAAAGCCTCTCCCTGCCTTTTAGAGCCACCAACACAGGATAATCCAGCTAATCCAATTTTGGTGCAAAAAGTTGTAGGGTCAACAGGAGAAATCTAAACTTGATTGCTAACTGGAAACACATATCTTTCTATTTGGCCAAATAACTGTATCAGGGAACGAGCCAGGCTGTGCCATTGCGCCATTCCCGCTTTAAACATACATTTGTCCCTTGAAAAAGATACAATAATGGTCAAATTGACCCACTTTGGCCGCTTCTAAAGAAAATTAAATGCCAGTTAACTCACAAAAGGGCCAAATTGTCCCCGGAAATTGTCCCTTCTGGCTCAATTCCTGCTGTATAGTTAGTTCCCTTGAAAATAATAAAGTGGCTGTACAACACAAGAAAGGATAGCTTGGAATTAGTGACTTTACAATAATGTAAAAAGTTTTAACTGAAAAACATGAACGAACACACACACACCCACATATATATATGTATATAGCCAATGTGCAGACTCCCCCTCATCAAATTGAAGTATATTTGAAGTATACTTGAAACATACATAAAGTATATACTTGAAGTATACTTGAAGTATACTTAATGTAGTGTTAAAGTATACTTTAATTGTACTAGAAACCATATTGTAAAGTATACTTGAAGTATACTTGCTTGATAAAAAGTATACTTAAAGTAGTGGTGTTTTTGGACTAAAGAAAACAAAGTTGATGGGATAATAAGTATACTTGAAGTATACTTCTAAAGTATACTTGAAGTATACTTTGGTGAAGCATATACTTGAAGTATACTTGTAAAGTATACTTCAAGTATACTTTGATAAAACATGTACTTGAAGTATACTTAAAGTATACTTAAAGTATATTAATTTACAGGACAGAACTTCAATTAACACTACTGGAGCACATCATGTGACATATGTGAAATTGGGAAGTGAAATCAACAAATTTCACACATATTTTCACATAGATTTCACATAATTTTTTCACATGAACATGTATGTGAAAAAATGATGTGAAACTGCCATGTGAAAAGGTGTCCTTCTTTTCACACCATGAAATGATTTGAAATATTCGAGACTACATTTACCAAATGCAGGGAGACAAGGATGTGACAATACATATTGCTGTGAAATTACATGTGAATTATAGTAACAATAATAATATTAATATTTATTAAAGATATTTCATCAACACTCGAAGATAAAATCCGTATCTCCGCGCGACCATGTAATATCCTCTATTTAATATATAATTTTCGATGAAATACCAGTGTATATTTCTTTCTAATAAGTGACATCTTCACACGTGAAGATATAAATGATATCTTCACACGTGAAGATATCACTTTTGAAAATATGACTCGATTTCAAAGATTTCTAGCCTTTTTAGTAAGAGATTGAAACTAGTATTTCATCAATAATTATATATTAAACAGAACATTACATGGCCGCTTGGAGATACGGATGTTATCTTCTCGTGTTGATGAGTATCTTACTCGTTCGCTGCGCTCACTCGTAAGATATTTCATCAACACTCGAAGATAAAATCGGTATCTCCGCGCGGCCATGTAATATCCTCTATATATCTATATTAACTGTACTGGGATATATCATGTGAAATTTGTGTGAAACACCTAGCTGTGACATGTTTTGAAGATGTGAAAAATGGTGTGAAAAAATAATTAACAATTATTCACCGAAGTGGAGGTGAATAGTGGTGGATATTTACCGAGCGGCTTCACTGCAGGTGAATAGCCAGCACCAAATAGTTATTTTATTTCCTGTGAAATGGACAAAAACTCGCGCGAGATGATTGCTGCTTTGCTCGGAGGTGAATATGAAATCATATTCACTGTTTGAGTAGCCAATCAGAGCGCGCAAAAAGTGATATTCACTGGTGTGGTATATACTAATGTCAGATATCGGGGGTGTGAAAACATATGTGAAATGTTTCCTTAAACTGGCGGACACAAAAAATTATTAAAGCTGGAGTTACATGTACAAGCTATATAGCTAGCTATATATAGTGCAGACATAGAAGATTGAGGTGTAGAAACATGAAATATATATATATGAAAATCCACATATCCATGATCATGAAATTAAAATATTGTATGTAATATATTACTATTTATGCTAATATAGTGACTCAAGCATAATACTGACAAGTACAATGTACCTATATTATTTTCTGGTTTATATACATGTACCTAACAAAGGGCTATTAGAGCAGATTGCATGCCGTGGGTGTTGAAATGGTTTCCAATTGTTTTTGTCTTGCTGATCCAATCAGATCACAGAGCTAGTACGTACAGCACTGTACGCGTTACAGACATGCCGTAGTTTGTCCCACTCATACGAAATATATGCTCTAATTAATACAAACATGCCGTACAAATTATAAACCCCACTCTCTAAGATATATATACTCCTACATATGTAGTCTGGTCTCTCTTTAATAAGCCGAAGTTAAGGGCCAAAGCGCGGAAGAGGAAAACAGAAGGATGCACGTTAATTGCCTGGATGTTTATTTGTGAATCTGCTACACGAGCATTGTAGTTTCAACAACCGAGCTATGTTATATTTAACTACAGAGTATTATTAGTCGTTTACATGTGAGCCAGTAAAGGCAAAGAGAAAAACCCTTTGCCATGGGGCAAGGGCGATCGAGATACATGAACGACTTGAAAATATTAAAACTTGCATGCATGACCACAGCTAGATAGCGGCGCGCGGAGGTGCGAACAGTATATACTTATACCTAGCTATTAGTACAACCGATTTCAATAGGAAACTAATCGACAGACATGCTTTGTAAACAGGCTCACTTGTTTATCCTGGTTTTGAGGTACTGAATCAAATAATTTAGTGCTCTTTCATATTACTCAATAGACTTCGAGTACTGAATCGATAACATATTGTTTTACGCGGATGCACGTAACACTGAAATCGGTTGTAAAGTTGTAATCAACGTGCTTTTCTGAGCGAAATTGAGAATGCTCTACTTACCTTCGATTATCGAGGAATCCTGGAGATGGTTATTAAAGAAATAGAGTTTGATAACGCTAAAACCATAGCAAAAGACAGAGACTTTGCAGCAAACAGACTTCACGTGATCGTACGTACGGTTGAAGAGAAATATTATACTTCAAGATTTGAGCGCCAAATTAATTGAAAGCGTGCATCCGTGTTCGGATTGGTTACCGAACATGATACCTGGCATTCTCCGCGATGTATTTTGTAATGAACGTATATTAATACCCGGATGCTGCCAAAGGTTAATCTGTAATAAGTTATAAACAAAGTTGTCCGTTCGCCAATGTCAGACACGATGGAGAAAGTGACATCCATGTGCGCTGCTAAAGTTAAATGGCGACAAAACAAGAAATCCTCAAACAAATTAAACTTTCCAGAGTCGGAGGAACATGATTGCATGTTAGGAGCTTGATCGAATTCTTTGAATTGAAGTGGGAGATCAACAAACAGTTCGGAGTTCCGCGTTTGCGTTCATCCTGTGGCGTAATAAATAGACGTTCCTGATAAAGTGCTTCTTGCATGGTGGTTGGCATGCAGAGAGACTTATTTTATTGAATTGTATTTGCTTGTGATATAAGTACATACGAAGTATATTTTAAAAGTGTACTCAGAATATACTTTGAAACCTGAGTACATTTGAAGTATACTTGAATTGTACTTGCTTGTGATAAGTACATATGAAGTACATATTAACAAGTATACTCAGAATATACTTTGTGTAGAAAGTATGTTACAAGTATACTTAAAATGTACTTAGTCTACAAAAAAGTGTTGAAAAGTATACTTTAAGTACATATGAAGTATACTTCAATTTGATGAGGGGCCTACTCTATTTTTGAGTACATAGATTTAATACAAATCTGTTTCGTAGACCGACATGAAGTCGATCCACTCTTCTGTTAATATATCTCTATACACTATATATATTACGGGCTTTAAAGACAAAAACACGAGCAATTTTATAAAGGGGGGGTCAGGGGTTATTTGAAAAATTCAGACAGAGCAATTGGTTTTGGCACTTTTTAAAAAGAATTTTACATGAGTGGAAGCCAGGAGCCCATTACGAGGAGCATCCATCTCTCAAACTAGGTCTGAGTCAGCGAATGACCGGATTGAGCTATATTTAGAACAGATCCACACTTTGGGAATCCAATCAAACCATAGTCGGGATAATGCAGTGTTAGTAAAATCACCTCAAAGAACAATAGATCATTCTTAATCTCTATAATTACAGCAAGCATATGCACGATCGCAGCAGAGTCGGAAGGCAGTTACCTGGGAAACATGTTCTAAAAATAGCTCAAACCAGTTATACGCTATGATTAAAATATTTAAAACAATTCCCATTGACTCATGGGTATAGTATATATGGATGCTCCTGGTAATGGGCTCCTGGTGGAAGCCCAATAATAGTAGACTGAACGAAAAAGAGAAGAGCTATCTAAGGCAGTGCCTGTCTTTTTTGCAAGCAATCCAGTATATTTCAAAATAGTTTTCATTAATTTTCTTGGTGAATTTATAAGTAGCCTAAATTGCCTGTTGGCATTTAAGTTGTCAAGTTAGAGTTTCTGTTCTCTTAGTTCTTTAGTCGATTGCCTTTTTAGGTCCGTGTAAAATCTGCAATTGGAATGGATACCAAAAACACCTGTCCCCCTGCCCCCGACCATGAGAGAATCTATTAAAAGCAATATAAAAATAATTATAATGGATAATTATAATTCAAACAAATAATTTATGAGATCTCAAGCATGTTAAGGCATGGTTTGAACATGAAAACGAGGCTACAGCTATTTTCTTGAATAGAGTCACTTGAATTTACTCAAATCCTATAACAATGGTGGTCAGAACTAATCTCAGCGTTTTTAATCGCCCTAATATAAATTTTTGGTAAAATGTCTATCACGTGACCAACCACGTGATCACAAAAAGATGAAAATTAAACTAAAAACGGGGTGGTGCATTTTATATTTTAAGTAACGATTTTGTGTTTATCTGATTACACTTGTGGTTGACTTTAAAGATCAGTCCGGAATGGTTGACCCTGATAGACTGTTAAGGCGAAAATATAGAAAACAGGTCACGTGACCTATTCTTGGAACCATTTTTCGCCATTTATATCCTCTTCAGTGATAAAAAGTCAACCATTCCGGACACAGTCTCATTTCCCATAACAAGCTTAACATTTCGAATCGAAAATCTGAATCAAAACAATAACTTCCGCCACCCCATTTTGATTTCTTTGTTTTATCAGCCTTGAGGTCACGTGACCTTCAAAACACCAAAATACCGATCCTTAAATATTAAGACACACGATTACCGTATTATTCCAAAGTTATAGGGTATTTCATACATAAATGACAAAGATAGCGAATTTTGAATGTTTTATCAGAACGGTTCAAAAACCATGCCTTAACATGCTTGAGATATTTCTTGAAATAAAACAACAGTTATATGCCTTGATTATAAAATACCAATGAGGTATGTCTTCTGGTTCTTTTTGGAATGCTCTATCAGTTACTATTTCACAATGGACCTTCGATTGGGCTCCGATACATAATGAGTGGATAGAATTTCTTTTTTACGACAAAGTGCACTGTAATGCTAGGGAGAAGGCAAACAAAAATCCTTTATATTCACGATTTAGGGCTAGACTTTAGAATACCCTGTCACTTTTTTAGCTACCATAAAGTACTGTCACCGCGGTCCGTGGTCGCGCGCGCATGTAAAACGTAGGTTTCTAGCTATTTACGTTAATTGACATTGACTTCTAGGCGATGTTCAACACAAATAGTATTGTGTCGTTCTCAAAAGATCAAGGATATTATCGACTGCGAGAATGCGTTACGTTCAACACTAATACAAATGATAATAGTATTGCGTCGTTCTCAAACTGGATCAAGGATATTATCGACTGCGAGAATGCGTTACGTTCAATACTGATACAAATGATAATAGTATTGCGTCGTTCTCAAAAGATCAAGGATATTGTCGACACCGCGGACCACCGCGCTACTCAAAGATTCTTACTGTTATTATTGCCTCGTTCTTTTTATAGCTCAGGCAAGACCAAACCAATCCGCGCTACTCAAAGATTCTCACTGTTATTATTGCCTCGTTCACTCTCCTTTGACGTCTGGGTACTTTCGTTACACTTTAGTGTTCTGAATGTTTGACTTGAATACATTTCTCATTAACTTCCATTTTTACTACAGCGGCTCAACACTTTTCAACATCTGTTCTGCACGACCACTGCCTCTGCGCCAAAAAAATTACACCTCCTTCATAACAATTGTTTACTCGTTCCTATAATTAAATAGAAACCGCCAAGGTGTTATAATCTTCTGTCAATTTGGTGGAACCATCCCTTGGGAACGTCACCATATCAATGGTTGCTCATTTGCTAATTGAGCGCGTATGATAGCCTGAATTTCAGCCGTCTCCTCTGGGTTCGTTCCTCTCGGGAGGAACGAACCAGAGGAGACGGCTGAAATTCAGGCTACGCGTATGATTACTTTACAAATTCACATGCTCATCACTCGTCAGTAGCCCTTCATTGCGTGAACATCGACACTAAATCATCAAAATGTATGCTATTTCGAGGCTTAACAAACAGCACGAGCATCGACTGCGGGACTGCGGACCGCGGTAGCAGCACTTCACTATACTTAAAGTTCATTGAAATTCATCGACTGCGGGACTGCGTACCGCGGTAGCAGCACTTTACTATACTTAAAGTTCATTGAAATTCATCGACTGCGCGGGACTGCGGACCGCGGTAGCAGCACTTCACTATACTTAAAGTTCATTGAAATTCATCCGCGGTAGCAGTACTTTACTATACTTAAAGTTCATTGAAATTCATCGACTGCGGGACTGCGAACCGCGGTAGCAGCACTTCACTATACTATATTTATAGCATGACCTTGGTTCCATCGTTTTTTAGGTCGTGCCTTCAAAAGTGACAGGGTATTCTAAAGTCGTTCCCAGGCACCTTGTTTTGCCACAAAACGTGACTCAGACTTAAAAAATTCAAATCAGCCGCCATTTTCCCTTTACTTTGTAATAGGTGCATGTTATCATCCCCAGCCTTCGGTCGCGCGCGGTTGAGCATGCGCAGACGTTTTTCAGCACTGTCCATTATGACACCTTCGCATCTGTAGCGTGGCAGACGTGATCTATGCATCCTCGACCAATCATAAGCACTGTACCTCCCCTCCAATAGAATTGCGTTGTGAGTGTGTCCTGGACATTCTTATTCCCGTGGTGGGAGGACAGGAGAGAGCTCTGATGATCTATACAGTCTTGCCTCACCACTTCGTGATCGGTTATTCATAAACTGTGCTCATGCAGTGTGAAACTCGAGCTGGCTCACTAAAACTGTAAAAGTAAAAGACTAAATGCCTCGAAAAGGTATTCGAAGCCGTAATTCGAAGCTTGCCAAAGACTGATTTCAGTCAACCAAGTCCTCGAAAGAAGCTGGCACATCGGATGCGTTCGTCGACGACGACGGTCGAGTAATGACTAATGGCGGGTCGAGCTCGACTGGCCGTTCTTCTCTTTCCCAGATAGCTGAGACGCTGGTATGCATTTTTGCATGTATTCGTGTAGTACAAGGAACGATTGCAGAATACCCCACCACTTGGTTCATTAATAATGCATTTTCTCAAATTTTCATACAAACCTTCTAAAACCTAACTCCTAACCAAATCTTACCCATTTTCAACCCCAAATCTATCATTCATAGAACGAGTCTAAATACACCTGAGATAAATGAATAGTTTTGCCCAATTTGTAAGGGCTTTTCAAGTGATCTTTCGAAGTGGTGTGGTATTCTGCAATCTAGCCTGCTCATAATTACTCGGGCTGCCTGTGGCAGCGCCGAGTCTTAAAATGCAAGCGGTTATTATTTTTTTATTTTTTATTTCATGTCAGACGGCTTCTGCGCATGCGTTAAAGGTCAAATTCAAACCAATCAGATTGCACTGTGCTGGTCACGCAAACAAAGGTTAGATTTCCTCAGGCGCGCTCAGATAAGAAAGCTCAAAGCTCTCAGACGAGGCGAGACAAGGAGATATCAATTTCAAATAGTCATTGTCAGAAATCTATTCCATCGTCGGTGGGCAATTATGCAATACAACCTAAATTTGGGTCAGGTCCATGTTTTACGACAGAATAACCAGAGTCTTTCTACTGGATTCGGAGAGCTCGAGACATTATACAAGTCTGCTAATATGGGGAAAACTGAAACACAAAATGAACTTTGACGGCAGAAACCCTCATATTTGAGCCAAGCGGAATATTTACATGATCCGCTAAGATTTTTACAAATCTAATTAGTTAAGCAGATGTACGCAGTGTATGCCAACTGAAATGCTGTGCTCGTTTTGTGGCCTACGGCTCAGTGGGGAAACTACACGAACAAGAAGCATGAACTGCCAGCAAAGAGAGAGGAATTGATCGGAGACGTTAAATTAATTTCATCTTCAAATTATCGCATGTGGCCCGAGTGAAAGGCCAGATGGGCTCTTTTCTACTTTCAACACACAGTCGCTAAACTGTACGAAATCTCCAAGAATAAATCCCTAATGTCCAAACTAACGGGAAAAACTGAAAGAGGAAATCCTTATGAGAAATCGACGTACATATGAAGCTATATAAGTTATCATCGACTATATGGGAGTCAAACATCGAGCTGCTATGAAACCGCTTGTGACAGTTTGTTTACGCACTTTCATGACAAACGAACGTTTCTACTTTCGACACAACGGTCGCTAAACTGTACGAAATCTCCAAGGATATATCCCTAATGTCCAAACTAAAGGGAAAAACTGAAAGAGGAAATCATTGTGACCAATCGACATAAATATGAAGCTCCAGAAGTGATTATTGAATACATGAGAACCCATAGAGAAAACCGATAATAATGAACACGGTATTAGTTTCACCGACATTTGTGGCGTAACTGAACTCGCACTACAGAATAGCTTGAAATACTGTACGAAAACTCAAGAAATCTTCCATAGAATGTTCTATTTTTTTACAGCTGAGAACTGTATTATTAAACACAAGAAATAAAACAATGGTGCCATTTGAAGAATTATATCATGTCAAAAGTGCAAACGAAGAAATATATATCTACGGACGCGAGCAGCTCGATCGTTTCACTTTGGTCAAACTCGGACTGTTTACGACTGGAACCTGCAGTTTTATCGGACCTGCAGACTAAATTGTAAACGTGTGGCCGTGTTCAGGCTAGTAAATCTAGCTAGCTAACCACAGGAGGTAGCGAGCTTCTTTAGTCTGAACAGTTTTTCTGCTCTGGTGATTAGCTAGCTAGTGGTCGGTGGAATACTTTGAAGTTCCAAGCTACCAAGCGAGGTAGCTTGAATAGAATCTAGCGCGCTAAAAGCCCATCGATGACAGATTTTAGTTATTTTAAGGTTTTGAAATGTACACAAATGTCAAGTCAGTGTTATCATCCGATCTAGCCGACTTCTAGCTCTCGCTACGACCACGTTCACTACTCGCTCCAAGGTAATTTCTCTTACCACGACAACTACCGGGTGTATTGTACGTCAATTGAGCCATCATGGATAACGAGGATCGCCAAACACCAGTCAGTAGCAGTTTTTCGCACAGTTTTAATATTTTGGTTGAAATTTCAATTGAGCACTTTGGCGATCAATTATTTGCGATTACGAAACACTTGCGCCAAGGGCAGTTATATTTCTATCTTTTAGAGGTCTTTAGAGATAGAAACAAACCAGAAGAGGGAAAAACAAAAAGTAAAACCAACTAAGTTACTAGGTCTGAACAGTACTAATTTATTAACTAGCTGCGAGTTGCTGACAGATATCTCAAGACTCTAGCTAGCTGCACGATAGTAGTCTGAACATACATACACACATGAATAAGTAGTGTTTTCAATAAAAGATCAACTACTTTAATTTACATACGAGAAAACAAAAATATTAAATTACATACATGTATATATATACTAGGGGAGCAGAGAATGAAAGTCACCGCGCTACCGGCCACTCCTAAAGACTGCTAATAATTCTTCCCTTTGGTTATTACTAAGAGGATTTCAAATGAAAGTGTATTTCATCTTCAATCTCATGTGGCCCGAGTCACAGGGGAAAATTTCCAAAAAAACATTAATGGTAATTTGCCAAAACCCATCAGACATTAATGGGAAGAGTTCAACTTTCCCGGGAAAAGTTGAACTCTTCCCATTAATGTCAGATGGGTTTTGGCGAATTCCCATTAATGTGTTTTTGAAATTTTTCCCTGTGAGTGAAAGCCCAGATGGGCTCTTGTTAAACTTACAGGACTAAATATTTTTTTGAGTATAGATTTATAATTGCATGAAAGGCCATGAAAAAAAGTTAAGGTGTCTGACAGAGCCGCTGGCAGCTGTTTAGGATGATCAGTTAGTAGTTTCAACCATGCAAATACAGATCTTGACCGGCGACTGACCGGCTGTTATTTTTAGCCATCGGGTAATGTAATACTAGATCATGGCTAATTCGAACAATAGTTTAAAGTTTTCAGCCAATTGCAATCAGTTTAAAAAAAGGTACATGTACATACATGTATTTTATGCAGGTTAACCTAGAGGAAGGGAGTGAAAAAGCACTACTTCCATCCATGGGTTCCTTTCAATCCCTCATTCTCCACCCCAGACCCTTCTCTTATTTCTTACTGCGCATGCTCGACGAAATCGTGATGTGTTGTACCTGTGGATAGCAATGCCACAAACTTTGTTGTGTCCAAAGCAGTTTTTGGTACAACTTTTAGAATACCCGGCCACTAAAACGTGGGAGTTGTAGCTACTGGCTACATACATACCTGCAATTGTATGGTGTATAGAGGTGGCTACATGGCTTGTAAAACACAAGCATGCCAGGTATGTGTTCCTTGCTCAATCGAAGTGTGAGTATGGCCAAATTACACAATGTCAATGCATGGTCTAGGTAGTACACAAGCAAAGAGACAAGCTGAAAGTATGTTGTAATGGTTTAGATTATTATTCAAGAATCCGGCAGTTTTACAGCAAGGTTCTGCCATGTGAGTCTTTATCATCTGTGCAGTGCTTTTAAAAATGTCATCCTCTAAACTTCAAAGGCTTGGAAGCCAACATGAGAGTACATGGATGGAGTTGGATCAAAGACTCATTTCCATGCCTTTCGATATTCAGAGTTATTTTGTCCTGCTCTTAGGGAATTGGTAAAGAACATGGTGCATCAACAAGTTGCGAAGGCTAGTACATCAGTCATCACAGCATTCGTGGTTGGAAACTGACAGGTATTTGAAAATCAGAATTTATTCAATATTTAGAATTATTGCAAGATCAACCATGATGTGTGATGTATTGATCATTTACAAAATGAAACTTCTTCATGGTACAATTATAGAATACCCACATGTCAAAAGATCACATACATTTGTATAAAAACTGTTCCAAAACTGTGCCAAATTCTCCATTATAGTGCAGGTGTATGTAGTGTCGTTCTATGAATGATTTTTGGTTGAAAATGGTTAGTTTATTTTTATTTTAGGGTTAGGTTTTAGAAGGTTTCTATGAAAATTTGAGAAAATGAGTTATTAATGATTTAAGTTGCAGGGTATTCTATAATTATTCTGCCACATAGCCAAGTACTCAATAGACAGCCACGTAGTCATGTACATGTAGCCATCTGAGGCGACTATACAATTGTATGTAGCCAGTAGCTATGACTCCCAAGTTTTAGTGGCTGGGTATTCTAAAGTTGTTCCCAATTTAAGTTTACTGTACATGCATATACACAGTAATTCTATTTATCCATGAATATGTGATATGTTATGTTATACCATGGTTGCCTAGGATTCTTTTTTTCTCTGGGACACATTTAAAGCACTAATGGCAGGGAAATTTAGTCGGGGCCATTAATTGTCTTCGAAATTGCCCTCATTATGCATGCAGGGATATTTAGAAATAATATGCATTGTCTTGAGAGAATGCATATATTTCTAAATTTCCCTGCATGTGTAATGAGGGACATTTTGAGGAGAATGCAGGCTGGACATGAAAGGGTCAAAAGCATCAACTCCTGCTCCCCTCCGGCACAAGTAGCCCTTCGCTTCTTGGTGAGGAAATCATATCCAAACTGACCTGTCTTCATCATAACCTTCAATGTAATCCATGTGGGATGACCTATTTCAATCTGCACATTCTTCTCTTCATTTCTGAAACCCACTTCTTCCATGTGGGATACTTAAAACCATAAACGTGATGTAATTAAAATCCTTGCATGTTCTTTGAATATTTAGTCGACTGCATAATTAGATTGTATTGTAATGTTATTCTTCTCAAAAACATGCTTATCCCCAGGGGATGCCAGAGTCATTCAATCAATGGTGAAGCATTAAACAAAACGTTTTTGAAAGCAACTCAACTACGACTTCTTTAATTTGGCAGAGAAAACTAAACTTCTCAGAGATTTGTTTTGTTCCTTGGTGATCATAGTATAACAAACTTATACCATGGCATTTCGGGTGTTAGTGATTTAAATTGCACCTCGAGCCTTGGGAAGATTTGTAAAAGTCCCTCAGCCTGCAGCCTTGGTACTTCCACAAATCTTCCCTTGGCTCGCAGATAAATTTGTAATAGTAATAGCATGGTTTGTAGTGGTATTTAAATACCACGAGAGATTTCAAAATTTTGAAATCTTATGAGTGGTATTTATGCCAAATATCATGTACAAACCATGCTATTTAGTGTTAAGTTATAATACATTGTATGAGCTAAGAATTTTTTGAGGCAATCCCCTCACTGCTTGGTGTGCATGCATCTAAAAGCAACGAAATCATATCATGGAGTCGATCGTGCTCAGACAGAAAAAGCATGCATAACTGCAATAAAAAAGATCTGAAAGAATAAAAAACTTATATATTTTTTTTATTTGGTCCATTTCCTTGTATTTCATCAAGTTAAAGTCTTATAATTGTGTGATTCCTTATTGGAGATCCTGCCATGCTGGGGATTTCTGGTAAAATTTTGTCTCATTCAAGGACTCCAAAACTAAACTATGCTTGAGTCTTTCACAAAGATTTTGCAACAGGTATCTCAACAACATGATCTAATCAATTCTGTGCAAGGCTTCAAGGGTGGGGGCCATGAAAAACGATTTTTAGGAAGATTTTATTTTTCCAGCAAGACAAAAACAATAGGAAACCATTTCAACATCATGGCATGCAGTACGGTAACCATGCTGTAGTTTGTCCCACTCATATGATTTCAAATATGCTCTAATATAAAAGCTACTGTATGGTACTCAAATTTCAGACATTTGTAAACTTGTATTTGTATGCTTTTTTATCTGACAATTAAGGTTGATTTTCTCATATCTGCTAACCAGTGAGTGCATGCATGCTCGATCATTAATTGCTGTCACCAGACAGTGTAAATTTATAAAACATGCAGTATTTCCTGAATATTGCATATTTTTTATATACTTATGGTATATAGATTAGTTACATGGCTATTGGCTGTCAATAAGGGCAGTAACCCATAAACCTGTTGCAGATGAGCTCACTCAATGTTACAGGTGATGGTCACTATGTTCAATTCAATTTGCTAACAAAGTACTTGGCAAATATTATGGGTGCAGTATCATACATGAATGGAATGGGTGCTTAAAAAGTTATTGACAAGCCCTGGCCATAGCTTAAAACTGATCGATATGGTTAATTTATATGGGCTGGTGGAGATTATTAAAGTATGTGGTTATACCTACATCATGTACATATTTCAGTTTCAGTTTATGTACACTTCAGAAGCAAGTTGCATTTACACGATAGTTTGACAATTAGAGAATTACAAGATTACATATATGAAGAATAGATTAGATAATAATAATAATGTCTTTAATGACTCACCGATAATAAAAATACATATTGTGTGTTACAGCAGCTATAAATAATAAAGCATAAATATACAACTCTCATAATATAACAAAAAGTATGTGGGAACAAAGACTATTGAATAGCTAGGTTATACCTAAAGATTAATCTATTTACAAAATAATTTTTAAAACGGACAGTATTAATTTTCGGCCACTGAGAAGACTGACATCTTAAGGTTCTAGATGAGGACTTGATTTTGGGCAAAAGTAGCTTAAGAGGATGGTTGCTGTTGTTGTACATAGTTTGTAAAAAAGTTTCTTATCATATATAGTTCAAGTAGTTCTCTAATGAGGATATTCTTGGAAGTGTATCGTCTCATAGCATCTGTCAAGGAAACAGTGGACAAGTCAGCCTCAGAGGAGCCATACACGGATAGTCCATAAGTAATCTTAGGGATAATTATACTGCTAAAGAACAGGTCAATTTTCGACTGATTAAAACCTTCTTTTCTAAGAGATCTTAAGACGAAAAGGCATTTGTTTGCTTCACTAAGCTTATTTTTAACGTGACTAGA
The DNA here is from genome assembly GCA_030867875.1 of Actinernus sp. WN-2022. Taxonomy (NCBI): domain Eukaryota; kingdom Metazoa; phylum Cnidaria; class Anthozoa; order Actiniaria; family Actinernidae; genus Actinernus; species Actinernus sp. WN-2022. The sequence goes on from JAOWCC010000577.1 coordinate 114,448,789, forward strand.
GAACTTGCAATCTTGTTGGAAAGTGATACCTAAGATATTTAACTCTTTTTGTTGAGGAATGCCTTCAATGCCGGTATAGTGTTCAGTGTTACCTTTTTTACGAAAAATAAGCTCATTGCATTTTGATGGGTTACATGACATTAATTATTTTGATTTGAATAAGACCAGTCTCTAAAATATCTAACGCAGTCTTCAGCTACATCAGCCGTGTCCTTCCATGCTGGAACAATAATTGAGGAATCATCAGCATATTTGACTAATGCTGCGTCGGTGTTAGGTTTAACATTAAGATCGTTTAGGAAAATATTAAAAAGATAGGGCCCGCTTACACTCCCTTGAACTGTGCCCTTGTTGACATGTATCCAATCACAAGAAATACTGTTAGAGACCACCCTCTGTTTTCTGTTACAAAGAAAGCTTATGTACCAATTAATTATATAAGAGTTCAGTGGGAGAAGTTTAAGTTTAGAGGAAAGTATACTATGGTTAACAAAATCAAAGGCCTTGCTAAAGTCCATGGCAAACAGTCTAACCGCATTACTTTTCGGATCATCTAAGTCTCCAAGCAATTTGTGTTGTATACACAACAAGGCATCAGTACAGTTTCCACCGATTCTGTAAGCAAACTGTTTTAGACTGAGGTTGTCTTCCAGGGTGTCACTCAGATAAGCTCTATAGACCACTCACTCAAAGGCTCTTGCAATCACCGAGGTTACATTTATCCCTCTATAATCAGAGTTTACAAGAGGTACATGTACATGTATGTCAATCTTAGGTACAGGGTTTATATTTACTTCCTTCCAGAAAATAGGCCAGGTTTGTGTGTGCAGGGACATATTCCAGACCTTTGTGACCACATGTGATAGAAGGTCCGCATGGTCCTTCCAAACCCAATAGGGGATGAGATCAGGGCCAGTTGCAGTTTTCTTTAATTTACTCAAAATGTCCAACGTCTGGAGTTCAGTAATCTCAGGGATATGGTTCTCATTGTCAGTACTAACAAGCTCAGGTTCAATATAGTTATTGTCGTTGCACAATCTGCCAAAGTATTGGTTAAGCTCATTCAATGCATCTTTATCAAATGACAGTACTTTATTAGCCTTCCTATTTGACAGTGAGTCTACCCTTTTCCACCAGGTCCGAGTGCCTAAATTACCAGGAATTCCAAGGTTCCTACAATTGTCAGAGATAATTTCGGAAATTCTCTTATTAATAGTTTTTAGATGCTCGGTGTTCGAGATTGATAGCTTGGACCTGTCTCTAAGCAGGGATTTAACAAGTGGAGTGATCCACATAGGGTCTCGAGTAGACATGGAAACAGTTCTACGTGGCAGGCATGCATCCAGGTGTCCAAGTATTTTGGATTCAAGTTTTGAAACAGCATCATCAACATTACTGGCTGACAATACCTCATTCCAGTTTTCATTCCTGATATTAATCTGGAAAGCAGTTTTACGATGTTCTCTACAGTCTCTTAGTTGATATTTAATCCGTATGGGTTTGAGCTTAGTTCCGGCTGGTACCACAACTCCTTTGTGATCCGTGCGCATCGTCGCTTGTATAGGATAACATTTGCGGAAAAGATCAGGTCTATTCGTAAGACAATTATCCAGGATTGCCTCACCTCTAGTGGGGAAGTCAACGAGAGCAGTTAGTTCTGTAAGTGATTGTAAACGATCCAGATTAAGACGATTTATATCTCCACCAAATATTACAACACTATCAGGATTATCATCTAAGTAGTGGTCAATAGTATCTATCAAATGGTCTATAAAGTTCTGCTCAGGATATTTGGCCGCTGGGGGGTGATTAGGCTCCACACACAAGCATTAGATGGCCAGACGGGAGTAGGACTGTAAGGGTAATAAGTTCGTATAGCTTGGATCTGCAGACTTCGATAACTTTAATGTTATTCCTCACATAAACAGCAACACCTGTATAAGCTTTCGAGCTAATACCACTGCCACATGAAAAGTTGAAAAGATAAATGATATACATCGTACATACATGTACATATGACTGTACCCTTAGTAGCTCTGACACCATATAATCATGCATAGAGGCCGGACTAATACATTTTTCTCAAATTCATATTAATTAACCTATCTTTTTTTTAAAGATGAAAGTCATGCCTATATCTGTATGAGACATATACATGTATGTTAACAAGAACTGGGTCTTTCTTCCTAAAACTCAAAAAGTTTATAATGTGTCTCAAATTGGGTTAACCTAAACTTCAAAGTGATAGCATTTCTCAAGGTTTAATGGGTTTCAATGTGCTACACGGCGAAACAATGTACTCTCTCCTCCAGCCTAAGCTAGATTAAGTTTTGCATTGCAATGAACTACATTAAATTATGTACTTATTTTGATCAGAAATACTAGAAAGTACCTTTCCTAATCTTAAGATCAACACACAAGCACATAATATGTGGTGGTTCTAATCAGCTAGCCCCATACATGGACAGCCTACTTTATTTACTTTACATCCAGCTATCCTAATGCACCTACATGTATCAATGTTAAGCCTGAGGGGGTGCAAGGGGTGGGGATTTGACAGGCAGGGCTACCCTGATGGTGGGGATTTTGACATATGCTGCTTGTCCAGGGTATTTATATTTATAGGAAACAAGGAAGACAGGGCAGATATTTCATATTTTTGAACAAACATGTTGTCCCAAGGGTGAGAAATTTGAGTTTTTTTTAGGAGAAAATGTCAAATCCCCACCCCTTGCCCCCTCCCTCCCTTAACATTGATAGGTGCATAAAATTAGACTATTTGAGTGAGATTTGCAGAACCACATTTATAACTGAATAATCCCAACACTTTCCCTTATAAACATACTACATATTCAATATATTCAGTATAAATATTACATATTCAACTAATCTAGCAAGATCTGTTTGGCTGGCACTTCATTAACAGCAAAAACAATATACAGTGTTTCCTATCGATTAGGAACTAATTTGTCTTTTCAGACTCGGACAGAGAAATTATGGGATACAAAGGCCAGAAATGTCAGATACTGTCATTTTCTCTTTAAATGAAAAACAGGAAAGTGTGTTATACCTGTATCTCTTAAAGTGAAAAATTAAGTACTCAATTATTTGCAAGTTAATTGAGGCATATATATACATGTATGTTAACACAAAAGGAGCCTTTGTTGCCAAACAAAGCCCTTTTCGTGTTAACGTGCTTCATATAGACCCATGGCATCCAATTTAACCCTTTCAGCCCTGAGTCTATTTCTAGACCAAACAGAACCCTCCCCCCCCCCCCTAAATAAACTGTAGTCATTGTTACCATGGAATTTTCATCTGACCAATAATACTGGGGGCTCAAAGGTTTTTGTCGGCCATTTTGGATATGTTGACGTTGCATTGCTACGGAGCTGGAGGGAAGTTTGTTTGGGGGAATACAGAATTTCAGGCTTTTTAAAGCCTTTTTCACCATTTATAGAGTGCTGGAGGACATCATTAAGTCTGATGAGAGCTTCAATCAGCACTTTCTCAAAGAACCGAGTTTGTGCCAGTTTATTGTGACAGAGAAAGAGCCTCATTTCCCACTCGTGAATGGGCCAGGACATCTTCTGTCACTTTAGCGTGGGCTTTATAAATGGGAGTCTGGAGCCACCTATCATAGCTTTTTTGGAATATTGGACAATATTTACTTGCCATTGATTCCAATATGAAGGTATTAGGTCGAAATGGCTTTAGACTTCTTCTATATTTTGAAGAATGAAGATGGGGGAAGGGCCATGTCGCTGTTTGGTAGGATTTCCCGGCATGCTTTGCGGTCGTTATGGATGAATTCAGCTTGTTGTGAAGTGCTTGTGGACAGAATGGCTTGGTTCTGGGCCAGTTTAGGTGTTGGGAGACAGAAAGTGAGGTTAGTGCAAACATGAAACTCTAAATTTTATGTGAAATATGCATTTTTGTGAGAAATTTTATAATCTGAGGATAATTTTTTTTTTCTAAGTGCCATTTTAGCTACTTTTTCTGAAATGAAATAATGTAAACTGTAGTTAACTTCTGCAAAGAAAGGAGGATTTAGATGAAATGATTCAATTTTAATATGCCTAAATGCAGTTCAGTAGGATCATTTGTCTATACATTATGTTGTGTGTCAATCTCAGGGCCTTGCTCCTTCAACTTAGCCAGACTGAAATCCTCAAAGCAAGTAACCAGTAAAACACAACAAATGTCGTGTTTGGGGCTGAGAGGGTTAGAAAGCTATTGCCCTGGTAATGTGAACATGTCAGGCTTAGTCAGTCAACACAAAAGCTTTTGAATGTGTAAGCAAGGCTAGTCAGTCCTAAAAAATAGTTAAATTGGATGCCATTTTTCGAATGGGTCTATAGATCTAGTATGAATTATGTGTGCATGCATGTAAGTACTTTACCCTTAATTTGAGTTTTTGTTTCCTTTTAAGGATTCAAAGTTGTTTGTGTACATCAAGAGGCGTTGCCATTTTGGAAGTGCAGGTATTGTTTCATGGCTGTTCCTGTGACAAGAATATTTTAAGGCCAAACTAGTTGACACGTTTGGAAAAACAATGGGTATATCATTAGAAGATATATTAATGGCTATCTTCTAATATCTCAAATAATGTAAGTTGCTACAAGCTACAGTACATGTATCTGCTCTTAAATTATAACCGTATTATGTATATTATTTTTTCTGCCATTGATTCATACAAAGTTTCATGCCTGAATATTTAATTAAGATCATATATAATTATCTCATATTCCACGAAATTTTAAAATACATGTAAGACAACTGTGGCTAGCTTCCTCCACAGGCATCTATTTATATGACAGAGGGGTCATTTCCTATCTGCTCTCATTATACCACAGGATGCCCGGTTTTCTTAAGCCTCTTAAAAAGCTTCATCTAGAGATGCCTGCAGAGGAGGCTAAACTGTGGCAGCTATAAGGCAAGATGAAATGGACAAGGGAGCTGGAATTTCTTTTTTATAGGGGGGTCTTAAACGGTCCCTGGAATTACGATATATGTTGATTAAACCATGCCAATTGATGTCTTCTTGTATTTTTGTACATGTACATATAATAATATGTGTATGTAAATTCTAACTTCTGTTATCAGTATTTTGTTACTATACTAGGGTTCTGCAATAGTGAAATATCTGAACAGATCGAGCAACTCCCGTTTAAATCGAATCAAGGCCCACCTTAGTTACATGAACCCAGACCACTTTATGTTGCATACTAAACTGTTTCTATGGTTTCATAACTGAAACAAAAGGTCCAAACAGGATTGAATGCGTCATATCCTTTTATTGTTGCGTTACTACGATCTCATACTCGGTACATCTGATCGCAATCGTGTCTGCTTCAATTCATCGAGTTCATCTCAACACAGCCCGCCACACCGCACCATCCCAATGGTATGCCTTCCATAAGGTAGTTTTTCGAATCCAACAGGGACATGTGGTACGCGACTGTTAGCACATCTTTCATACATTTCAGTGCCATGCCCCGGTTACATAAAACCTCCTCTTAAGTGTTCACTTTAAGAGGGACACTTAAGAATCAGTTACGGGTACACTTACAGGTGTTGCATGAAACATACAATGTACTTCATGTTCTCGTACTGTTCGAGCTGCGTGTTGATTTATAGGTTCATTAAGGCCACACGTAGAGTGAATGGTTCTTATAAACAAATACAGTTAAGATATGCATAAAGAATTTAGTACACCTTTGAGTTTGTGTCATATTATATATAATAGAGGTTCGGTGGGTTATGTGAAAAATATAAATATTGGAATACTAACAGTAATTAAATTTTATTTCCAGAAAACAGCATTGAAGAAATGATGAATTTTAAAGTATTTAGTTTACATGAATTAAGCTTAGTTATCGCGTGTAAAGTTTCTCTTTATACAGCCTAATCTTTAGGTCAAGTAACTGTACCTTGTTTGTAAGAATTCTCGTTAATTTCGTGTTCTTCAGGGCCGGTTCCTGAAAGCCAGATTAGCGCTAATCCAGAGTTAATTACCATGACAACTAATATGTTTTGTTGAGAGTTAATCCAGGATTAGCGCTAATCGGGCTTTCAGGAACCGGGCCCAGATGCTTTTCGTACAAGGTAAATTAAATCATGTTTATGTCTTAAACCTATAACGTTTTTGTAGATTATAAATACTAGTCAATAATAAACTAGAATCTATTACGGTTGGCGACAAATATCAACGTTTTATACTAAAGACGCATAATGCGTTTAGACGTATTTGGGCAAAGAAAACTTTGTTCGACCAGTCACATAATGCGTCTTGTGTCCATTTTTGTGTCTACTGCTTCTTTGAAGCCAGTAGACAGCCAGTAGGCACTATGCTGTCGTGTTATGTCAGTTAAAACTTCCCATCGTGCTTTGCGACAAGTTCGAATGACCTCGTTTCCAGGACTGGCAAACGCGAAGAAGTTTGATTCTTACGATTTACAAAAAAAAATATACAGCTTTCAAAATGTGTGTCAAACCGCTGGAATGAAAGGTTATGAAAGATGCTTTCAAGTTTTAGGTCCTTTCGGTCGATATTCTCAACAGAAGGGCCGATCACAGGTTAGAATTTCACTTGCTCAATCTTCTGGCCCTGCATGATCGTTCTTAAAGATACCATGACCTTGCACAACATTTATTTCTGGACTTATCCAAAATCTTAAAACTAAATCGTTTTACTCATGATTAGTATCAATAATTAAGCTTACATACTTGTTTTAACTCGTGTCCTTGAAAGCCATTTTAAGTTTTTCTTATAATTTTAATATGCTTTCAAAATTATAATAGACCCATTCAGCTTGACTTTTCCCTTGACTAAAATATTTTTGTTGTTTTATGTATACCAAAACGAAATGTATTGAAAAAAAGTACAATTCTCTAGAGAACTGTCACGTGGTCTGAAATGGGCATCAAACAGGCAAGCTGAAATATGATTCTGCCGCTGAAATAATATTCTATACCGTTCTTAGACGTAGGCTGCAAGCTCTGTCAACTGAGAAGTAGTGGATAACAGTGTACATACTGAGGCTAAGGGTTAGGCTGTTTATTTATTTTGTCAAAACAGTGTGCTCAATATGTTTTGGGAGAATTTGCGTAATCCCAGTCAACAAAGGTCCAACCTTGATGCATAACAATTTTTGTACATGTAAATAAATTTTGCATTATTTCATCTATCTTCTCACTCTCGGCATCTCATTCCTAATAATAGCATGCAGTAAACACATGCAGCCATTGGGTGCCTATTTTTATACTAGACGAACTAAGAATATGCAATAAGTTTTCTTTTCGATCCCAAATACGTCTAGACGCATTCAATATTACTGAAAGAACTTCAAATATTAGGATACGACCAGTGAAGTCCAACTGAATATTTTATTAAAGACTATCACGTTATGTAAAAAATCGTAATTATTCCAACCCATATAATTACCCGAATATGTATTTATAGGTTAGTGTAATTTAATTATCCTTAAATGGAAAACAAATTATAAGAACAAGTTTAGAAACACTTCAGAAGCAAGTCACAATACGATTTTGAAGTATCATATAAAACAAAAAGCAAACAAAATGAATGTTTTATATGACACCCCTAAATACACGGGACATACAGAGGTCCCGTAAATTTACGTGCGATTTTCCACTTACGTTCAGGCCTTAAAAGTTTTATGCAACACGCGTACATTCTGTTGCATAAACGACACTTACACCTACGCAAATCTTAAGAATGGCTAAACACGGTTCCAGATGGCTACACATGGTACACGTAGTTGGCTGGGTCTGTAAGTAAGGACTCCCGACTCTTTTGTAACTTTTGAACCGACCGTGTGGGCTTTGCTAAGCCCCTATATTTTCCCACATGGAGCACGGTTTTTTCGGCAAAGTCCCCAGTACTAGTGAGGCAACAGGAGTTAACCCATGCAACGAATGTGTTAAACTGACTACAAAAGAAGTTATAATAAAGAAATCATCGCGAGGATAATTAATATTCAAAGTTTGAAAAGTGTACGATTCAAATGGAAAGATGAAATCACCGGACTCCCATCAAGAGGAGGCTCTTCGCAGGCTATACTCAGCGTACAAATGGAGAGCGGGGTGGCGCTCCCAACAAGAAGAGGCTTTTCGCAGGCTATACTCAGCGTAGAAATGGAGAGCGGGGTGAGACTCCCATCAAGAAAAGGCCCTTCGCAGCCTATACTCAGCGTAGAAATGGAGAGCGGGGGGACTCCCATCACTGAAGAGGAGGCTCTTCGCAGGCTATACTCAGCATAGAAATGGAGAGCGGGGAGACTCCCATCAAGAAGAGAGTCTTCGCAGGCTATACTCAGCATAGAAATGGGGAGCGGGGTGGCACAAGTGGTAAACTCTTCACCTTCCACCTCTGTGGTTCGATTACCGTTCGCGGCGCCATATGTGAATTGAGTTTGTTGGTATCTCACTCTTGCTCCGAAGGTTTTCTCCGGGTTCTCCTGTTTTCCTCCCTTAGCAAAAAATAAGCTAAATTACAATTCGATCTGTGGTTTAGCTGGGTCCTGGTTTTTATCAGCCCATGGTTGTTTCAGATTCCGCTAAAATGCAGATACATTTTTTAGATTAAAAAAAATGGATGGCAAAAATGCCTTATTGTCTGAGCCATATACTAATGATCCGGTAAAAAAGTCAACTTGACCAAGCAAAACAGTTGTAGCCTTAAATTTAAGTAACAATCTGCTGACACGGTCGTATTGTCTGAGCCATGTATAAGGCTCAGACAACGACACATGCTTACTGCCCCGTTCAATGTCCACTGGACGTTTAAACAACATTTTATCCCTCTTCAGCTTAATTCCTAGTAGATATTCAATATTCATTGAATGCACTGCCATCGTAGCGTTTGTTACTGCAAACAAAATTGAAATCGATTGAATATTAATTGAGATACACAAATTTGAAGTGAACCTGGAAGCTATAATTGCACGAAAACCAGGAAATTAATGTTAAGTAGCCACCTCAACCACCAGAGTTAACCCCAACCCCTACTAAAACACCATATATGTCTTGCTTTCCAATAAACTTTGGTGGAGATCTTGACATAGCACGGAGCTACAACATACCAAATGATCACGTGAGTAAAGTGCGCTGTTGCTTAGCAACCATTGGTCAACTTTAAACAGCATTTTATCACTGTTCACCTTAATTTTTAGTAGATATTCAATATTCGTTGAATGCACTGCCATGGTAGCGTTTGTTACTGCAAACAAAATTGAAATCGATTGAATATTAATTGAGATACGCAAATTTGAAGTGAACCTGGAAGCTATAATTGCACGAAAACCAGTAAATTAATGTTAAGTAGCTAGCAACCCCAACCACCAGAGTTAACCCCAACCCATACTAAAACACTATGTATTTCTTGCTTGCCAATAAACTTTGGTGGAGATCTTGACATAGCACGGAGCTACAACATACCAAATGATCACGTGAGTAAAGTGCGCTGTTGCTTAGCAACCATTGGTCAACTTTAAACAGCATTTTATCACTGTTCACCTTAATTTTTAGTAGATATTCAATATTCGTTGAATGCACTGCCATCGTAGCGTTTGTTACTGCAAACAAAATTGAAATCGATTGAATATTAATTGAGATACACAAATTTGAAGTGAACCTGGAAGCTATAATAATTGCACGAAAACCAGTAAATTAATGTTAAGTAGCTATAGCAACCCCAACCACCAGAGTTAACCCCAACCCGTACTAAAACACTATGTATTTCTTGCTTTCCAATAAACGTTGGTGGCGATCTTGACATAGGACGGAGCTACAACATACCAAATGATCACGTGACTAAAGTGCACTGTTGCTTAGCAACCATTGGTCAACTTTAAACAGCATTTTATCACTGTTCACCTTAATTTTTAGTAGATATTCAATATTCGTTGAATGCACTGCCATGGTAGCGTTTGTTACTGCAAACAAAATTGAAATCGATTGAATATTAATTGAGATACGCAAATTTGAAGTGAACCTGGAAGCTATAATTGCACGAAAACCAGTAAATTAATGTTAAGTAGCTAGCAACCCCAACCACCAGAGTTAACCCCAACCCATACTAAAACACTATGTATTTCTTGCTTGCCAATAAACTTTGGTGGCGATCTTGACATAGGACGGATCTACAACATACAAAATGATCACGTGACTAAAGTGCACTGTTGCTTAGCAACCATTGGTCAACTTTAAACAGCATTTTATCACTGTTCAGCTTAATTCGTAGTAGATATTCAATGTTTGTTTGAATGCACTGCCATCGTAGCGTTTGTTACTGCAAACAAAATTGGAATTGATTGAACGGTAATTGAGATACATAAATTTGAATTGAACCCGTAAGCTATAATTGCATGAAAACCAGGAAATTAATGTTAAGTAGCAACCCCAACCACCAGAGTTAACCCCAACCCATACTAAAACACTATGTATTTCTTGCTTGCCAATAAACTTTGGTGCCGATCTTGACATAGGACGGAGCTACAACATACAAAATGATCAGGTGACTAAAGTGCACTGTTGCTTAGCAACCATTGGTCAACTTTAAACAGCATTTTATCACTGTTCAGCTTAATTCTTAGTAGATATTCAATATTCGTTGAATGCACTGCCATGGTAGCGTTTGTTACTGCAAACAAAATTGAAATCGATTGAATATTAATTGAGATACACAAATTTGAAGTGAACCTGGAAGCTATAATTGCACGAAAACCAGTAAATTAATGTTAAGTAGCTAGCAACCCCAACCACCAGAGTTAACCCCAACCCCTACTAAAACACTATATTTCTTGCTTTCCAATGAACTTTAGTGGAGATCTTGAGATATCAGGGAGCAACAACATACTAAATGATCACGTGACTAAACTGCGCCGTTGCTTAGCAACCATTGGTTAACTTTAAACAACATTTTATCCCTGTTTAGCTTAATTCTTAGTCGATATTCAATATTCATTGAATGCATTGCCATCGTAGCGTTTGTTACTGCAAACAAAATTGAAAACGATTGAATATTAATTGGAATATATGCACAAATTTGAAGTGAACCCGGAAGCTATAATTGCACGAAAACCAGTAAATTAATGTTAAGTAGCTAGCAACCCCAAACACCAGAGTTAACCCCAACCACCAGAGTTAACCCCAACCCCTACTAAAACACTATGTATTTCTTGCTTGCCAATAAACTTTGGTGGCGATCTTGACATAGGACGGAGCTACCACATACCAAATTATCACGTGACTATAGTGCGCTGTTGCTTAGCAACCATTGGTTAACTTTAAACAATGAATGAGGTATAATTAAATTGGTTCACATGGTAATTTGCAAATAGGAAACAACATTGCCTCATTAACAACCAATTTTCTACGCCCAAAGAAATAATCTGTGGAGTCCCACAATGGTCGATTCTTTGCCCTCTTCTCTTTTAATTATATATAAACGACTTGACAAATTGCCTTCGATCTACAACTCCATGTCTTTATGCGGATGACACAATTTTTTGACCCTGACGAACTTGCTAATTGATCAAAACCTTACCTGGGGAAACCATATATATAGTTGAAAACATGTAAAAAGTTAGTGCTGGCATTGGTGCCATTCGGCGTTTGAAGCCATTTGTCCCCACGTACTAACTCTCTTGAAACTATATACAAGGCGTTGGTACAGCCCTATTTCGATTATTGCTCTCCCTTATGGGATACCTGTGACAAGGCCGCGAATAAGGATAAATTACAAAAACTTCAATCACATGCCCCTCGGGTTATAACAGGAGCCAAATATGAAATACGCTCGGTAGACAGCCTTGACAAATTACAATGGCCAACTCTCCAGTCACAGCGATTACGATCAAAATCGATGTTTATGTACAAAATCTTAAAAAAATCAATGTGCGCCTTCACCTAAGAAATCTATTTTTTAAGCTCAATGACTGCCAAAAGAAATATAATCTCAGGAATATAGTTACAGATCTACGAATTTCCTCAAATGTAGTTTTGGGTATAGCGGTGCTATGCTTTGGAACAGTCTTAAAAATGAGGCTAACCTTGCTAAATCTCATAATCGATTTCGAAAAGAGATGCCTGCCTATCTGATGCAAAATATTTCCATGTAAATTTCTTAGAATCAAATATCTATTGTATTTTAAATAATTTCTCGATTATTACGATTTTTAACACTTTTGCTGTAACTATTTAAACGCCCCACCTGGAAATCAGCTTGTAAAGTTGTTGGTGGCTAGCGTCTCAAAATAAATTAAGTTGCATGTAAGTTGCATGTACACCTGACCTACTCTCCACTACACCTGGCTACCTCACCACTACACCTGATCGGGACCCACTCTCCACTACACCTGGCCCTCTCACCACTACACCTGACCCCCTCACTACTACACCTGACCCCCTCACCACTACACCTGACCCTCACACCACTACACATGACCCTCTCACCACTACACCTTACCCTCTCACCACTACACCTGACCCTCTCACCACTACACCTAACGCTCTCACCACTACGCCTGGCCCCCTCACCACTACACCTGGCTCCCTCACCACTACACCTGACCCCTTCACCACTACACCTGACTACTTATCCACTACACCTCAACGGTTCAGAGGTAGTGGAGAGGTAGTCAGATGTAGTAGAGAGGTAGTCGGGTGTAGTGGTGAAGGGGTCAGGTACGATGCAGTGGTGAGGAGGTCAGGTGTTTGGTGAGGTAACCAGACTTCGGGGTCGGAGCGTTGCGTGACAGAGCATACAGCGGTTGCGTAGGAGAATACAGAATTATAGACAGTTTTACGAGCTTTAGGGATATGTCCGCTACGATGGTCAATTTACGTGCGATAAATTCCAAGACCACCCTTTTGACATTCCATGGTTGCGAACGTACCCACACTAGTCACGTACTGATAGCAGCAAATTCGAAGTGGACACCAGTAGGTACATGAAAAGGCTCTGTGTATAGTGCTTCTCGTGTAGCCGATATATAACGCACTGCAGTACACCCAGAATATATTAACTTGTTCTAACTGATCTTTGTGTTCTAGTTACTAGCTCTAAAGCAGAGCGGATCACAGGCTTCCTAACGAACACAATACTGACATGTTATGCACGTGATAGGTGTGGTCAATCGACACAAAAATATAGTTTACATATATATTATAATATTGATATCTTCAGCTCTCTAGTTTTGGAACCATTATATGCAAGCTGTACCCATTAATCTGCTTACATTCAAGGAGAAGATATCAATGTTATAATATATATGTATGTGACTAGTGTGGGTACGTTCGCAATTAACCATTCTCAGTCACTGGTAGATAAACCCTACTATTGAAATCAACCAAACCAAGAGCACTTCATGCGAAATCATGCTAATTAACATACATGTGATCTCGATTGGTCGTGGTGATCTTTACATGTAGCTTTATCAGTGTTATATCGCCGCAGCCGGCATAGACGTTCATACATACAGTATGCGAATGTTGGCAAAACGACATATATACGTTGTTCGATCAGCTTTTCTGTATAGTCCTAGGACTTGTTTACTTATAAATTGAATCTTTTTTTTCTGATTACCCACGGACATCGTATAGAACAAAACTGATAGCAGATTCTTATATAGCAAGTCAAGCCCTATCAGCCAAGTTTCATTAAATTAGAAACTTGAACTCCTGGGTAATTTTGGAGTTAAATCCGGGAAGGTCCTCGTTCTCATAGCTGCGCATGCGCAAAATATGGGTTCATATCCTAATGGGACATTGTCAACATTGTTTCAAAAGTTAATTCCGTGGTGAAGCGGCATCAAAACAAACTACTGAGAACTGATATTGGTATTTGAGTTAAACTCTAAAAGATAGTGTTTGAATTGCTTTCACTATCCGTTATTTAGTTTGAGAGATACAAAGGTCTCTTTATAACCGGCTACGTTGACAATGTACCACCAAACCTGAAGTCAGACACTTTATACTTTGTCTCTTCGTATCCGCTGACGGAGAACTCAAGTACGTTAAGGCCTGGGATTATGGGCTTATACGCGGGACAGGCATTTTATTTTCAAACGTGCCTTAATTCGTGTTAATAAGCTCCGAACCTCCCCATTTTTAATCACAAGATAAGAGTTGATGACCTCAATCAGATCGTGTTCTTATATTGTTAGTGATGACGTCACATGACTAGTCACTTGACAAAACAGTAAATTGCTTTTCCAGTGGTATAGAAAACAGCTCAGGATATTACTTCAACGAATTTCGACTGGTCTCCGCCATACAAATACAGCCACGATTTAGCACCTGAAATATCATTAACCGTTAAAGTGCCCCTACGATCAAATTTTGACATATCAATTTTTTCTCATATTCGTAAAGTAGATTGGCTATATTATTACCAGTTCAAACCGTTTTTCGATACGACGACGGGAAGTCTTATTTTTTGAACTCCGAATCTTGAATTTTACATCCGCCATTACGCGAACCCGTTCCTGTGGGCGAGGAATGCCTGGTCATTTTTTAGCGTACGTGACGTCATACACTTAAGGTTATCGTATACCTTCAGCGTACTGTTCCGGATAAAATTAAGTAGCGTCTGGAATATTCGTCGTATTTAGATAAATTATACCTCATTTAAAGCCTATAAAATTGGCTACAACGATATACCTAAGGTTTGTAATTTTGATAAAAGTGTGATTTTTAAATAAACTTCTTTTCCGAACAAGCGAGTTGGTTTCCAAGAGCTCCAACTCCACGGCAATTTAATGAATTTAAGATCTGTTTGCTTTTCTGGACTCCCACAGACCTTGTTTACGAAACTGTGCCGGCGATTGTGGAAATTCGAAGCCGTTCTGAAGATATTTTGGTCTTCGTAAAACTGCTAACGCGCAATCCAAGTATAGATGAGGGAATCGCTCTTAGCGCCTCTCTTTTAAAATTTTTAAAAATCGCTGACACGGGTTTTTTAGCTGATATAAATTGCGAACAATCTGTGAAAATTTGAAGTCATTCGCACAAATTCGCGTCGAGTTGGAGCTTTTTTCAAACTATGTTTAGAACGAAAATAGAAAGTCAAGAAAACGCTCTGAAATTAGCCGGCCGGCGAGACTGATTCTTTCGACCAGTGCCTGGGAAATGTCAGTCAAAACTTCCCACAACAACACGTGTGGCTACTTTTCCCATACAAACCTTCACGCAAACTAACATATGTAGTAAGAAAGTGTACCATTTTCCCGCTTTGAAAAGCAAACAAAACGTTTTGAATAGAAATAATCGTTCAAGTTTGTGCATTGTACAGGACTGTAGCAATTTAACGAACCACAAAGCTGGCATTTCGCTACATGAATAATTCAAGCCTTTAGTTGAGTACCAAGAATACGGTTTGTAATTCTCTTCAAGCCTCATGCAAGGATGGTTTGTGTACGTTTTGAGGACAGAAGCTTCTCCATAATTGTTTGTATCACATGGAATAGCCGGTAAGACCGTACTAGTATAGATTGACCGAAAAATAAGCGGCTACGTTTGCTGAGTGAGAACATAGTTTATCATTGCTGTTTCCTATAAACAGAGAAACCTATCGATGTAGTATGCCTTTTAATTTACTGCTAATTTTATGTTCAAGACAATAAACCACAGAAGAAACCACCAATATTATTTCATGAAGTACCTTGTTTCAGTTGTTTGTGTCGGTGTCAAACAGAAACGGGGGGCGCGAAGTTTGGTTCTGTGATAGCCACTGTAAAAGCTGCAGATCAGTCAGTTTCAATACATTGTTTTAGTCTCTAGTAAATTCTTATCATTCACGATTTCATGTTAGACAAGAGAGCGATTTAATTTTATAGCAATTACATTGTATTTTAGAATGTAGATTCGCCGGTAAATCTATTGCCGGGACACAGATAATTCTCGATCTCTCTCATTTACGAACTAGCAATCCGGGTTTCACTATAAACAATGAACAAACTTAGGACTTATAAACTGCTGATCATTACCTTAGTGATTTCTCCGCTGAATTCTCCCTGTAGCCCGGATCCAGTAACAGCACAACCTGAAAGCCGAACCAGGGAAAATACCCTGGGAAAAAATTACCCCCAAAAGATAAGAAACCTCTGCTAGCTAGCACTACTTACTGGCAGGCCACTTCCCAAGCGATTTTAGCGACTATTCATTCGTCCATCAACTCGGTCGCCAGCGGCTTTATTTCCCCCTAAATCATCAACATCCGGCAATAAATTTAAACAGAAAGACACATTACTATGTTCTGAATAATCTGATGCAGATTTTAGGTCGTTATTTACTAAACCACAGCAAAATTCGCAGTGTGAGTTTGTCGACAACATAAGAAGAAATGTATGGGTTCGAAGCAACTTGAGAACGATGCGTTAAGTGTATGACGTCACATACGCTAAAAAATGACTAGGCATTCCTCGCCCACGGGAACGCATTCGAGTAATGGCGGACGTGATTTTGACGGTAAACTCTCTTTAAAATGTGTGGTCTAATTGGCCCCATTCAAACTTTTTTCACTGATTTGGATATTTCTGCCACTGTTTGTTCTTATGGAATACAAAAAAGTGACAAAAGAAATGGTCAAATTTCGTCGTAGTGGCACTTTAAGAACATACAGGGTGTTTTTAAAGTCACGTGTCCTAATTTGCATATTTCCCCCTTAAAGCAATCAAGTTTTCCAACCAGCCAAATCGTGATTGTGAAGAACTCCGCTGGAGAACTAAAACAGCACATCAAAGATTCTGGTAGCTGCTTTATTCACCACCGGATTTGTTTTTTAATTCTGAGGTCCTAAACCGGATCACGTGATCAGCATTTCTGGACTCTGAAGTCCCGCCGATTTTCGAAGAAAAACCGATACACAGGGACATATTTGGTATTTTAGTCTCGTTTCCACGTTGTCACAAGCCTTATTAACATACTTGAGAAGAGCGAAGGCTCTGGGAGGAGATTGACTTTGTCAGTGTGCCATATGATGGTTTATGTGGTCACTCCTGAATTCTGAATTCATGGAAGGAATTGTGTTGGATTTTGAGCTGCTCTGTTAGTTAGCCGGTTTCCATGGCAACAATCTATCAAATAACATCATGCCTGGCGAGTGTTTGTTGGCTTATAATGTGCAATACCAAGAGGCCACCAGGAGTAGTGGAGAGGGGGTCAGGTGTAGTGGTCAGGTAGACAGGACTAGCGCAGAGGGGGTCAGGTGTAGTGGTCAGGTTGGCAGGAGTAGTGGAGAGGGGGTCAGGTGTAGTGGTCAGGTAGGCAGGAGTAGTGGAGAGGGGGTCAGGTATAGTGCATGGTCAGGTAGGCAGGAGTAGTGCAGAGGGGGTCAGGTGTAGTGGTCAGGTAGGCAGGAGTAGTGGAGAGGGGGTCAGGTGTAGTAGATGTAACTGCTGGGAATCTAGAGGTTGCTGCTTACTCAAATCTCAACAATTACAGGGGTAGCTTGGTACAAATGAATTCGAACTCCACAGATTGATTACAACAACTGTACTTTAATCAACAAATAGTTCACTGTTCTCAATTCGACAAGGTTCTGGTTTGTACGTCGGTAGAATATGTAGAATTGTGGGAGTTGTAGCTTTCGTAGCAAATGTAGTATAGAAGTTGTAGGGATGTAGGTTCGAACTGAAATACGATAATTAAAATACACGAGTTATAATATGATCGTTCTAACAATCTAACAACATTATAGCGTGTAACATATGACAATCGATACTTATATAACTAATTGTTTAAGATAGTATAATCATAGCATAAATAACATGATCAAACTGAGAACATAACAGTGTCGCGTGGAATTGAATAGCACTGACATAACTAAATCACAATTTCGATAAATCGTATAAATCGTCTGGCTAAGAGATGAACAGCATAACAAAACATAAACGTCCTGTAATTGACTCGAGCATAATTAATTTTACTCTAGCAAGCGTTTGATTTGCAACGATCAAGGCTATAACTTATATCAACTAGACAGTATAAAGAAAATATAAAGACTTACTTAATTTGGTTTACGCTTGTACCAAAGGTAGCAGATCATAGATAAAGTTGTATATCCTATATGATCGTAGCGTGGTAGCGGAGTAACTAACTGAATTTGCTTGATAGAACAGTCTACTCAGAAAACGTGCCTAAGGTAGTATGAGTCATGTAGTGTAGTGTAGTAGTGTAGGTGTAGTGGTCAGGTAGGCAGGAGTAGTGGAGAGGTAGGCAGGTGTAGTGGAGAGGTAGGCAGGTGTAGTGGAGTGGGTCAGGTGTAGTGGAGAGGTAGGCAAGTGTAGTGGAGGGGTCAGGTGTAGTGGAGGGGGTCAGGTGTAGTGGAGAGGTAGGCAGGTGTAGTGGAGGGGGTCAGGTGTAGTGTAATAATAATTAATATAGCTACTATTAACTACTACTAGGAATGAAAATACTAATCAATAATCTACTTGTATGGCCCAAGGGATGGAATTAAACTGTTAAAAAAAGCCAGAGAATCACAATTGCGAACTTCAATGGGCAAATTGTTCCATAATTTAGCACATCTCCGATAACAACGTTAGGTTGTGCGGAGAGATTAGTCAATCTCTGTTTCGACCCAATTATAACAATATTTAAACTTCATTTGTTTGATGCAAGCCAGTTTCTAATATCGATTAAGTCCTTGTTTACCCCCATTTCCGTTTTTTCTATTGTTTTCCCTGAAGCCGTCAAGCTTGTGTCGTCAGTAGTGGATGGGCTCAGGTGTAGTGGTGAGGTAGGCAGGTGTAGTGGAGAGGTAACCAGGTGTAGTGGTGAGGTAGCCAGGTGTAGTGAAGGGGGTCAGGTGTAGTGGTGAGGTAGACAGGTACAGTGGAGAGGTAGGCAGGTATAGTGGTGAGGTAACCAGGTGCAGTTGAGGGGGTCAGGTATAGTGGTGAGGTAGGCAGGTGCAGTGGACGGGGTTAGGTGTAGTGGTGGGGGTTAGGTGTAGTGATGAGATAACCAGGTGCAGTAGAGGAGGTTAGGGGTAGTGGTGAGGTAACCAGGTATAGTGGAGGGGGGTTAGGTGCAGTGATCAGGTAACCAGGTGCAGTGGAGGAGGTTAGGTGTAGTGATGAGGTAACCAGGTATAGTGGAGAGGGTTAGGTGTAGTGGTGAGGTAACCAGGTGCAGTGGAGGAGGTTAGGTGTAGTGATGAGGTAACGAGGTATAGCGGAGGGGGGTTAGGTGTAGTGGTGAGGTAACAAGGTGTAGCAGAGGGGGTTAGGTGTAGTGGCGAGGTAACCAAGTGCAGTAGAGAGGTACGCATATGTAGTGGAGAGTGGGTTAGGTGTAGTGGTGAGGTAGGCATGTGTTGTGGTCAGGTAACCAGGTGTAGTGAAGAGGGGTTCAGGTGTAGTGGAGAGGTATCTTACAGTATCTTACATAGACGAGAGCAATGACGTAATCTTTCACATTTGTTATTTTTATGTTTACTGTAGGTTTGGATATACATGTATAATCTCATCAAAAGTTTACATTATAAATATGTAGTTTTCCAGCATTCCCCTAACGAAAATTAACAACATCAACAAAAAACGCATGGATATGCACAGGAAAGTGTGACTAGTTGCAAACTGTGGAATACGCAAAAGTTTTCTTACAAGCAAAGTTCTATTTGAAATGTAGTATTCTATAATTTTACATAATTTAGCATAACCAACTTATCGAGAGAACGGGAATTGGAAACCCAAGAAACCGGGTTCAACTCCCTACTGATATAGATCAGAATGTGTAGTGGTGCAATTGTATGGGTAGCGATACAGACTTTGCTATCCGGAATCGAACCGGAAACTCAGACCTCAAGTGCTTGTGACACTCAATGTCCTCATTCTGCCATAATAACAATTTTGTGTCTGTAAAGGCGCTGGCCAATATGCAATGCATATACGTGAAGGGTACTATTTTCATTAAAAAAAGATAATACCACAATTTTTGGTTGCTTTACTCCTGTTTACTTTGTATAAGCCAATGAAATAAAGAACAAGAGAAAATTAACACATTCTGCATCCACTGCATGGAAATGACATTGTATCCACCCATAACTATACAAAACCAGAAGCTTGGTAAAGGAAGATAGTAAAAGCCTGTGTCAATAAATTGGTTTGCTACATGCATATAGTCCAAGGAAATGAGGATGAGGCAGCCAGTGTACTCTTTATCCACTCAAATATTGTTACAAATATTATTTCTCCCCTATATCTATCAAAGAATGAATGCACTATCGAACTAAACTAAACTTCCAGATAAAAAGTTGGTGATTCTGTTCTGTCAAACATTATATGGATCGCAAATAAATAATAAACAAACAAATAAATGAATAAATAAAACCTAATGGCAAGGACGTCCATATTTGCTCTTATTTGCAATAAAATAACTGCTAACCAACACCGTTACATTGGTGGGTTGTTTATTTTATTGCATTGAGGCGGACTGATTGATGGGACAGAATTGCTGACTTCTCACCTGGAACTTTGACCAGTTTTGAGAAGTTGATCACTAGATCTAAATTGTTGATACACATTTGGGACAAATTTCATATCAATGACATTCAATATGGCAAATAACTTGTGATTTTGCTCTGTGTTCTCATTGAACATCAAGATCCATGTAGAGAGAACAATAGGTTTGCATCGGGCATCAACCTTGATGCATGTGACCAAATATGTGCCCTCCATTGGATGACATTATGCTCATGAATGCATAATGGTTGAGTTTGAGAAGTTCAAGTGCACAAATGGGCCCAAAGCCTTAAATATTTCACAATATGATTCAAGTTGTTTCATTACTCCTTTATTACAGACTTACTATTCCTGGCATTTGCCGTTTTCTTCTAACATCTTCTAGCAGCAGGTTGCATTTGTAGTTATAAAGCTACTACTGAATTACAACATCAAATTGCAGCACAACAGGTGCAAAGTTGAAAATCCCTGGTGGGATGACCACTGGAAAAATTCCCTAAAAAATACCTTGGGCAGAAAAAAGTTATACCCCCCAAAAATGACAAATTCTTTAAAAGTTTCAGCCATATACAGTTTTCTCAATTGTACTTTATGTCCATAGCTCAGATTTGCCCCTAAAAAATACCAGATGCAATGAAAATGTGGCTTTTGCTCAAACAACCCCTAAAAAATACCAGATTGTCAATTTCAAACCCTAAAAAATATGACGGTGACCATCCCTACCAGCGGAATATAGGAAGAACCCCCCCTCTGGGTTGTAAATAGTTTTCCTATAAAGTCCAGTCATTTGACTCATCATGAGAGATGTTTGGTCAGTCATTAATTAATGTTTGTTTTTTACTCTAAACAATTGGTGGAATGACCACCAACAAAAAAGTTCAATAAACCTAAAAGTAAGCCTATATAATTAAGGACTGGCTTGTTAACTTTAAACAGTATACAGTCGCTAAATAGGGCAGTCTCCAAGATTAGGAGATTTATAACAAATGCCTGAGTCAGAATGCACAGTACATGTAGCCAGGATGTCTAGGCTTGCAGGTAGATGGAACTTTATACCCTAGTAGATTGACTTAACCCCTTAAGCCAACTTATATTGTAAGTCAAGCCCAGGGTGTTTATTAAGAATATCAGTGGGCTGATATGAACAGACTGGGATAATATACAGTGTAGTGTTTGTCCTGATACCAGATTGTGAATTTCAAACCCTAAAAAATATGATGGTGACCATCCCGACCAGCCGAATATAGGAAGAACTCCCCTTCTGGGTTGTAAATAGTTTTCCTCTAAAGTCCAGTCATTTGACTGACTATTTATTGAAATGTATGGGAAAAATTTTAAGAAACGAGTCTGGCTCTATTTGACACTGTAACTTAATTTGTACTTGGAATCATTATAAGCTTCAATGCCTCCCTGCTTCAATCCACTATGCAGTGTGACAAGAATTCAAGAATTTTGTGTAGTCCACCAAATCTTGATCCACAGTGTTTGAAACAAAACACAGCTGAGTGAAACCAATAGTGTTTTTAATAGTGGTTTGAAGATTACACTTATTGTTTATAGTGGACAAACACAAAACACAGCTGAGTGAAACCAATAGTAAGATGATCAGGCCTGTAGCCAGGATTTTTGACTGGGAGGTGCAATTTTTACATGAAAATGAATCAAGGAAAGCCGAAGCCAGGGGCTTATATTATATACCAACAAATGAGGATTCCTAAATGCCAGGACTCGAGCTAGGACTTGACCCAGGGTGGGGATTCTAGTACAAGAGGCCACAGCTCAGCTCAGACAATCATCAGGCCCATAGGGATCGATGGGTGTGCTTGCACCCCCTGCAGGTTGTGGAGGTCTGCTTTTTTGGACCGATGGCTCAAAAGAGAGAAAGAAAGAAAGTAAGTGAAGTGTTTAAATCAAACTGCCTTGAAAACACATGAAATGCAGTCTCAGACAACCTAATTTTTTTAATGTTTCCCGAGTTACATGTAGGACTCTTCCAGACCCCTACAAACTCTCGCCGGGTATTTTACATGAAATCGCCGCCTACTTTGATTGAAAAATTCCCCCAAAATTAGATATTTGCGCCAATGGCGCTCGATGCTCGCCGCCTACTCTTCAAGTTTTGCCACTTACTTCAAATGTTATTGAAAACCCTGGAACTGGCCGGGTATTCTATAGTTTAGCCGTAAGCTTACCTTTCGTCTCTACAATGTTGAATATAATTCTGAAAGCACAAAGAACCAGCTCGTCCCTTGGCTCGAGTCCTAGCTTGAATCCTGGCTCGAAAAATTGCCAACTCTTGAGATAGGTTCTGTTCGCCTCCTTGTCGATTATTACTCGGGCTGCCTGTGGCATGGCCCGGTTCCTGAAAGGCCGATTAGACTAATCCAGGATTAAGTGCTAATCCTGGATTAAATTCGCTAATCCAGGATTAGCTAATCCTAGGTTAAAAAGCCGTTCCTGGAAGGCCGATTTAACCCTAGATTAACTAATCTAGGATTAACCAAACTAATCTAGGATTAAGCCTAACAAAAACGGGTTTTACGGGTTTATGTATGTCACGCGATCGCGAACATCCGCGCTCGCGCTTAATTTTTAGTTTGACTTTTCTACAAGAAATAAAAACAAAGAAATAATAATTGCAACATTGTAATATTGTAGTGCCGATAGAGAGTAAGGTAATATAAAATGACAGAGATGAGTGAAGTCGAGGTGACAGCAGAGCCATCCAAATGCAACCGAAAAAGGAAAGCTAATTTTTCCCTCGCAGAAGTGGCTTTGATAACAGAAAATGTCGAGAAGAACATGGCCCTTCTACACTCCAAGTTCACAACGAACGTTACAAACAGAAAGAAGCATGCAGTTTGGGACGAGATAACCCGGGCCGTAAACGCCGTAGGGGTTGAAGTGCGGTCGGTGCAAGATGTTAAGGACAAATGGAAGAACTTGTATTGCACGGCTAAAAAGGAGTTTTCGGCATTTCATCGTGAATCTCACAAGACCGGTGGCGGACCAGCACCGAAAAAGCCCTCACTGGCTAGTGACAGAATTATTCAACTGTGTGAGGATACGCCAGGTTTTTCTGGCCTTAAAGGATTCGAGTCAGGTACGTACGCCGGTCGGAAAATTCTTATAATTGTTTACATATAATTTAAATTGTCCAAGTGCAAAATCTCACCTGAGCCCCACCCCTTCCCCTCCTGATAAAAGAAATGAATGGTAGGCTGCATTTATTAGCAGGAAAAATAAGGTGTTACATAAATCTGCAAGAAACTTTACCAGTCAGCAACTCCATGTACTTCAATATGGTTTCTTCTGCCCGTTTTTGTTGTTGTTGCAGATTTATGTTCAATGACTAGAAAAAGGTGTTGCAGATGTGGTCCCTTATTACTTTCCCATCTTCGGGTCCATTGTATTGAACAAGTTCTGGCTGGTCATCAAGGTCAGCATTGTCGTTGTCCATAACCTCATTCATTAAGATTGCAATGTTGTGCAAAACAGCACAAGCACCAATCAATATACAGACCTTTTCAGGCTGCATTCTCACCTCGGAATGTAAAAGGTGAAACCGTCGTTTCCATCTCCCGAATGCTTGCTCTATGGCAACTCTGGTTTTGGTGTGTGCTTTATTGAAATCTTGTTGGTTAGGTGTCAGTGGATTAAGGTATGGAGTGATAATAAATGGCTTACATGGATAACCACTGTCCCCTAAAAGGAAACCATCGTCAATGGTATGATGTTGAGCTTCTATCTGCTCAAAAATCCTGGAATTGGAGAAGATAAAGCTGTCATGTGTACTTCCAGGCCATCGAGCCACTATGTTCGTGAAGATACCTTCAGAAAAATATATACATGCAAGTAACTTAATTTATCAGCTGAATACATATATGTACATGTAGGTCTAATAATTATTATATTTATGATATTTCAACAACCCTTAACAGTATCACAGTACAACAAAAGTGCAATATATAAATTTTATATATAGTCATACGTCATATAGATATTAATGAAACTGAATTAAATACAAAAATTATATATCCATTTTCACATAGACATATCTTGGGTATGGTATTTATCTAGTGCTTTATTTAGTATAATGCTTGATGAAGACAAGTATATATATAGCTAATTTGTTATTAATGTCTTATTGAGGGATATAAAATTTTAACACTTTGTCTTAAACAGGGTATGGAAATTTGAGTTTTTTGTCTTAAACAGGGCAAGGGTTTCAGAGCCTCAGCGGCACACCCTACCCAACTGGGTAGAGTACTCCCCCCACCGGGTATGCATGCTGCCAGTTTTAATGTAACAACAAAGATGTTTGAAAATGATGACATGAATTGAATGCTCCCTTATATTTTTTATAACTGAATGGTAGAAACTATTACAAGGTTATCTAACTATCAGTTAGACCCTCAGAGGTGCAGATCCAGGAAAAAAACTAAACATAGGTACAAGCCAAATGAGCACTGAAGGCACAAGCTCTGAAATACTATTTCCAGCATTTTCGATGCAATATTTCCTTGGCAATCAACCTAAATCAAGAGCAAAATCTGACCGTTTTCTGAAAAAAATGGTGGAAATCTAGATCTACATCTGGAGACCCATACAGCTATAAATACTAGTGGTTTGTAGTAATATTATTGTGCTTGAAGTTTCTGAAGTTCGACAATATAAAAAACTGAATAAAAGCAGCAATGAGTTTTAATAATAATAATTATAATAGCATTTATTTAAACATGTTAGTGGAGATACTTTGGCATTCAAAGCTGATGTGGCCGTGAATAAATAAATGAATGAATTTTAACTATACTGGTACATGAACTGCTATAAAAAGTGACGGGAAAGATCATGATGCAGTAGGATGGATCAATTACATGTACTTTATTTTTGGAGGGGGATGAAAAATGGAAAAAACATGTTTGCAGGGGCTGAGAAATTTAAATAAATTGTTTGCAAAGAATGGATTTTTTTTAACGTCAGGCTAAAAAAAAACTAGAAAAAAATATTTTAAAAGGCAGCATCACCCTTAATTACTACTACATTGTAACAATATATTATAATTTCTTACCTTTGTGATTGCATATTGCTTGCACATTTATCGAATGAAATCCTTTCCTGTTGACAAAGTCATTTTCATTATTCGTCGGTCCCTGTATTCTTACGTGGGTTCCATCTATGCATCCGATAACTCCAGGGAAACCACCTTTCTCGTAAAATGCCACTTTCGTTTGTTGAAGCTCCGCCAGGGAGGGCCAGCGAATGTATTGGTTTTGCTTTGCAGCCAGGGCCCGTGAAACTTCATGGACTATCCGCGAAACTGTAGACTTTGGCAAGCCAAAGGTGTCCCCTATAACCTGAAGGAAACTGCCACTGGCAAAGAATCGCAAAGCAACAAGAACTTGAACCAGAGGCTGTAGCGCATGGTTGCGAGCTGTTTCCCGAGTGAGATCGTCTGACAAGATGTTTACTAAATATCTTATCGACTCTCTCCCGAACCTGTATCGAGACTTTAGCTCTTCGTCTGTAAAATCATCCAAGGTGATAAACCGAAGCCGGAATTGCCTTTCCCTTCCTCTAACGCCCAAATCACGAAAAAGTAAACAATCCTCCATTTTGTTTTCTCATGCAACTTTAATCGCTGATTAACTAGTTAATCCACCTCGCTAGGTGGATTAAATTTCCCTTAATCTAGGATTAAATTTAATCCTAGATTAGCACTAATCGCGCTTTGAGGAACGGAATTTAATCTAGGATTAATTTTAATCCTAGATTAGGGAAATTTAATCCTGGATTAGCGCTTATCGGCCTTTCAGGAACCGGGGCCAGCTGGTCGTTATTTTTTTTTTGTTGGGTGTCGCAAAATTTTTGCGCATGCGTTAAAGGTCAAATTCACACCAATCAGATTGCACTGTGCTGATCACACAACAATCGCCAGGTTAATTTATTTACATAATTTAATACAGTAAAGGAAGATGGCGGAGGAACCGCGAGGAACTTTGGAGTCTCATCTCTCAAATGTAAGCCAGTTTAATGTTTTATTTAACTTCACCCGTGCGAAAGCCTTCCAACAGGCTCAGGATATTTCAACTGGCGCTATTGTCGGAGCCGAAGGACCGCGTTTTTTACCCAGATGGCCAGTGATTCTATTATACGACACGTACGACGACCTGAAGCCAGTGTAGGGGCCAGGATCCGGAAAGCTAAAATTCGAAGAAATACATATTGGAATCTATAAGCCATCGGCTCGCTGTGCTGCATTTAAAACATCCGAGGAGAACATCTTATTTTGGGTGAAGGCACTTCAAGACCAATATTATGAGTCTCTTAAAAAACTGTCAGAGATTTAAATTTACCGTAAGTTGGATCAGAGAGTATTGAGATCAAGTTATTTCGTTCCAGCGAGGATATTGACCTAGCGGAAACGGTACAAGCTGTCGAAGGATTTTACTTATAATCATCCACGTCTACTTAACAACAGGAATAGTTATGTGCCAAGGCATGGGCAAAGATAGAGTTTCCCAGATTACAGATGAAAGTAGAGAACTTAATGAACGAAGAAACAGAGGTCACGCGCGACATGCTTGAGAACATGAACATGTTCAACACTTTATGTTATACTAAGAAAACAAAACAAATTACATAGCCTGCAAGTTCACAAGTCAATGAAAAACCCCAAGAGCCTGTAGTTTTGGATCAACATATCCTTGAAACTCCAAAAGCAACATACACATGAGTCAAATTCAAACCGGAAGAGACGGACTTCTTTAGATTCTTCACGAGGATAAAAATATTTATTAGCCCGCAATAAGAACTCTCTCGCTGCTTTAACGACCTTGATTTGTAACATGGAGGCTGACCTAACTGATATGGGTAATGAATTCTTACTCTCGTCACATCAAAACACGAATCAAGAAACGAAACTCAGTCATTTGGAAGACAAATTAGTGCAGCAAGATAATATATACAAGACCGAAATCAAGATGCTGTCATCTCGAATATATTATTGACCTAGAAGTTGAAAATGGCGAGTTGAAAGCGGATATAACTTAAAGCTGAGACTTTCAAACTTAAAAAAAAAATGAAGAATACAAAAAAGAAGACAATGTTCCGAGACTACCCAACCTACTGAAGCTTATCAGTTTGTTCAAGAGCCATATTTCTTACATGACAACCCGATCCCTATTCATCAGATGATACATTTTCTGTGCTAAATGACGAGAGTTTACAATCACCTGACCGACAACCCACTACTAAAGAAAGGGACCATGAAGTACGGTAGTACGGTTAATTCTCGGGTTCAAAACAATGAATATATGCCTGCTCAAATGCAGTGTGTTAAACGAATAAGTAGTGTTTAAATTAAAAGGTCAACATACGAGAAAAAGAAAACTATTAAATTACATATATACTAGGGGAGCAGAGAATGAAAGTCACCGCGCTACTGGCCACTCCTAAAGACTGCTAAATTCAGCTAATAATTCTTCCCTTTGGTTAATATTAGAGGATTAAGAGGATTTCAAATGAAAGTGTATTTCATCTTCAATCTAATGTGGCCCGAGTGAAAGCCCAGATGGGCTCTTGTTAAACCTTAAAATGTCTGCATAGCCCTACACGAGTCACGAGACAACAATAACAGAGATAAGTTAAGTCGCGCTGGAAGCGTAAACCGGGAGAACTACGAAGGCTAGCTGCGAAGGACATCCTTTATCAGTAATCTAATGGCGGTCATATACGCTTTCTCTCTCTCCCCTACAAAATAATCTTTGTCGCAAGTCACGACTGCCATGAGCTTTTCGTTCCCAATCTATTGACCGGGAGACGCATTTCTAATGAGCAATATGATTGGACCATCCACGTGCAACGTCAGAGATCATGTCAGAGATCATGTCAGAGATCATGTTACCACAGAGGTCAGAACTGCCACGGTACACGCATCAACCCAAGCGAACGGCGTTGTGCTTCTAGAACTTAAAACGTATCTGCCAATTTCAAGTGCTGTAAACAGTATTTGATTCAATATGTCCACTGTATTGAGCAGAGAAAGAACTAACAACAGGTGGTTTACCATGAATGGCGATGTAAGCGAGAAAAACTTGTCTGATATCATTCTCCTCAATGAAATGCTTAAACCACACAGAGTCCAGTGTTTCAAGGTCGTCACTGAATTCATGGAGAGTATTGGTGTGCCTTACTTCGTTTCAGACGGCACACTGCTGGCAATATACCGCGACCAAGGGAAAATTATTCCTCATGATTCGGATACAGACATGTCAATAATGGAAGAAGATATGCACACAGTGTGGAAGAACCGCCATTTGCTGCCAGAGGGCTACAGATGGCAGACCACGTGTAGGGCAACCGGCATAGAATGGTGTGACGAGAATGGCAGCAAGCCTTTTGATCCAGCCACAAAGGGAGCCAAGAAATTTGAAATCGTCGACAAGGAGGATTATTCTTACTATCTGAAACACTTTGCTCACAATCCTTTGGTGACCAAAGGTAACGTATATAACGCTACAGATATATACACATACAGACGAGCAACGGACGATCCGTCGACTCTGCAAATCAACTATGCACTACTTGGCCTTGGAGTGGAGAAGAAACGCTTCGCATATGACAAGATATTCCCGCTGAAGAAGTACAGCTTCGAAGGAGTGCCGTGCTGGGGCCCCAGTGACCCGGAATACTGGTTGTCCGAGTTTTATGGATACCTCGGGCGAGACGCTTATTACGATCCTGATACAAAAGCGTGGAAGAAGATGGAGAATGTTAGGAGTGGAGGCATTGCAGTGAATTAGTAGCCGTATTATCGAGACGGTAATCTGCAAATCTTGAAATGTGACAATCGAGAGATCGAGACTTTACGCAAGTAGGGCGATCACGTGTAGGGAGGTGAAATTTAAGTGTTTTCTCGTATTAAAAGTAGGTGTTTATTGTTTCTCGTTTTCATCGTTGATTGCTTTTCCCATCTAGATTTTTGAATGATACTAAGCACGGAGTTTCCTTAGGCCGACAGAAAACCAAAGTTGTTTACTTCTTTACCGCTTTCGCCCTCTACTAAATGAACTTGGGGTTTCCAAGTTGTGAGTTCTGCAGACAACGGTCCTGAAATGTTACCCTGGGCCCGGTTAACGTTGTTCGAAGCCAGGGTAACTTTATCCCTAGGATAGCGCTAAATATGTCATTCTAATCTGTACAGTTTACCCTCGGGTTAGCTATTAACCCCTGGCTTCGAACAACCGCGGGGTCGTGGGTGCCAGAGGTTACGGGAGCGGCGAAAAAATAACCTTTGGTCTAAGCTGACCTAATTTTGCAATTCCAAACGTGACTTGGGTAATTTAACCCAATTAGGACTCACTCAGTAGTTTGAGCTAAACAACATATTTCTGCTTTCTCAGCTCGTTACAACTCGTTAGCTCTGGTTCTGAGTGGACAAAATGTCAGGCAACAATATTTACACATCTAAAAAATGAATGAAGCGATATTTTCATAAATGCTTTTGTGTTGTTGGAAAATGGACAAAATTAAAACTTTCATAACTTTTGATTTCCTTAACCAATCGACATCGGGTTTTCGATTCCTTCTTTCTCATCACGAGTAGATTTTAACAATATATGACATTCCATTTTTTGAGGTAATGAACAGTTGCAACTGAAACGTATTACAAATGGATAAATGACGTCATTGTGATGTCACGATGGTAGTTACATAGCTTAAAAAATCAGGTTATATTCCTTTTACGATTCTACATCCTACCAAAATTCAATCGTCTGCATTGAAAACTTTTTAAAATATAGAACTCATGCCGTTTTTATGGTCGTTTGTGCCCACCGTGTCTTCTGACAATTGGTAGGTAGCTTCACTGTTTGATCTGAGAGAAAATGGAAACATATGTTGCCGTCCTGATATAATACTATTAGGTTTTTTTTGGTATTGCAGATTTTACACGGACCTAAAAAGGCAATTGACTAAAGAACTAAGAGAACGGAAACTCTAACTTGACAGCTTAAATGCCAACAGGCAATTTAGGCTACTTATAAATCCACCAAGAAAATTAATGAAAACTATTTTGAAATATACTTGATTGCTTGCAAAAAAGAAAGGCACTGCCTTAGATAGCTCTTCTCGTTTTCGTTCACTCTACTATTATTGGGCTTCCACCAGGAGCCCATTACCAGGAGCATCCATATATACTATACCCATGAGTCAGTGTATAACTGGTTTGAGCTATTTTCAGAACATGTTTCCCAGGTAACTGCCTTCTGACTCTGCTGCGATCGTGCATATGCTTGATGTAATTATAGAGATTAAGAATGATCTATTGTTCTTTGAGGTGATTTTACTAACACTGCATTGTCCTGACTATGGTTTGATTGGATTCCCAAAGTGTGGATCTGTTCTAAATATAGCTCAATCTGGTCATACGCTGACTCACAGACCTAGTTTGAGATGGACGCTCCTTGTAATGGACTCCTGGCTTCCACTCGTGTAAAATTCTTTTTAAAAAGTGCCAAAAACCAATTGCTCTGTCTGAATTTTTCAAATAACCCCTGACCCCCCTTTATAAAATTGCTCGTGTTTTTGTCTTTAAAGCCAGTAGTAATATATAGTGTATAGAGATTAACAGAAGAGTGGATCGACTTCACGTCGGTCTACGAAACAGATTTGTATTAAATCTATGTACTCAAAAATAGAGTAGTCTGCACATTGGCTATATACATATATATGTGCATGTGTGTGTGTTCGTTCATGTTTTTTAGTTAAAACTTTTACATTATTGTAAAGTCACTAATTCCAAGCTATCCTTTCTTGTGTTGTACAGCCACTTTATTATTTTCAAGGGAACTAACTATACAGCAGGAATTGAGCCAGAAGGGACAATTTGGTCCTTTTGTGAGTTATCTGGCATTTAATTTTCTTTGAAAGTGGCCAAAGTGGGTCAATTTGACCATTATTGTATCTTTTTCAAGCGGGAATGGCGCAATGGCGCAGCCTGGCTCGTTCCCTGATACAGTTATTTGGCCAAATAGAAAGATGTGTGTTTCCAGTTAGCAATCAAGTTTAGATTTCTCCTGTTGACCCTACAACTTTTTGCACCAAAATTGGATTAGCTGGATTATCCTGTGTTGGTGGCTCTAAAAGGCAGGGAGAGGCTTTTTTTTATACCAGTTCTGTGTTAGAGGGATTTAACTTTTTCAGTTGGTTTACAATCTTTGGTATTTAACAATCTTTTAAATCGTTCCTTACAAGCATAACTGCTTCATATTCCTTACGAAAAATGAGTATCTTTACATGCAGTCATGCATTGAAATTGCAACTAATACTTGTGGCATCAGCCTCAATACATATTACAGCTTCCTGATTGATATTAAGGTATTTATCCTACAGTTCCTGATGTACCTTGCCCACTACATGCACCAATTCAGTGACCTGTTGAGATAACAATTAAAGGAAAGGAATTAGTATGCCTTGGAAAAGGCAGCCAGCACAAAACACACCCATTACCAGCTGAAATTTTGGCCTTCTCTCCAACACAATAGCTACTAAATGTTGTTAATTAATTTTAGTTAAACTAAATCGTCAACACTGACATTGGAGCGACTCTATTAGCTTATGTTTATCTTATGTACTTATATTGTATTAGCACTAGCTGCACTGTTTAGCACATTTGCAGTGATGGCATATACCATAAATTATATATTAACTGAATGTTAAGCAAATTAATTAATTGTCAGGCATAAGAGCTTGAGGATAAATGGTGAGGCATGTCAAAGATAGCCCAGGTTCACAAGCACAATGATTCATGTAGGGTCAATTCAATGCAAGCAGAGAAATCAAAATGGCAGACATGAGTATAGAATGCAGTTATGTTACCTGGCTACATGCTACTAATTGCTAGTAACTTGCAATCTGAAATGTGGCTCTAGGATATAAAGTTGTTCCTACAAGGGTAAAACATAATCCCAGTGCTACCCACTTGCTTGTAAACATAAAACAAAGAGGAAATATGCCAGTGCTGGGGTAACCCCATCTAACTGTAAACAGGTCCTTAAAACTGTTGTTTGTAATGAAACCTTTACTATCATGATTAACTATAAATTATTATACGAATTTTAATGCCACTTATGATGGCCCATGGTAATCAGGTTTTGATTTTGATGAAAGCTGTGTGACAAATTATTACAGTCAAACATGGAAATAACAATAGATATAAAAATAGACATGCAGAATAGAATAAACTTATTATTACATAACTGTAAATTTGATAGTGCTAATTACTATATTTTTGCATTATTTATAATTTACAAAAATGTATTATTTTTAATACATGTACCTAGCATTTGGCAACTAGTAAGTAGTATTTCATCATATTTATGCTCTTGCGTGTGTTTAGTTTGCATTTAGTTTATTAATAGTAAGCTTTTAATACATAGATTATATTTATAGTGCTTTCTAATAATTTTATAATCCCATACAGTATATGATCATATTATGACGCCCATTTTGTAATTTAAGTTCTCTTTGACGAATTTCCTTTTATAACCACAAGCCGTTTAAGCATCTGGCTTTGTCCCTTCACTACATAATTGTAATTGTTATTTTGAAGATTTGACCCCTAAGAGGTACTAAAATGGGCGTGGCTCAAGCTTATTTTGACCCCTAAAAGATAATAAAAATGTAAATTGATAACAGCTTTTTTGTTCAATTGACACCCGACCCCTAAAAGGTACCGCTTTACATAGAAATGTCTGTGTTTGATGGTGGATACCCTAAGTGGTACCAAACTCCTGATTTTGACCCCTAAAAGGTACGACGAGCATCCATGTACCCCTCACATAAGGGAGTCCCCCCCCCACCCCGGGAAGGTAGCTGGTAGGCAACAAATTTTGCGAAAGCAATTCTAACGTACAGTACTCGTACTCCCAAGACTATTTTCGAAGGGGTTTTGACTTACCTGACCTCCTGATTTCTACTGGTCTTCATCCAACAGATATACTCAGGCTTTCGTTGCTAATTAGGTCCATTGGTAGGCGAATAAATTTCCGAAAAGGAAGCTTTTTCCAGACCCATCTGCTTCATTCAGTCAAACATTTTCCAGCTTTTTCAACCTCGACTCACGCATGCGCAGACGTTTTTCAGCGCTGTCGGTAAAAGGATGAATGACTTTGCGGAATGGCATGATCTTTTTTTTGCGCCATTTTCAAGGTTTACCGCAGTTTGTGATACTCCGTAGGGTCAGTATCGGCGGCCATCTTGGATTGAAAGCAAGGCTTCCGGGGATTTGCTTCTTTCAGTCGTGTTTAGATGTGGAATTTTGAAGTTAAAGATGGATAATTACCACTACTATGATCCCAATTGTACAAATAATAGCCAGAAAAGAAGATTTAGAGATTATTTTCACAGCTTCCCTGAATAAACAGCTCGGAAGGCCGCGTAAAATGTGACAGCTTCGATCCTCGCAGCACAGGTCACTACTGGTCATACAGGTAAAATAAGGAGACCTACCTGCCAGAGAATATCGCAGTGTGTTACTCGATCCCAATACATGTGTATGTACTATTTAGCTTGATCTCTAAAATTATATAAATGTACAGTACATACACAGAACAAATACAGAACAACCAAAAAGAAACTGAGACAGGAACTTATGCACCTATCAATGTTAAGCTGCAGGGGGGGGGGGGGGGGGAGGCCGGGCATAGGCGGGGGATTTGAACTGAGATGACTTTTTCTGTTCAAATGCACGTCCCCAGGGAAATTGTCATTGGTCAAAAGAGTATCAATTGCTCCGCCTCCAACAACAGACATTTGTCAAATGAATGACATCCCATGGCTTACGAGTGCTTCGAGATCGGCCATATCTCCACGTTGGATTACGGCCTCTTTCCGAGATTCGCCAAATTTAAGCAGCACCTATAACAAAATGCTAACGGTCAGACAAGAGCTGCTTTGTTATGCTTTGTTATGTAAATGTTGACCTTTCAAAACCGCATCAATTATTTAAGTAAGTTTATTAAAAATGAAATGGGGTCAAATGTCAGTTATTTATAGGTCTAAAAAGATTTAAGTCTTGCTTCGTTGGGACACTTTCAAAAAGAAAACTACAGATTGCTTACCTTCAAATTATCCAGCTTGTTCGCAGCCACTTCCCAGCTGTCTCTGCACCCTTAATCCAAGATGGCGTCTTGGTTGGGGCTCAGGGCCGGGTTGTTCAAAGCCCGATTATTGCTAATCCTGTATTAGCTCTGCACAGAACCTATTGGTTGTCATGGATATTAACCCTGGATTAGAACTAATCGGGCTTTGAACAACCCGGCCCAGGCCTCCAACTGTCAAAAGTCAAAAGACCCAACCCTGGGCTTCGATAGATCATCAAAATTTCCCACCACGGACAGACTTCCTATGTCAAATCCCCTGCCAATGGCCGGCTTCCCCCCCCTGCGGCTTAACATTGATAGGTGCATTACTAAGTTACTACTAAGGCAAGAAATGAATACGTGTCTGGTTTTTTATCAGATTCTATTCAGGAAAATCGAAAATCATTCTGGTCCTATATAAAGAGAACTAAAAGCAATGGCCAAGTTGGAGTTCCTGACCTTAAAGTTAATGGCAAATTAACAAATGATCCGTACACCAAAGCAAAAGCACTAAATAATCAGTTTTGTAGTGTTTTTACAGAAGAAAACAAGTCTACCTATCCTGTTCTCCCACCATCTAATAACACCACCAAAATAAGCCCCATTCAAGTTAGCTGTAAAGGAGTAGAAAAACAATTACAAGGCCTCAAAGGTGATAAAGCTCCTGGTCCTGATGATATTCCACCATGGATCTTAAAGATGTTATATTTAGAGATTTCATCAATACTAACAGACCTCTTCCAGGCATCACTTGACCAAGCGGTGCTACCAACCAAATGGAAAGAAGCAAATATCCATGGAGTTTTTAAGAACGGGAAAAAAGAGGAATGCAAGAACTACAGACCTCTCTCATTAACGTGCGTGGCATGTAAAATTCTCGAACATATTGTACATAGCCACATAATGAAATACCTTGAGCTGAATAACATCTTGGTGGATACCCAGCATGGGTTTCGCCAAAAGCGCTCAACAGAAATACAACTTCTAGGAACGATACATGAAATTTCATATGCACTTAATGAAAAGAAAACATCTCATCTAGCAATTCTGGACTTTACGAAGGCTTTCGACAAAGTGCCACATGAAAGACTCCTAAAAAAGCTACACCATTATGGAATCACAGGTCCTCTAAATAACTGGCTAAGAAGTTTCTTAACACACAGAATTCAACAAACAGTGTGTGCTGGTGCCTCATCTCCACCTCAGCAAGTCATTTCAGGTGTACCCCAGTGAACCGTTCTTGGATCATTATTGTTCTTACTTTATGTTAACAACTTGACAAATGAGCTTGAATGTCCAACCAGATTATTTGCTGTTGACTGTCTTATTTACATACCTATCACCACTACAACAGATATGGACAAATTACAATCAGACCTAAAGAAACTAGAACTATGGCAGGACATCTGGCAAATGGAATTTAACCCAGCAAAATGTTTTAGTATGTGTATATCCATGCAGAAAAGTCCACCTCATAAGGAGTATTTCTTTTGTAACACCGTTCTATGTTATGTTGATATGCACCCGTACTTGGGAGTTACATTGGACACAAAATTAAGGTGGAACCACCTGTCATCTTCATGAAATAACTTCTAAGGCTACCAAGACTTTAAATTTGATCAAGAGGAACTTCTGGTTTTGTGAACAAGACACCAAGAGTACTCTGTACAAGTCACTTGTCAGACCTAAACTCGAATATGCTTCTGTGGTCTGGGACCCACACTACAAATGTGATATTGATAAACTGGAAAACATACAAAGGACGGCAGCTCGTTTCTGCAAAGGGGATTATAGATACACTTCTAGTGTAACTTCCATGATGAAAAATCTAGAATGGGAACCCCTGGCCTCTCGCCGCAAACAAGCTCGTTTATGTACAATGTATAAAATCACAAATGACATTATTCATGTTAACAAGTCCATATATCTAAAACCAGCAACAGAAACCCGTACTCGTAGAACTCATAATTTTAAATATTATGTTGAACATACAAGCAAAGATGTTTACAAATATTCGTATTTTCCTAGAACAGTCAGAGAATGGAATAGTCTTCCATCAGATATCGTCACTGCCAAATCTTTACACAGTTTTAAAATCAAGTTAAATGATCATTATAGAGAAAATTAGTAAGACAATATTCATTGAATTTTTATTATTATTATAATATATATATATATATATATTTAATTATATATATATTTTTTATTTACTGGACATTATTTAAATTAATATTATTATAGAAACCCTCATTTTGTATTATTTTGCATTTTTAATTTTCTTTTTTATTTAATGTTAGCGTGATAACTGTACATTATGTATATAGTTTTTTGCTGACAAAATAAATGTAGATGTAGATGTAGATAAATGTGGCAGTGTACTTTCTTTATTGATTTTTATTTTTTCGTTATCTTTAATACGAAGCCGAAGGAGACCGGCTGCTGTGTATTTTGCACACCTCAAATAGTCACAGTCACTGGGCAGAAGAATTCAATTCAATAAATTGAGGTCGCTGTTCATGTTTTGCATGGATAATATATGTTCCTCCGCCATTTCAATTTATGAATGAATGAATGTAATTAATGAAAGTTATTTGATGAATTATTTGAAAATATCTCTTCCATGTACAGATTAGTTATTAAACGAGATACATGTGGCCAAATCAATCTATTTGTGAATTTCACAAGTCACATAAAAATAAAACGGATTAAATACCTGAAACAAAAAAAACCCGAGAAGACTAGCTCTTAGGGCCTGATTACTCTAGGCGAGCTGGCCTGGTTTACAGGGCTGGCGGCTTTGACTGTCTGGCACACCTCGACTGTGAAACACAACACACATTAACTCTGTTATTACATGAGGGGGCTACATGGCCCGGTGGCCAGTTTGGAGAGACCAAATCGGGCTAGCCCACCTCATGTAATCGCGATCACCGTGCTAGGCCAGCTTGGTGAGCAATCAAAGGGCTGTGTGCAAGAAGGGCATATGTGACTCCTGATGGCATTCTAAATTCTCCTATGGAAAACAGAATTTTAAGGAGAATTTAGAATGTGATCAGGAGTAACTTATGCCCCAATCTAGCACATTTCCCTTCAATTATAATTATCCCACACATTGTTCTGGTGGAAGCCATTTTGTAAAACAATGTCTTCCCACCAAAAATGGTTGCACCAATACCCCCAGCCCAGGCTGGTTCTCTCCATGTAATACCAGGCTGAAACAGCTTGGCAAACTGGGCCAGCCCACCTCATGTAATCAGGCCCTAATAGAGACAAATGAGAGATCCTAGTAGTGCCTGTCATAATGATAGATTTATGTATACAAATTCTCAAAAAATCCTGATAAATCAGCCTTTGTAGCAGGAATTGGATATATTACATTACCATGCAGATACTAAGTGTGTAACTCACAAATGAGTTTAAAGTGCAAGTATCATGTCAAATAAAATAAGTTGTACTATTGTTTTTCTCACAAAAAGGTATTAATCTTGCAAATTTTATAACATTTCTGGCATTTAATCCCTAATTTTGGTTAGTTTTCATGGATGCTATGATGTCATAAGATGAATCAACTCCCTCCCTAGAGAAAACTACTACAATAGAATCCCGTAGGTTTTCTTTGTGACATCACAAGATGAATAAATCCCGCAATTTGGGTAGCGTTGATTCTAGTTTAATTTCTGCTCCTGCCTCTCAAAGAAAACTAAGTTAGACAACTGAAGTATATTGGAAATAGAATTTGGGACAAAGAGTTCATGTTGTTTTATGGCTTTGCTTGCACAAAAACCACCTTACCTTTTCATTCCTAATTTAATTTGAAACCAGTCAGACTGCTCAACATAGTATTGTCTCTTTTAAAAGAAAAAGTTGTTTCACATTTTAGATACATTCAAAAGTAAAATGAGCTCAACTCAGACATAGATTTTGCTGGGTCTGTGGAGTGATATCCCACATGTTGATGACAATATCCCCACTGAAGTGTGAAATCATTAAGGTTTTGCTATCATCCAGTATACCACTGTCTAGAGATCATGTAAAAACGATATTTTCATAACACCTACATGAACCCAAACACCCATTTCCTGCTCACATAACCCTACTTGTAATTAACTTCCAAAAAGGATAAAATAATGTACATTTATTTTGTACACATTTTTTATTGCACACACTTCACATCGTGATATAAGTCAACAATGTTGACATAAAATTGTGGGACATTTCAGAGACACAAATATGGGTCATTACAGGACTTCACAACTTGACATGAATATTGACAGTGCTGTTAATATAAATCTAGACCAGAAAATGATTGGACATGCTTTGGGTTCAAGGAAGTCATACCTTTACAGAACCTAGCCCTAAAGGCATTTAACTATGGCCACATAGGACCTAAGGCAGAAAACCACAAGGTGTACTGTCTGACCAATCAGGCTTGGACAGATAACGTGCACAATAACTATTGAGCCACATTGGCATTATATCACTGCATCTGTACATATTTAGCAATAGCATTTTCTTAATAGCATGTATCAATATTAGCCCTTTTGTAAACTGCAAAATGACTGGGACTCATGAGTGTGTAAATTTAATCAAATTTAATCAAATTCATAACTTTTTATTTTATTTTTAAACAAACCCTTCCCCAATAAATATTACATCAAAATTAGCAGGTTTAATGAGTTTGATTGTTTGAGTAAATAAGAACTGAATAGCAAGCACTTAAATATCACAAAAATAAGAGTTCTGTATATGGTTTGGGGGAATGCCATCCCCTCAAATTTTCAAACAATTGCTAATATTCAGTTATTTACTCAAATATCTTCAAACTCGGTAAACATAATAATTTCTATGTGGTCTTTCTTGTGGTGGGATCCTTTTTTTCAAAATTAGTTTTGAATGTTTAAATTTGCACACTCAGTTCCAGTTCTTTTGTAGTGTACAAAATGGCTAATAGCATTTCATTGCCCACCCAACCTCTCCTTGGGACAGTCGTGATTTATGTGTATGTAACTATACTGTAATTTATGTAGGGCCATAGATACTTTAGGCTACATTATCTTATTTTATCAATTCCAATCTGTAATATCTCATTGTAAGGTATTTCTCATTCTATAATTATCTATCCGAAACTGTGTCGGATTCGTGGTTTAGCATTCTTTTGAATTTCAAACTAATGTTATAACAGCTAGTTTTTTTTCTGCTTTGTGCCCTCGAGTATATTTTTTTGTGCCATTTCGAAATAAAATGCTAGAATTCCACAATGGCACAGTCTGGTGAGAAAATTTAAAATAAATTTGTTTGCATAAACACAATAAATCATTGTTCTCATGTTTAAAAGGCTTATACATGTATATGTCGGGAATTAAACCTTGGCCCTGTTCTTGTGTAATATTCCTGGATCAACCACTCGCTTGAAAACTGATTTTTGTTGTTTATTCTCTCACATGGTCAATTATTACAAGCCCAAAACCTGCCACGTTGTGCCAATGTTTTCACGAAAGCGAGGCGTGCATGGTGCAAGTCACGCTCTGCATTATATCACACAATTACTGAACTGTGTGTTTATTTCCCTTTTAATTTGTACATTAATATCACTGATTTTTGATAATCAGACCATGATGGGGACTTTATAAAACCTAGCTAGCTTTAGGGGTTTTTAAGGTAGTCCCCTTCTAATATTATAATTTTTTGATAATGTAATGTTCAGGTATTACAGGGTATAAAAACTGAAACAATATATATGGAGTAATAAGTAGTGTACATATATTCTTTTAATATTCACTGATTGTATTTAATGAGTAAAACAGGCAAAATTTATATTGTGCTTAAATTGATTTCTAGTCTTAGATTTCATTTTATCAGGAATATCAATCCAAAGATTTGTACCTTTCGATCTTACTAGTAGAGAATCACCCATAATATGTTCTATTGTGCTTCTTATGTAGGTCTTTTGATTTGCTGGTATTATAAGTGTGTACATTTGCATTTAAAGTAAAATAATTTTGGAATACATTTGGCAATCTGTTTTCTTTAAAATCATACATGTGACTTGTGACTAAAGTATTGATTTGATAAATGTTGAGTCAGTTTGAGGTTCTGAAATATTGGTGGAC
This sequence comes from Actinernus sp. WN-2022, assembly GCA_030867875.1. Lineage (NCBI taxonomy): Eukaryota > Metazoa > Cnidaria > Anthozoa > Actiniaria > Actinernidae > Actinernus > Actinernus sp. WN-2022. The sequence goes on from JAOWCC010000577.1 coordinate 114,489,535, forward strand.
ATGTGGCATTGTAAGGTGAGAATATTATTACTCTTGCTGCCTTCTTTTGAAGTTTAGATGGGTAATTATCGGCCCAAACAATGTTACCATAGTATAATAAGGGTATACTAGTGAATATTTTAAAGGGTTATAAGTAGCTTTCTCTTTAAGAAGTGGTGTATTTTACATAAAATACCCATTGTCTTAGATATTTTATTTCCAATGTAATCTGTGATGTTTCCACATCAAGTAAATCAAACTTCCAGACATACTGTATTTCCTCAATTAAGCGCCCTGGGCACTTAATTAAAAAATTGTGGCCAAGGGGGGCGCTTAATCGAGTGGGGCACTTATTTGAGGGGGGCATTTATTATAAAACCGTTATCAGCCAAAAATAACTTTAGTTATACATACAGAGCCATGCCGCAACTTTTTTATAAAACGCAAGTAATATATGTCATCTTCAGTTAATCTTTTACTATACCGTATGGTAACAGGATCAGGGGGGAGGTGGGGTGCTAAATTGAGGGGCCGGGCTTATTTTGAATATTGTGCACAAGGGGGATGCTTAATAGAGGGAGGGCGCTTAATCAAGGAAATATGGTATATATACACGAGTGTAATTCATAACATAAATATCAATGTGCACAATTACCACATGTACATAATTAACTAGAAATTATTTTCAGATTGTTCATATGATTTTAGAAATCACTCAATACATGTATCCATATAATATTATTAATACCATAATCGCAGTAACCTGATTTTCATAGCATTGTTGACAGAATTCATGTTCACACAATTCATCAAATGAGTGATATAATTGGATTGACTGATTTGTACATTATTCTCTTATCCCAATTCAGATAATATAACAGCTCTCCAGAGGATTCAGTGCTTTGTTTTCCAATTTATAGAGAATTTCATATACATTTAATCTTGGGATACAGAAAAACAAAGATGGAAACATTCATTACTCAAGGGAATAGCCAGGCGACTTAAATTGGGACAACAAAGATCATGCAAGATAAATCGGTCAATAGGCAGTGCTTTGGAGGAACATATATTATCCATGCAAAACATGTATTGAACAGTGACCTCAATTTATTGAATTGAATTCTTCCATCCAGTGACTATAAGCTGTTTGAGAATGAGATGTGCAAAATACACAACGTACAGTCTCCTTCGTAATGCGGGTATCAGCGGCCATCCCGAGGGGGCGGCCCCCGGGCAACCCAGGGGCTTAGCAGGGGATTTGTAGCAAAAACATGCCCCACATGCGGGTCATTAGAGTGCTTTTGCGTTTTCGTCAAAATACCCCGGGGACATACCCACAGGGTTTGCACGTAATCTGCTGTCTCAACGTTCAGCGGTTTTCGGCGCAGGACTCGCTCGATCGATCGACATTCTTCAATTTCTTTGTCCTTGAGGTAAGTCATATCATTATCATTCAAATTAAGAGATTAAATTAAGCCATCCACTGTCGGAAGCCAGAACAAAGAAATAAAGGATAAAATTTGTATAAAACTATTAAGATTTTTGACACGTTTAGCTTCTAATACTTCTAATATGTTGCCCAGGTTGCCCCAGGGGTGGGGGTTTTTGTCACAATTTTCTGCCCCACCCGAGGGGTTTTAGCATGTATTTGTCATGGCTGCTGTGACAAATGCCCCTGGGTGCCCGGGGACCGCCCCCTCGGGATGGCCGCTGATACCCGCATAATCACCAAGATAAACAATAGAAAAATAAAGATCAATAAAGAAAGTACAGTGCCACATTTATGCAGTGTACATTTATATTAGATACACATGTACTGGAATCGAGTAACACAATACAATATTCTCTGGTAAAGTGGTAGGTGAGCCGTGAGGTCTCCTTATTTTACCTGTCTGACACTGCCTTCCGAGCTGCTGTTTATAATTTGGAAGAGAAGCTGTGAAAATAATCTCTAAATCTTCTTTGCTGGCTATTATTTGTACAATTGGGATCATAGTAGTGGTAATTATCCATCTTTAACCTCAAAATTCCACATCTAAACACGACTGAAAAGAAGCAAATCACCGGAAGCCTTGCTTTCAATCCAAGATGGCCGCCGATACTGAGCCTACGATATCACAAACTGCGGTAAACCTTAAAAATGGCGCGAAAAAAAGATACCGCGAATTTATTTTCGCGCCATAAGTCATTCCGCAAGTCATTCCACAAGCCCTTTTACCCTCTCCGTTAATTTACTGTCTCGTGATTGGTCTAATGAAAACAAAGTCAACCGTCTGATTGCTGCAACAGTCGCAACAAAGGAAAGGAATGTTATTCGGGTTTAAGCAGACGTTAGTGGGGAGAAGCGTTGCGTGACGACACAAATAACGGCTGTGAAGGAGACTACTTTTACCACGGTGAGGGTTAGGGTTAGGTGACACATTATGCCGGCATAATTTTGGGCATAATGCTATAGTCAGAGCATCAAGCATAAGGCTGGCATAATAGACATTGTTTTATAATAATGCTACAAATTTCTCTTTCATTGTTTTCAATGAAAAGTTTTATTAGAAAAATGTCACGAATTTGGTTTTCAACTGCCTTTTCTGAGTACAGTATTCAGCTCATTTCAAGGCTTGGTTACCGGTTTAGAGGCCTAGTTACCTCATTATGCCAGGTTCCTCAGGCTTGGCAGTCATCAATCCAACATGGCCGCTATTCGATTGAACTCACTGGCTCTCGGAGCCAGGAGAAACCGTGACAAATGCTTTAAGTCTATTAAGAAGCCCACAAGCATCCGACCTAGCACGAAGTCGAGTAGTTGCTTCCAATAAAAGCAACAATTAAAGAAAGCCAAGGAGCAAGGGCACCCAACGAGTACTTTTGAAATTCGTTTGACTAATAGTTGTCTGCAGCTTATATATCTAGCCATTTTAAGGCGCCTACTATGTCTTTTGACGTATTCTAGAAAGCTATTAGCTGTTCGGATTTTCTAGGTGGAAATCGCGTCAACCGAAAATACTATGGCAAACTTATTCCCGGCCTACGAATTTGTTAGTAGTCTAGAACATAACAAGAATTTTCTAGCCCAAGTAACTTCATGTTGCAAAGTTTTGTGGAGGTACGAATTTTTTAGGGATTCTTTTTTCCTGTTCTGACTCTGTTGATCAGACGAATTGGGACGTACGAATATTTTAGGAGAAACCTTTTAGTCTCCCCTTTCTTCTATAATTTCCTAGGGATTCAAGGGGATTGAAAACAAATTTTCTAGCCAGTATTTCAGAAAACAATTTTCTAGGGACGAACAGCTTTTTAACCGAAAACGTCGTTGGGTGCCCTTGAACGAGGGCCAGGGAAGGCGAGTCAAAAGAAGTCTACACTTCTGAAAAATGTCTCAGTAGAGACAAGAATCAGAGAATACATTAAGACGAGCCCTTTCGTTAGTCTCATAATAAGCTTTTTTGTGAGGCCTGCCGGGAAGAGGTTTCTGTGAAAGCAAGCATACTTATAAGCGCCACATCGAGTCTTCTAAGCACAAGTCGGGAAAGGAGAGGCTAGCCCAAAAGAAGATAGAGATGTTTCAATAGTTGACGCTATGACAAAGTATGACCAAGAAGTCCACCCTAAAGGGGAAACGCTAAGTGACAATAAAAGAGTGTTCCGAGTCAAAGTTCTCAAGACATTTCTCAAGGCAGGAGTGGCACTTCACAAGATGGATGATTTCCGTGAACTACTCGAAGAAGGCTACCGTCTCACCTCAGCGCCCCACATCAGACAGCTAATTCCATTTGTGAAACAAGAAGAAGAAGAAATGATCAAGAGTGAGATATCTGGCACCAATGTTTCTGTGATCTTTGATGGGACAACGAGACTTATATAGAGAAGCATTGGCTATTGTGCTGAGGTTCGTCACAGCTCACTGGGAAATCAAGCAACGACTTGTACGACTACAGTTGACGGCAACCAAATCTCTTAAAGGAGAAGAACTAGCGCGTGAACTTATTATGGTCCTTGCACAACAGTACAATGTTCAGAACAACAACCTTTGCGCGGCAATGAGAGACGGTGCTGCCGTGAATGGTGCTGCCATGAGAACTGTGAAGGTTGTTTTTTCCCAAAGTGGTTGATGTTCGCTGTTTCTCCCACGCCATAGATGGTGCAAGTGACCATTTCAACATCCCTACCCTCAAACGGTTTTTACAGCTTTGGAACAGCCTTTTTGGCCACAGTCCTGCCACTCGACTAGCTTGGAGGGAGCGCACTGGCATCTCTATGAAGCGGTCCTACTCGCCGACACGGTGGTGGAGCTGGTCAGTGGGAGGTTGCACAACAGATAATGCAACAGTTTGCTGAGATTCTCCCTTTCGTGCAACAGAGATTACAAGAAGCTGCAAACAGGGCCGCCACCCTAAGGCAAATTTAGGCAATGTTAAACGATGCTCAATCCAAATGTTTGGCACAGCCCGGTTGGGACTACTTCAAATTGACGGTGCTGGGAACATTACATCCCCAAGTAGAAATCTTCAAGGCTACAAGACTATTCAGTCCACATCACATCTGTCAGTTGCGTCCTGTGGCAAACGACATCGATGCCGTGGCAGCTATCGCTTTCCTTAATGACGCCGCCGTGATAAGAAACCTCAAGAATGAGCTACCAAGATACCTGGCAAAAGCAGAGGGAATTGCAGAAGAGGTTGACCCGGTCGGTTGGTGGAAGACCAATGAAGCTGAGCTACCGTTTTGGTCAGCAGCAGCTAAGCTTGTTCTCTTGCTGCAGCCATCATCAGCATCATCGGAGAGAGTCTTTTCCATCCTGACTACAACTTTTGGCCGAGGCACGAGTCAGAAATCGCAAGAGTTTATTATTTATTTTTTTGTTATTTTTTTGTGTCGCTGTTTTGCGCCGGCAACCAATCAGATTGCACTGTGCTGGTCACGTGAACAATGGACAACACAGTGCTTGTTACTCGGGCCAGGCCTTTGGCAGCCCGAGTCTAAATCTGCAGACCGTTATTTTTTTTTGTTCGGTGCAACAAAATTTCTGCGTTTGCGTTAAATTATGCATTAATTGTATCGCGCACCTCGTGGCGCTAATAGATTTCTCTCCAGTCCAGTCGCCATCTTGAGATTCTGCGGACGCTATTCTTGTTTGATGTACATTTCGTAGGTTTTATGCCACATTTCATTTTACTCTCGGTCATTATACATACCAGCGCAAACACCGTGATCGGTAGGCCAACACTAAAATAGTTTTGACCGTATTTTTGGCTGGTTTACCGATCTCGTATCGAGACCTGTGTACGTTATACTATACAGGTATAATGAATAGCTGATTTATAGCAAAATATAGCGATTTACTAGCAAATATATATACTGTGGTTGAGCAGTTATGGGTTACTCTCACTCTATCGAAGTCTGAAGACATCTGAACTCCTGCTCTGTGAGCAACCACTCACTCGCCAACACGAAGCCAGAAATTATACACACTCGGCACTGTCAGAATTATGATGAGCCAAGCAATATTCAACTCTCAAGGTAATTAAACACTTAAACAAGAATCCTCTAACGGCCGAGGTTTTGGTTCGAGAAATTAAAGGGCTTCCAACAGTTCCCTTTATAGTTCTGTAATATAATGAGCAGACTGAAGTTTGGGAATGAGGGTAAAGCTTTTAATTAGAGATACCCAACAGGCATTTCAGTTAATAATCTTTAAATCCAACAAATACCAATATGGACTCGTAATGGCTCGTCAAGAACAACAGAGGCACAACAAATTGACCACGAATACAATTAACATGACTTCCAGAGGTTTTATAGAGAGAACAGCCTAGGAGAAAGAGCCGCGAGGCGGCGATCAGCCGAACTTGATAGAGCCGCAGGTTAGAAAGAACAGTAGAGAAATATAGTGATTAGCTCCATCACAGGATACGTACAACTTATAATATGGGACAAATATAAACATACATTTGAGACAGTCATCTATTAGTACTCTGAACGCTGCAGTATAACAGAACAGCAGACTAAATTGTAAACGTGTGTTACATGAATAAGTAGTAAAAGTCAACATCTTTAATTTACATACGAGAAAAACAAAAATATTAAACTAGGGGAACAGAGAATGAAAGTCACCGCGCTACCGGGCCACTCCTAACTGAAGACTGCTAAATTCAGCTATATAATTATTCCCTTTGGTTATTACTAAGAGGATTTCAAATGAAAGTGTATTTCATCTTCAATCTCATTGGAATTCTGAAGAAGGGTAGTCCAAAATAAAAAATAAAAATCCTGGAACGCAAAATATCAAAGAAAATAACCTGCCTTGCACAACCAAGGGGGCAAAAAAAAAGAGCATCTTGAGGAAGTCCTATCTCCCCCATCCACATTTCTAATGGTACTCTCCCTTGGACACTGAAAACAATTTCTTTATGGGAGT